>JARHVA010004384.1:760000-1102500 GCA_037957365.1 Torreya grandis
AGCTAAAAATAGTATCAACAATATTCTTTCCAAAGGAAGACACTAAGACAAACAACATGGTACCTCAAACTATTTTACATATCAAAATATGACAATATTTCACATATTAACCTCATGAATAATGATTTAAAATTTGAATTACAAATCAAAATTATGTGTGTCTTTAAAACAAACATATTTCTCATTTTTAAACAAAAATATTTATAATTTATATTTTCTTCTTAATAATTATAACAAGTGAATATAAAAAAAACTTATAAGTCAATGAACCTCAGTGCACAATATATAGTTATTAGTATTTTTTAGTTACACATTAACTTCCATATTCAATCAAGTACCCAAATTCAAATAAGATACCCAAAACTTATTCAATTTGAATTTCATAAGAGTTAAAATAACATGTATGGAAAATGTTCAACATAATCATAATATTTATGATATTTTTATATAAATCATTATACACATTAATACAAAATATGTTTTTACCACTCTTCCAATTCACATTTAAACTTAAATGGCATGGATGACCCAACTATACAAAATTATATATTTTCATAAGAAATGTTAACCAAAAGTGATTGTGTCTAAAGGTTTATAAAAATACTTGTGATATAAATTTTTGAATCTAAATATAAAATGAAATAAGGGTATTTAACTTAAATTAGATGATTCTAAATACAAAAAAAAATATGAAGGGTGGTAATAATATATAGGTAAATGGAATATAAACAAGATTAAATATTGACTCTAGGATATGCATTGGATGGATTTAAGTGTTTTTTCGATAATACATTGTTTAATTCAAGAGAAATCAGTAAGAACTAAAGGATTAACCATTTTAAACTCAATTTTAATCTAATAAACATTTTAGATAAATTATCAGAGAAAAAAATTTAACTTGTAATATTTATTGAATTTAATCTTAATGTAGTTATTAGTATGGGGAGGAGCATAAAAAATACAAAATTATTTTATCATTTCAATATATATTTACATAATCATATCAGCCTCTCACATGGTCCTATATGTGAATGTTTATAGTAATTATAAAAAATGATTATAGAAACAACTTATATGTCGAGTAATGACATAACGTAAAAATTAGAAAAATTCATGGCCATATATAAAATTACATATTTATTCAAACTTTTAAAAATTATATTGTAATGAACTTACCTTTGGATCCTATTCACTTTTATGGATTCCAATTTGTTATTTAAGGAACATAACAAATGTTATAAATGTGTTGGTCTAGTGTTGCTTAGATCAAGTTATAATTTTCAAGTGTTTTTTATTATTATTGTTAAAGATGATAGTATTGAAATATGATATTATTCGACATGAGTAGTGGATAACCACTTTTGGCTCCTCCAACCATTAAAATATATCCAAAAATTTTGATGTTTATTTTTATTATAATTTTTTAAATATTTCCACAATAGTTATTTATTGATGGGACTGAGCCTATGTTGGATATTCTATAAACACAATTAGATGTTTTATGAATATCCACTATTGGGTGTTATAATTTCTATGATGAAGTATTTATAATAATATTTTATGGTTTATCTTTTTATTGACCTTTGTAAAAAGAAAGTATTTTAATATTTTTAATATTTTAGGAATTTATGATGTTTATTAGATGACTAATATGTTAATAGAATTCATGGTTGTATTAGAGGCCTCTTTCAACCCTAGAACACAAATGCAATGAGACCAACATAGTCATTGGATGGTATTTTTTTTAAACTTTGCATCTTTTTCATTTCTTTAATTAAATGAGAATTAGCATAATGTAGCTAATAGACATAGTTTTGACTCTTGATGCATCATTTTTATCACTACCAAAATTTAAAAACTTGTTACCTTGAAAAAAAATATAAAACTTTAATTTAGATAGTAATCCATGGATTAGTTGAGATTATTTATTCTATTATGTAAATATGATATAATATGAGGTTTTAACATCATAAAGTAATTCCAAGAGATGTGGATTAATCGTATCTAACTTGAGGTAGTAAGCAATATTTAGGATTTTTAAAATATCATAGATTTTGAGATGGATCTCTAGTGTTTTACTATGTACTTCCTAATTTGATAAATAATTTGTACAAGAGATCAAGAAATTAATCAACTTAATCTTGTCTTAAGAGAAATTTTGGCTTTAAAAATATCTAAAAATGTTTAATTTTTTGTAACACAATAAATATTAAACCATGGATCAAAATGTTATATGCCATGTTACATATGATCAACATTATTATAAAATGAATGGGATTAATAAACATACCAAATCATTTATTTTCTCATATTTTGGGGGTAGAATTACACTGAAATAGAAATGTGTACTACAAGTAAATAATGTAGGATTTTTGTGTTAATGGCATGTTATTTACTTTATACCAAAATAAATAGTAAAACCACAACCCATTTAAATTTAATCTTATGTTAAAATCATATTGTAGTAAAACAAACCTTATGAAACCAACCCTAGCTTCAATTAATAGCATAATTTATATCATAGGAAATTTTTAACTCATCAATCAAGACAAGCATGTAGTGCCTTCTAAAAATTAGCAACAGTTCCTTAGGACATTATAAATATTATAAAAATTTAGTTATAATAATAATTTTATGGCCTATAAGTATAACTACATAAATTTTTTTATTAAAAATGTATTAGGTAATAGCTTGACATAAGTGGATATAAATTTATAAAATAAGGACTCAAAAACCACAACTTATCTCAAAACATAACCATTTCAAACCTACATATATACTAATTATTTTGTTACATAATTTATATTCTATGTGACACTAAGATATAAATAATAGAATGATCTTCCTAAAAAATAATGGCTTAATTTTATCAATTTTAATAATTTTACACTTGATACACTTATTCACTATAATATGTAATATATAATTAAGCAAGTGCATAAATAAATAAACCATAACTTTTTGAAAAAAAGAAAAACATATTATATCTTACTTATAAAATAGTTATCATTTTGTGCTCAATTATCAGTGTGATGTAAAGGTAACGGTAAATTTTTAACTTAATTTTTTTTTTAAATTTATCATAATTTTATAGAATAATTTTTTATCATTTATTATTTATTTTGAAAGCCTCAATTCTTAAAAATTAAGGGTATATTTTTAGGTAACTAAAAAATAGACACCAATCTATTGTATTTTACTGCTTATTGAAAAATCATAAGGATTTTGATTTCCATTTTCTTAATATATTGTTAAAATTCCATACTTTTATATTTCCCCCTCATTAATAATATTAGTTATAAACTTGAATGTGTTGAAATTTATTATTAATCTTTATTTTTTAAAAGTTCATAAGTCATATAATTCATAATTTATTTTATTTACAATAAGATAAATTCTTTCCATATTTCCTCTCTAACAGTCTAAATATTCTTAGATAACTTAATTTATTTCAAAATGATATTTTTCTTAAATATTGATCATATTTGTCATTTAAAAGTTATATTTTACATCAATAAAATTCAAGAACATAAGGTTTTATACGATTCATTTTATCATTATTATATAATATGGAAGCCTTGATCCAATCAAGTTAAATGCATATTTTTAGGTCACCAAAAAATGAGACCATAAATTGGTGTAAGTGACCCATTGTAGGATTTTATTTTACATTATGCTTATACATTGTTTAAATTTTGTCATTCTAAAATGTGACCTTTTTAACAAGGTATATAATTTAAACCTTACAAACTAAATACACCCAATTTCATTACCAATATTGATAGTAAACTCAAAATTTTAAATTCACATAGACTTCCAAAAATTACAAAGATTATTATTAAACTTCAACTGGTCAATCCACCCATATACATTGTTGTGTGTTCTATATAAATAATAAGAATTCATATTTTATTTTGAGAAATTATTATCTAAAATTTATATGGATATAATTTTTATTTATGTTTTAGAATCATCGCATATGAACCATGATTAGAGATAATCTCAAATTCTAAAATAACTAGGATTGAATGCATTTATAGATCAATTGGTGTGAAAAAAATACCATTACAAATAGTTTTTGTTGTCATGAACTTGTTTTGAGGGACCTTTTTTACTTGTAATTAGTGGTTTTGGTTATAAACTACCTATGGCATGATTTTTTAATTTTACTATTATGATATAGTTATATAATCCATGATTTGATTGATTATGATGTTATTTATCTATGAGTGATCAATTGGATATTATGAGATTGTTATTGTTATATAATTTCATTATAGAATTGAATATTTCATGCCTAATGAGTTATTGATTCCTTATTATTATTATTATTATTATTATTATTATTATTATTATTATTATTATTATTATTATTTACTTAACTTATTGAGTGTTTGTCTTTAATTGAATTCAAATGCATATTGGATTGGGTCTTGATTCATTTTTAACTTCTTGTTTGATCATTACTCTAATTAATTACAAATTTGACTCTTTAAATAATTTGACACTTACAGGAATTATTGTAATGTCATAGTCTTGTCGACTATGTTACTTTATTTTTATTTTATCATCTTAGAAGTCTTGATACTTAATTTTATTCTTTTTACTTATTACCTTTTTTTAGTTTTTAACTTGTGGCATTTAACTAATTGTTAAGGCTTGACTTTTGATTGGACTCTTGAGTGATATTAATCACTATCAATTCATGTTTTGAATGTTACTTAAAAATCATTAATATGGGATTATTTTATTATGAAATTATATAATTTTTATTTCATTTCATTAATAGACATTGTCTTGTTTTGGATCTTATTGATTTTAATTTTTTTGACAAAGTCCTAGCCTGGATTTGCTATGGAAATGGGGGCCATGACCCACCATAGACATGGAAATAGTTCAAAATTTGTTTTGTTTTATCAAAAAAATTGGAATTGTGGAATTGGTTCAAATCTCCATGAAAGGACATCGAGAGTATTTCAATGATAATAGGGTTCTTGGTCATTTGTATAGTTTCATTTTGGAATCCTAGTGCATTGGGAAACTCTATTGTAAAATTTGGTACATGGTGACCAAGAGAAATAATGGATCAACTGGAGGTATGAATACTATGAGCCTATAATTGAATTTTAATGGTAGTAGTGTATTTTTCCTATCACCCATGTAAAGGATTTGGTGAAGCTTTTTATTAGTTAAGGGGTTTCTTAAGAGGTTTGACTAGTTTTTAAATGAGGATATATGTGGAAGGTAGAAGTATTTTTGAATGAAATTAATCTATTATACTCACCTGTAATTTTAATATTTAATGGTGTGATTGTAAGTAAGTCATTTATTAAATTTTATACACTTCTATGTGTTCTTTATGGCATTTTCAAAATTGGGTTTTACTTTTATGTCTTGAATCTGGTCTAGGGAGTAGGCAAAATAAATTATTTTTGGATTTTATTTAAAAATCATGGATGGTTATTGAGTTTTGATCCTATAGAGGCCTTAAAACTTATTATTTTGGTTATATTATATGTGTTTATGGCCATAGTATTTTTATGACTATGTTATTGTTAGCTTAGGGTTTGAACAAAATGGTGAGATGGTTACTTATGGACTTGAAAAAAAGTCTTTTAATCAGTTATTATTTGCCATTTGAATTCCAATTTTTATCCATTTTGTTATTTTAGACATATAATTCTAGCCATAACTCATTTCTCATCAAAATTTGAATTGATTCTTACCAACCATTAAAAAATAAGCCTATGAATCACTAAATGTCTCAATTTTAACCTCCATCATTCATTAATGCTCAGAATCATGTTGAGGTATCCCTATTTGGGATACGAGCCCATATGTAATAATAACCTCTCATGAATTCACCCTTAATAAACTTGCGACACAACAACTATCAATTTGGCCTATGGACCCATTAAGTGGGGAAATTAATCAAATCTTAAAAGATCAAAAAAACTAATCAAAATCAATTAATTAAACAATCTTAAATGCTTAGTTGAATTATCCATTTATAATTAATTAATATCTAAAAATGAAAATTCCAAAAATAGATATATTAAGCCTTTCATCATTACCTTTATGAGTTTCCAAAATATCTCAAAATATCTAAGTTCATAACTATGACTAGTAATTGAAAATCATAATTATATGATAACTTTGAACTCAGCTGAAGTTAGTCATAATTATATGCTAGCCTAAACTTACTTTAAAATATAAATACAAGGCCATAGCTATTTATGTTTAAGATATATTGGTGGAGTGTTATAATACATAAATAGATACAAAGAAGCCTTGCATTTAATGTTACCATGCCATATTCATGAGCCAAGAAGCCAAACCAAGGTGCCAAGGAAAGCTGAAGCCAATAAATATCTATTGACAAATATTTATTGATGCACAAGCTGAGTAAGCCATTTATACAAGCTATCTAGAGC
The DNA here is from genome assembly GCA_037957365.1 of Torreya grandis. Classification (NCBI taxonomy): domain Eukaryota; kingdom Viridiplantae; phylum Streptophyta; class Pinopsida; order Cupressales; family Taxaceae; genus Torreya; species Torreya grandis. The sequence continues at coordinate 766,435 of JARHVA010004384.1, forward strand.
TTCAAGTGATGTAAAAAAATGTTTTTTTTAAGTCTTATTTGTGTTTCATATGCATCTTTTTTACATATGATCTCTTTATTGTCTAGTATAGAGGTGTTAAGATTTTAGTGTATTTATTTGAGTTGTCTTTCTTGGACTAACACAATACTAATATCCCCTCTTTAATTCCTTATTCACATAATGGAATTCCTAGTGGGAATTGATTGTGCACCCCACATCTTCATCTTCTTCCCTCAATTCTTCTTCTTCATTTTATTTCATTAAAACAAAAATAATATAAAATAAAATAAAATGGATATTAAAATATTTATCATTTTAACCATTTTATTACTTTTTTATAATTTTTTGACCGATTTTTATTATGTTTTTTAACCTAATTCTCTCAAATTTTCATTGAAATCTTATTTTTAGTTTATAAGTTATGACTCTTTTAGTAACTTTCTATTTTTTTTTGCATAAATGAACATTAAAACAATCATATTTTTTAATTCACAAACTTTGTATTGATGAATTTTTTGAAATATTTCTTGTATACATATATGTAACAATACACAATATGAGATCTAGAAGTGTAAATGAATAGGCAAAGCATATGATACAAATGACATTAATATTTTGAAGTGGGAAAACCTTCAGGAGGTAAAAAAACCCAGAAGTGATATTCAATAATTAATAAATAATAATAACCCAATAGAAATTCTTCCACCTTCTCACTTATTCATATAATGGCCTTCAAAAAACTCATAGGTTGAATATGAAAAAATAATTTCATATTTAAATGAATTCATAATATGATAAAAGCCAATTTTATAGTGAAATTCCAAGGGAGGTGACCATTATAAAAATAATGAGTCCATCCATCCCAATAAAGTCATTTAATTAAATTTTTGTAACTCGTTAAATAAATATAAATTTATTATTTATTTTCAGGAAGATTCCAATTCATGTTAATAAATAATATATTGTTATTATTTAATAACTTTACCAAGGCCAAGGGTCAATAAGCCTACTTAGGATTAAATTCTCTAACACTCTCCCTTAATGCTAAGTGGGGATATATTCATAGTAACCATAGAAAAAAATTATACTATATATAAAATTTAGGGATTAAAAAACCTTCATCATTAGAAACACCATATTTTGATACAAAATGAATTATAATCCATAAACTACTCGAAATTATGTTTAGTCTAGCATTATCATGATACTACATCTCAAAATTTCTCATGAATAATCACTAAGCATATTTTGAGACTTTTATAACATAAGGACCTCCACTAAAAATTATGATTTTCAATGTATTAGGGTATAAAAGTAAAATGTCCACATGAAGTTTACTTAAATCATATAACTTGCTTACATAATGTTCTTTATTAGTATCAATACAACCTTTAGCTGATTCATATAGATTTTTTCTTCTAAATCACCATTTACAAATGCATTCTTGACATCATTTTGGGCTGCAAGAGCAATAAGAAGTCTAAAAATACTTATTTTTCTATATGAGAAAATGTTTCAACATATTCAATTCTATTTTTTTTAGTAAACCCATGAGCAACTAATTCAGCATTAAATTTGTCAATTTTACCAGTTGAATTACATTTGATCTTATAAAGCCACCTACAACTAACAATATGACTTTTAGGTAGAAGAGGGACAAGATTCCAAGTCTAATTTTCAATTAAAGAATTATATTCAACTTGTAAATCAGCATTCCATCTATCATCTTTATTGGCTTCCTCAAATGATTGATGTTCACATTCATACATAGTCATTAACACATGATAAGAATGTTGAATTCTAGTTAATTTATTATGATTATAAACATTATAAGATTTAATTAGGGATTCTATCTATTTAAGTCTTTTAAATTAAATATAAAACTTAAGGGGTTACTCAAACTCTAAGTTATCAAAAGTTGGATCAACTTCCTCAAGTGAATCCATTTCTTCACAAGGAGAAACATGAGAGTCAAGTTCATCAATAGAAGAAAACTAATGAGGATCCACAGAGGGTTCACAAAAATATTTTTAAGAACAAAAACATTCATGTTCTTAATAATTTTATGTTTAGAGATATCATACAATTTTAAACCTTTTTTCTTACCTCCATATCCTGAAAAATGTAAGAATAGGAAGTGGGTTCAAGCTTCTTCCTCTCAACTTTAGGAATAAAGATAGAAGAAGGACAAACAAAGATCCTAAGATAAGCCACACTAGGTTTCTTTTTATTCGATAATTATAAATTGGTAAAAAGATATAATGATTTGGTAAGGACTCTATTAAAAATATGAACAACAGTGTTCGTGGATTTGGCCCATAATAACTTAGAAACATTTATAGACTTCAACATTGTTCTAACTATTTCTATGATGGTGTGGTTTTTTTTAATAATTACCATTTTGTTGAGGGGAATAGGGAGTTGTTAGTTACCTTTGAATACCAAAACTAATTAAAAAATAATCAAACTCTTTACTAACATATTCACCACCATTATCAATTATTAATATCCTGTTAGAAAACTTAGATGTATTTATAACACTAGATTTAAATTCCTTGAATCTAGACAACACTTCAAATTTTTTTAATAAAAAAAGATCAGATCATTCAGTGTAATCATCAATAAAATTAATAGTATACAAAGTAACATTAAGAGATAAATCTCCAAGAATTCCTAAAACATCACTATGAATCAATTCTAAAAGATGTGAATAATTCACATCATTATTCTTTTGAAAAGGGTTAGTATGTTACTTACCAAATAAGTAACCCTCGCACATTTCATGATGAGAAGGGATAAAAGGAAGTCCAACAACAAAATTATTTGAAAATATACAATATTAAATTTTAAAATTAACATGTCCTTGTCTTTCATGCCATAACTAAGATTCATTCTTATTATGTGATGAAAGCAAACATGAAGAAGAACGAGAAAAGATATATAAACCATTATTTCGAACACCTTTAACAATCAAGGAACCAGATTGATTTCAATACACCAACTATATTTAAGAAATGTTAAAATTAAACTATCATTTTTAAGTTGAGAATAAGATATAAAATTGTTTTTAAGCTTAGGTACATAGAAAGCATCATTAATAACAACATTTGAAAATTTTGCTTTTCCCCATTTAGTTGCTTCTAAAATAGAATAATCTCCTAGGTAAATTATTTCAAAAATACCTCTAGAATCACATAAAATATAACATAATCATATCATATGGTACGATGCACTACTATCTAAAATCCATTCATTTTTATTTGAAGCACATAAAGCAATATATAAAACAATAACATTTGAATCCTTATTGTTATTCTAATTAAGGTTTTGATTCTTCTACTTATTTTGATTAGATTTATTCCCTTTAGTTTTTTAATAATTTTGATTTATATTTCTATTTTTTTTAATAACATGTTTCCATTTTATGATCAAATTTACCACATAAATTGAAATTTCCATTAATATTAGGTGTATGATTCTTATTACCATATTTTTATTCTCTTATATTTGCCTTTAAAAAAATTAGGGTTAGATTTTTGGTTTTTAGTGTTATCAAAAACATTATTTAATGTGATAATTTTTTGAATGGCATTCTCTTTAGAATCAAAATTTGTCATAACTTTCTTTTCTTGAATCAGGAGAGAAGATACGGTTGTAAGATCAAGGGTATATTGCTCAATTTGATACTTAGAATTCAAAATTGAAATGAAATTTCCAAATTTTTCATGAATATTTAACTGAATGATAAATTTAATTAACTGATCTTTAATCAAATTATAATTAAATCCATCTAACTAAGCTTTAATGTTTTTAATTTTAGCATGAAAATTAAAAACTTTTTCATCACCCTTCATAGGTGTAGTTAGAAATTCAAAGATTAATTTAATGATATTTGAAAGGAGAGTGTGTTCATGCATGGACTCTAGGAGTTTCAAATCATCTCTAGGAGATTCTTTATTAACAATGTGGAGAAGGAATTCATACTTAACACTCTGTAAGATAATGGACATGGCTTCCTATAATTTCTATTGAAATGCATTGGTAAACTCAAGGGTTGCATGTCATCTTGAAGGTTATTTTTAGTTTTTATGATAATATTCCATAATTTACAAACCAAAATTTTTTCTTTAACATGAACTTTCCATATATTATAGGATTTTCCATTAAGCATTTGAGATTTATGTAAGGAAAAATGAGGCAAAGCCATAACTTCCCTTTAAACAAGATAGTAAAAAAATTCTTAAAAAAAAATATTTTAAATGAATTTTTTAATTATTTTCAAAATAAAGTGAATTTAACATGCAAATATACTTAATTACAAAATTTAGATGCCAAGTGATGTAAACAAATAAATTAAATTTGTATAAATTTAAGTGTCAAAAAAGTCACACTCAAAGTGACTATCTAGACACTATTATTAATAAATATGTAAAAATAAAAATAAAAATCTTCAAAACAAAAAATTGACCACTCCAATGCATCTAGAATGTGCCAAAACCTTAATATTGACTAGTTACATGATTATGCTTTCCTAGGTTTTAATTAGATCAAGTGTCACAAGAAGGTCAATAGGTTTACCTAGGGTTTTGAATGCATAAATCATATAACTTAAACCAAAATTGAAATTAAAATAATTTTAATTTGAATTAAATTTTAAAATTTTTCAAAAAATAAATAAAATAAGTGTAGGGGGATTTTAACACAAAACCTTCCTTGTGACAAGCTTTTAATAAAATGAAAGCTACCAACCCTTCTAAGAATTTAATTAAGATTTTAAATGCACTAATTTAAATTTTTATGTTTATATATAAATTTTTAAAAATAAATAAATATATTATGTACATATAAATAACGTAAGTGAAAAAAATTAAAAAAGTAACATTTAAGTAATTCTTTCTTTTTCCAAGGTGGGACACGGTGTTTGAAAAAAAGAAATTAATAAATAATTTATTTTTTAAATACTTTTTCAAAAATATATTATTTTAAAAAATACCTATAGCTTCATGGCTCCCATATAAAATTTAAGATCTCAAATATCCTTGTATAAGTCTTGAATTTGCTTGAAAATATAGTAACCCTCTTATTTTTGTTTGATAAACACAACTAGACCCTCAAAATGGAATTTTTGATGAAGAATTCAGTACTTTGAATTACATAGGATGATTTATGGCATACATGTAGATGTTTGAGAGATCCCAAAAAAAATTATAAGCACTCAAAAATCTTGAATTTTTTTCTAATCTTTTGGGTTTTTTTAACAATGAAAGAATTTTAAATTTTGACTAAAAAACAATTTTTTGAGTTTTTCCAGGCATGGGCCATATACCAGGCTAATGGAATCCCAAGATTTGAATAATTTTTTTTAAATAAATTAATATATTAAATAATGATATTTAATTAAATATAATTTTCTTTCCAATCTTCTACACTCCACAAGCTCTGATTCCATGAAATATTTCATGTATAAATATTTGTAGTAATACATAGGATTAGATCTAGAAGTGTAAATCAATAAGCAAATCATATGAGACAACTGACATAGATATTTTAAAGTGGGAAAACCTACAGGAGGTAAAAATTATATGAGTGGTACTCAATAATTGAGAAACTATAATAACCCCAATATAAATTCTTCCACCTTCTCACTTCTTCACAAAATGGCCTTCAAAGATCTCATAGGTTGAATATGAAATCATATTCTAATGAATTCACAATAGGGGTAAAACCCTGTTTCATATTGAAATTCTAAGGGAGGTGACCATTATAAAAATAATGGGTTTATTTATCTTGATAAATTCATTTAATTAAATTTTGTTAACTCATTAAATAATTATAACTTTATTATTTATTTTCATGAGGTTTCCACCTCATGTTATTATTATTATTATTATTATTATTATTATTATTATTATTATTTAATAACTTTACCTAGGCTAATGGTCAATAATCCCACTTAGAATTAAATGATCTAACATTTTTAACAAGTGGTGCAAAATCATGTTATCTAAATTATATATAAATTTCATCAAAATATGACTTATAGTTTTTTATATATCAATAATTTACTAACTGTCCCTTTTATTTATTAATTTTTATTTTAGTCATTTTCTAATATTTTTTTAAAGTTTGTAAATTTTTATATATATTCTAACTTTCAGGTATTTTGTATTTGGGATCTTTCGAATATTTTCATTTTACAATTTTTTATTTTCCAATATTACCATAAAACAAACAAACAAAAATTTATATAGAAAACCCCGTAAAACTTTTTGGAGGATCCAAATACCAAGAAAAGATGATTTTAAACACTCTAAATTAAAAAAAAATCACATTTGAATTTGGTTTTTTCAAAGTATTTTTATTAAGTCATTTTCATCTTGCAAGGTTTTCACAAACACTAAGGGGCTAAACTTCATGACATATTTCATTTGGTGCTATAAAAATGAATTCTAACCTTAATTAAATAATCATAAGAGTTTTCATTTTTATGTTTATTGATTGAGTGTTTTTATGGAAAAAAAAGTGTCACATTTATTTTCTTTTTGAGGTACGTTCCTATTATTGGTATTGAGGGATTGATGTCAAAGTCAATATGGATGTCATTAATGTTAAGGTGAGAGTTGAGGCCATGCACGGTGAAGTGAAATGTGGCAAGAAATCTTATGAAAAGAGAAAATTTTAAGGAAAACTAATTTATATTTGTTAAAATTTAATTTGAAGACAACATGGTAAATTTTTTTAGGTGGATAACATGTTTCAAGATCAAGATACAAGGTAAGCGTATTATTGAGTACTAAGTGTCTTGAGAAGCCTAGTTTAGCCCTATGAGAAGGTGTATGAAAAAAACATAATAAAGTCTCATGAATTATGTTATTAAAAGCATGAGAGAGAGTGTATAATTTTTTTTTAAATATGTGAAAGAGGCAAATAAGCCTTCAGAATAGTTCCAAATTTAGTTTTGAGGCTTAGTTCTTACATGAAAAAAACCTAGTGAAAAGGCATAAGCCTAGTAGCATGTTGAGGTGAGTAGTATGGGAATTTTGAAAAGAATATTGGTAGTGTGTGATCATGGTATGAATTTTTATGACATGAGGATGAGGTTTTTATAGAATTATAAGAGGTTTCAAGGTGTTTTCAAGGTCTAGGTATGGCTTATTAGTATAGGCCTAATGAGAAAAGAGAACTAGTGTGGCCTAATGAGGGGTGAATTTTAGTTACCAAGGCCCTAAATATCATAATATAATTTTCATAAGTGTGATATGTTGTTTCAATTTTATTTACCAAGTTTTAGGTCAAATCCTAAAGGATAAAGAATGAAAATCAGTGTTGAGGTTTTTTGTGTGCACATAATGAGGTGTTACAGATCAGAGAAAGATTTACATATTCTTGTTTCCATGTGAAACCTTTCCATGAGGATACAATTATTTCATGGTATTAATTTAATTTTCATATATTAAATATCCTTGCATTGGTTTTTGAGTTGAGGGTAAATCCTTTATGAATGATTGTTAATAATGGAAAGTAGTCAAAACCCTCCTAAAACCCTCCTAATGACCTAATAGGAAATATATTATTGTAAATGGATTAGAATGTATTTGATGACATATTTTTATTATTGGATAATGTATATTACTCTCCTAGGTTTCTCCATGTTTCATTGGTCTATCAGAAGAGTGAGTGGAAGCTATAGGAAACGCCTTGTTTCCTAGATTTTTTATGTAACAAGTAGGGTTAACTAGGTCAAAGAATGAAAATTATTGGAGTATTATGTATGAGACATATTTTATCATAATTTAAGTTTTTTTTATAAATTTTTATACCTTAAATATGCTAAAATGGTCATGAAAGTTGACCTATCACTAAATAGGCCTAATGAGGAAGACAGTAAGAAAACTAGGCAGAAGTGAGAATGAGATTAGAGATGGGTTTCAGTGGATTAGGGATGGATCAAAATGAATTGGGTAATTTTTAAAGACATATATAAACTTTCATAATTTAATATATATTTTGGTGATACTCATATAGGAATAAAAAGTTGTTCTCAAAGTGACCTATCTAACACAGTGAGGTCTTTATAGGGTGAGGACATGAGATTGGTCTGTAAGACCAATATTGATATTGAACCATAAAATATATATATATATTTAAATATTTTATAAGTATTCTTAAGGATCATAAAAACCCATTATAATATTCATAAAATTTTCACAAAGGTGTTTTAAGTCTTGGTTTTCATGATTTTATTTCTAGAGCTACAGGTAGTTTTATGTGTGTGAGTGAGAATGATGTTATTAAGTATTTTTTCATAGATTTAAATAATTTAATCCACATTAATTTTATATATAGGTATTTTTTTTATTTTAATATTATTTTTATCCATTAAAATACCTATGAATGTGTGAAAAGGCAAAGATTCTTGACTAGGTTTTTGAATCATGTGTGGAGTTCTGAGTAAGCATATGAAAAATGTTTGGTTTAAGGTCTTCTGCCCTATATGTGAAATCAAATGAACATTATGATTACCTAGAGGTCATGTATATTATATAAATGTCATTTTTTTATTAGGATATTTTGAAAATTTTAGTGTATGCTTTTTATTTACAAGACAAACTTTTTGGCAATGAGAAGGTCGTATTGTGAGTAGATCTAATTATGTGGTTCAAAGAGTGAAATGAGATAAATGATGTTGGGGACATAAGGTGAGATTATCAGGAGAATAATTGAATTTTTTATTAAGTTTCTAATCCATTTTTTTAGGCTCAATGTGTTTCAAGCTAGCCAAAGTAAAACATGTGCTTTGAGAAGGCCTAATTGTATTAGGTCTCTATTAAGCCTAATGATGGTTTTAGCTCTTAAGGGTAATGATAAACCTATGTAGTTGTTGTTTCACTTGTGAAATGTGATTTTTGGTATATTAAAAACATGATATAATTATGGAGAGGTTTTTTTCCAACCAATATGGGTGAGAATAAGATTCAACTATAAAGAGAAGGTCTAATAGGCCTAATTAACTAGTTAGAATATTAAAGATATGAGTGAATGATATATATCTTTGTGAAATAGGTTTAATGATTGAATAAAATTACATATTTGTGATTAATATGTCATGAATATATAAATTTGTCTCTATAGGTGATGAGAAAGGTCATATGACCTAATTTTTCCAAGAAAAGGGCTAGTTGAGCAAGAAGGCCTAATAAGCTATTTGAGAGAGATAAAAGAGTGAGAAGACAAAAAGAAGGTGGTAATATTCAATTTATTAGGAAACATGTGTCCAAATTTAATCATATATTTATATTAGATTATTTTATTCTAATTTACTTAGGGGGTTGGTTCATCCTTAAAAATTGGTGCTTGCTAAAGGATTAGTTGAGTTGGTGCTTAACCAGTGAGGGGTTGGTGCTCTCTGTAGGGTTGGTGCATGACTAAATCATGATTCATTTCTTATAATACTATATTCCAATTTTTTTTATTAATTTTATCCCCCAATAGTGTTTCCCACATACATTTTATGTTATTATTTTGTTTTCTTTTATATATGTTTATTTATGCATTTGTTAATGTATGTATGTGAATGAATGCTTCATGGATTATAAGTCAAATTGAAATATTATTTTAAGTAAATTTATTCACCCCCATATTAGTATTTTTACTTATACTCTCTCCCCATACCATTTATTGAACTTGGGTGATAAAAAATGCTCACTCTTTGCATTTGTTTCTTTTGTCTAAAAGTATGAAAGGAAAGTCGCTAAGGACCCCCCCAAAATTTGAATGATTTGGATGACCATAATATTACCCTAAATTCCTTCCACTATTTATTTTTATGAATTTTTGTTTGTTCACAAGAGATTTCTTCTCCCTCATAAGTTATTTACAAGGGCATTGATTTATGGATTCATCTCATACCATCATACCAACCCCACTCCATGATAGGGTATATAAACTGAGGATGACCCATTAGGACTATTTTTTGAGAAATTAAACAAGATTTTTTAGTGGTACTTAGCCTTGGTATGTAGGTAAAACTCAAACATGGCATTTCATTGAGTAATTTATGGATGTAGTGGTTGTGAAAAGACTAGACCTTTTCATAATAAGCTAGTTGATGTGGATAAAAATGATGTGATTATGACATATTATATGCCACAAATATGGGCCCATCTAAAAAAATGAAAATTTACAGTTTAGACAAACCCACTTTTAACAAACATACTATTGATGTAGGGTGAGTAACCTAAAGTTCCATGTCACTATACAAACTCTTGAGCAAAGAGGGGACCTAAAAACCTTAATTTTTATGCGTTTTTACTTTTTTTTATTAAAAATTTAAAGTCCTCTCCATATAAAGTATATAAATGGAATTCAATAGTATGATGCAACCTTGTTTGTTTTAGGATTTAAGACATTATACTTAGGTGTTTTTTTCATTTTTTCCTTTTACATACATGGTCTTGAGTCATATATATTTTTTTATCATACCATGTCAAAATGAGTCTCATTATACATCACTCATTTGTTTGAAAAGGCATTATTCCATCCATTTGATGCTACACAGTGCCTTATTCATTGACAAACTTTTTATTTCTGTGTCACTTGACTAAAAAGGGTGTCATTGTGTTGCCCAATTTGTACTAAGTTTTGTGCCTTAAGTATTGAAACAAAACCATTTATCTCATATTTAGAGCATGACATCATTGTTACACTACTTGAATATTTTAAAATACTTTTTTCTTATGACCAAAAGTTCAAATTAACCATTGTGAATAGAAATAGACTTGGATAATATCATCAAATACACCTCATTAGGTACACAAACCAATACAAAACTTGTTATCATGATAAGTGATGTTGGATAATGCTGAGTAATATTGGAAAGTGTTGTACCAAGAGTAATATCATGGATGGATTTGAGTGCTCAATTACCCAAGATTAGCTCAAGAATGTGAAGTCTAGCCCTTTGGCTCCATAATTACCTACTAAATTAATCTAGGTGGTATTACATGTGTTGATTTATGTTTGGACTGTGTCTGATCCTTATGAGTAGGTGGCTCAAGAATACAAAGGCTAGTTATTCCTTTATCTCTATCATTTCCCTTTGAAGTGAAGCTATGAACTGATACCAATATGAAATATATATCATATGAGATGGCTCTTAAATCCCATGAATGAACTATGATCTAAAATTTTTGGTATGGATAGACAAATTTATGATTGAAACTAGGCCACTCTTGACCATTTTGAAAGATGGATATTAAGCTTTTATGAAAGCCACTACGAACTAGTATACTAAGCTTGTATAAAATCCACTTGGGAACTTAGGAACTATGGAAGTTATTCTTGTATAAAATCCATTTCAAAATGATGTCAAACATCTATAGATGGAATAATACACACAACTACTGAGAATGACTGGGTAATACTGAACTTGGAAAGAAAAGAAAACAAATGTACCAAGCACATTGCCCCCAATCACTAATGTCTAAAACATGGATTATGATCTATAAGTTGTACCAAATACCCTATCTAAAACTAGAAGTGAGATCCATCATGTCATGCATGATGCCCATTATATATGGATTCTTTGAGAAAAATTATACTAAACTATTAAATCTAGTCTAAACTAGAGCTAACAAAACTATAAATGAACTTAACTTTCTAGTTGTTTTTAGAAAAACAAGTTTTTATATTATTGAGATAGGAACAATGAAAGGTGAGATTAGGCTTGTATGAAAGCCACTATGAACTAGTACACTAAGGTTGTCTGAAATCCACTTGGGAACTCAAGAACTAAAGAACTATGGAAGTTAGGCTTGTATGAAAGCCATTCCAAAATGATTCTAACCATCTGCAAATGGAATAAGACACACAACTACTAAGAATGCCTAGGTAATACTGAACTTGGAAAGAAAAGAAAACAAATAGGCCATGCACATTGCCCCTAATCAATATTTTTTGAAACATGGATTATGATCTATAAGCTGTACCGACTACCCTATCTAAAACTAGAAGTGAGATCCATCATGCCATGCATAATTCCCCTTATATATGGATTATTTGAGAAAAATTGTACTAAACTATTGAATCGAGTATAAACTATAGCTAAAAAAACTATAATTGAACTTGAATTTTTATTTGTTTTTAGAAAAAAATAGTTTTTCTACTATTTAGATAGGAACAATGAAAGGTGAGATTAGGCTTGTATGAAAGCCACTATGAACTAATACACTAAGCTTATATGAAATCCACTTGGAAAATTTAGAAATAAAGATCTATGGAAGTTAGGATTGTATGAAATCCATTCCAAAATGATTCCAACCATCTAAAAATGAAATAAGACACACAACTACTAAGAATGCCTAGGTAATACTAAACTTGGAAAGAAAACAAAACAAATGTGCCAGACACATTGCCCCCAATCAATATTGTCTAAAAAATGGATTATGATCTAGAAGTTATACTAACTACCCTATCTTAAACTATAAGTGAGATCCATCATGCCATGCATGATGCACCTTATATATGGATTCTCTAAGAAAAGTTGTATTGAACTACTGAATCTAGTCTAAACTATAGCTAACAAAACTATTATTGAACTTACCTTTCTATCTATTTCTAGAAAAAATAGTTTTCCTAGTATTTGGATGGGAGGAATAAAAGTGGATACTAGTGACACTCACACTATTGTCCAAGTTGGGTGTTAATGTCTAGGGCTGAATCTTGTAATTGTTCTAGATTATTGATTATTTACCTAGTAGGTTCTGAATGTTTTGATGTCTAGTTGTTGTTTTGGGTGTTTCAAAAACTATTATTTTGACTATTAAGAGCTCTTATCTCTAAGACAAATGATATTTTCTATGCCCACTTCTGATGGTAGGAATGAAGACCCTATAATTACTACCCTAAGAATAAATATCCCTATAAATATGTTATGTTGCAAAGATACATGATATAGAAATGATAATTGATAAGATATCTCAAGATATAACATGATTTGTATTGAGAGATTATTAGATCAACAAAGGTATGCCTAGATATATTTAACAATGTAAGAACATGTGAAATGTATTTAACTAGAAATAAAAGTCTATTTAGTTTTTAGTTATTCATTAGAGTTACGGATCATGATGTCCATCATGGCATCCAAAAAAATAAGATAAATGCATGATGTGAATCATGGAATTGGAAATAATGAGAAGCATATAGGTAAAAAAAACACACAAGTTTAGAATCAAGAAGCATACAAGGGTGGTTATGGGGCCAATAAAATAAGGGGCATGGTCACATGTCACTCAAACTGGAAAGCAAACATATAAGGCAAGTACAAATGCCACGTACACATACAATTGAAACAAGAAAAATTAGTATGGAAGACACACTCATATATAGGAGTATAGTCAAAGGACATTGGAAAATTTCCTAAAGCACACACATGAATACAAGTAAAGGACATTGGAAAATCTCTTAAGGCACATATAGGAGACAAATAGGAACTAAGAAATGCAAATAATCTAGCTATGCTAAGTAAAAAAAGAAATCATGTAATGAACTAGAAGTATAATCACATCTAACTAATCAAAGCAAAATGGAAAGTATGCAAGAATTTTAGTATAATTATAGGTATATGATAATAAATACATGAGTTCTATATACTAGTGAGTTTCGATAGAGTAATCTATGTAAGTTAATAAGTAATGTACATCATAATGATAACTAGAATGTGTCTTGTAGGAATACCATAACATGGATGGTGTAGTCATGTATAAAATTCCCCTAGTGGGTATGTATATTGATGTGTGTCTTGATGTAGAAGTAGGATGCCCCCTCAATTGGTAGAGTGAATAAATCATAGACCTGGATATCATGCACACACTCTAAATAAGATCAAGTGAAGAATAGTAATATAGATAAATCGACAAAGAATAAGCATAGAATAGAAAATATAAGTCTAGTATAGTAGTATAAATGTAAAGCATGGATGATGCATACAATCAAAATATTTTTGGTGTTTTTAAATTATTTGCATGTTTTTGTATTTTAGACTATCTGATTATTTTTAGTATTTTTGATATATTTGAACTATGTATAATCAAGCATTAGAAACTATGTACATGTGATACTAAAAAAAGTATGTACAAGTAATCATAATGAGATTATGTACAAGCATATGAATAAAAGTATAAGTTGGAGGTGGTAAAGGGTCCAAAGATGGAGTTAGCTAGAGATCAATATGGAGGAATGGATCATGGCCATCATCAAATACCTCAACATCATCATCATATGCTATAGAAGCTATGTACATGGTGTCATCCTGTCGAAGGTGAACTAAAGTTTGCTCTAGTGGTGGAGATACTGATACTTCTCTAGGACATTTAGTTCTAGTAGTAGATATATTTTATGGAAGTGAAGAAGTTGGTGATGGTGGTGCTATAATATGAATAATACCATGAACCTATAGTTTATCCAATCTATTTTATAAAGTTATACATGAGTTTGTATCATGACCTATGATCTTATGAAAAATACAAAATGGGTGACCATCCTGCTATGATAATATGCTAATATACCTATGTTACACACTAGGTAAGGTGAGTAATCCATGATCAAGTAACATCTACAAACATAATTTGCAGTTGATGTTGTGTGTTTCCTACTTGAATTTGAATGACTAGATCTATATCCATAGAGGTAACCATGTGAATTGTATGTGTTAAGTGATTTATCTATGGCCATGAATGTGGATTATATTTTGAGAGTGTAGTGCAAGATAATAAGAGTGATGTAGGATGTCTAATGAGAGCTATAGAGTCATATTAGTACTCTTGTGGTCTAACTAGTGTAAAGTTTAACCCACATAAATAGTCATCTATGAGTATGGGTGTCGTATCATCATCTAAAGAAGCCTAAGAATCTATGTCAACATCAAGTACATATGGTAACTCAAAATTTACCACATGGGGTAACTATGATATCAGGGTCTCATCAACTATAGTATTTGAAGATAATACTACTATGAGAATATCTATAACTGATGGAGTAATTGTATTTGTAGAATCAACTGGTAATAGTAGAACTACTATCGATGAATGTTTAAATATATTAGGTGTAGGAATCTTGATTGATGGAGTAGTTAGAATAGCTAAAGTTGATATGATTGGATGAATATCTAGAGTTAAGGGCATAATTATAAGTGTAAGAGTATGAAAAGTGTCATTCTCTCCAACCTCATATGTATGTATCTAATCAAGATAAATGCAATGAGGTGGTGGTTTAACAATGATATGAGGTGTCCCATTTAGAAAAATAGTTGAGGATGACTCTGTAGTTTGATAATATCTAAATGGTTGGTTATCTTCTAGACATGTGTATAGGTATCCCTCATGGATAAACTTAACACATCGATGAAGACTAGAAGTAACTGCCCCCATAATGTGTATCTAGGGTCATGTGAGTACAATATTATAATGAATAGGACTTGGCATGACCTGGATTTGTGTAGAGAGGGTTTTGGATCCTATCATGATATCCAAAGTAATGATACTTGATGTTTGTTGTGGTATATAATCAAATACTTAAATGTTCTTATATGATTTTTGTATGGGTGCCATGACTAGGCCCATGGTATATAAGAATGTAATATTATATATATTATGTCTAAAACCACTATCAACTATAACTCTCTTAACTAGACTAGTTTTGAATTGAGCTTATATAAACAGTGGTAAATTTTTATCAATTAGTATCTAAGATGGCATGTCATCATGATCAAAAGTGATAACATCTTCTATAGTTTTTAATTTGTTAACCACTGAAGCAAAATAAGAAGGCTTAGAGGTAATGGGCATAAAAGATTGAATGAGTGCCTGATAGATAATGTTCTTGAACACATTAGATTTTTGAAGAAGTTATAACATGGAAATATTAGCTAGAGTGTTTATCAACTGATCAATAATATCATATGCCTTATGTGGATCTACTTGTATGGGTAGATTGGTCTTGGGATGAGAATGAATAAGGGGTGGTAGGGCTCGTAATTAGGTCGAGGAGGCATGATGTCACATAGATTAATAGCTCTAACCAAATTATCTACTAGTTTTATAAGGATAGTAGTAAGTATGAGAAGAGACTAAATATAATTGATAGGTCAAGGTGGTGGAGGTACAAAGGGTGTTAATTAGGCCTTTTGGCAATGAGTAGTGATATGTGGAAGAGTGAAATGGACAATGCAACATGACTCAACATGGAATAAAGGATCCAAGGGAGATGATGAAAAATATATGTTATCATGTTTAATAATAAATTTCATAACATTATCCCATATTATGAAACATAGGCATGAAATGCAAAGAATAAAGTTTTGTATTAACATATGATAAACTTTGTGATTCATGTACATGATAGGACCAATGATGGTCTCTTTCTTATTTTCAAGAAATGTAAGTTTTTTATTTAAATAAGTGAGATCCATTTTGAAATCTAATTTTAGAATGTAAGGTGATATCTCAAAAGTAGTAACACCTAGTGTATGTGATTAGGGTTTGAAAGATGATTTTTTGAGAAAAGTTTGTATGCAATTTTGAAATTGAATATGAATTTTTGAGTTATAAATGCAAGTAAAAAATTATAAATTTATTGTAAAATTAGTGATTTAATAGGACCTTGTAGATGCGACTAGGGTTTTGATTTTTTTTTTTGAAAACTACTAGTTAATTTTGAATTTTGAATGGATTTTCTAATTTAAATATGTTAGTAAAAATTCAAAAATTGATTGGAAAATTACTAAAAAAATACTGGGACCTAGTATAGGAAACCAGGGTTTGAAAGAAAAATATTTTAAAATTACGATAAAAATTTTAAAATTTTATGCTAATTTTTTATTTTATTATGTAGATAAAAAATTAGATAAATATATGAAAAATTAGTAGGAAAATTACCATAGGGTTTCTAGGGTTTTTATGTGCCAAAAAAGTAAGGTTCAACAAATTATTTAATAATTTTGGAAATATTTATGTATTGTTCCTAATTTAGTTAAAGGGTATGAGTAGTAAAATAAGTAAATAAATAGATAATAGTTAACCTACTAATTTGTTTAAATTAATTACAATTCAAACTTTTATAAAAATAACAATAAAGAGAATGAAACAAAACTTAGGTAGAAACCGATTGATCTGATTGAGACAGAGGCTAAAATTCTCTATGCAAGACTGAGACACTATTGCAAATTGAGATTTGAACTTAAATTTGTGATTAGATAGGAGCATAAAAACTAGAAAGTAGTGGCACTAGTGCTATATTCCACCTCTTTCACTATTTTCCTAAGGATCTAAGCTTTTTAGGTTTTGTTCACTATGTCTGTGTGACCCTATCTATTAATTTTCATTAGTTGGAAGTTTGTATAGCTCCTTCTAGAGCATATTATTTATTCAAAACCCATCTTCCATTATGATTTGACCAATTTTGAGAAAGAGGGGGGGGGGGGGGGGGGGGGGGGTTAGTGTGTGTAATATGCATTGGACATGATTCACAACCCATATGTGGGAATGATTCCTACATACCAATACTATGAAGAGGGATTAAGTCATATGTAGTTCTCTCAATTGATGTACCTTGTGAAATTGTGTATATGAAAATGTATAATGCTAAAGTAGATGCACTTGAGGTGTTTAGGGACTAGTGTATGGATTTTAATGAGCTTGTAAGTATGTTGGTTGGTTGTATCTAGAGAACAGGGAAGATTACTTGAGTATTCTTGCTTCTATTCTTGCTTACATAGTGAGATTTGTTAAACCCTTCCAAATAATCTTTGAATGGACTTTTATAGGGATCTATTAGTCATGGGTTTAATTAATTCATGTTAGGCTAGTAAGGATAAGGATGGGGAACAAAAATAAATTGACCATTGGGGCCAAAAATGGACTTTGATAATATCATTAAAAATGGATAGTAGTGACATTGGTGCTATAGTCCAAGTTTGGTTCTATTAACATGAGTAGATAGGACCTAGGGGCATTGATTCATCTTAGAAAGAGTAGTTTGGGTGAGCTGGGAGCAAGTCTAGAAGGCTATAAATGATTGGGAATCAATGAAAATAATGCCTCTGAGGGTCTTGAGAGAAAAAAGTAGGGACATATAGGTTGGGTTTCATTAGCCATCCTCAAGTTACCAATTTTTACATTTTTATATGACTATAGTTCTATGTCTTTTTCCAAATGATCAAGTGTGTGTTTAAATATGAATTCTTAGTTTATGTCAAAGTGTTTCATATTTTTAATATTAAATCTCTTGAAAATTATACCTTATTTTTTTTAATGTCTATCTTTTGTTCCTTTTACAAAAGAAATAGCAATACCTATTTTGACCCTAGATTTTGTGCCTTATTTTCCAAAAGACCTAACAACTTTTATTTCTTTTAACCTATTTTAGACTTGTTTGTAACACTTTATACCTAAGTTTGACATTTTAGTTTTATTTCATGTACTAAACCATTTGTTTTATACATTTGATGTTAGACTATTTTATACCAAGTTTTAGCATCCACCTTTTTGTACATACAAATCCATTCCTTCAACCAGGTTAGACCATGTTTAGACCATTTGTCCTTTGGACATTGTTTTTTAGAGTTTGTAGAAATCTAGGCCTTTTTATGAAATAGTCATCATTGACTTGGATATGTCTCATTACACTCATAGTGGAGCCACGTACAATCCAATTTATGATAACATGGTTATACAATATGGCATTGGTAAAGACCCATATGGTGATGATGTAACTTGTGATATGGATCCCTATCTTCCCTATAGTACACAATTTGGAGAACAAAGATAATATTCTCAAGAATAGTATTCGATGAAACCTTATTTGGGATGATTAATGAAATAATTTTTCCCTTTTAATGCTAATGGTACCCAATCCCATACCTATACCATTAACCCTCTTTTGGCTCATGATATTACCCAAGCTTCACAACATCCATAAATCACCATTATAGGCCTTTATCTTTTGTATTATTCAAGCAACTAGGATAACCCTACCATTACTATACCAAGACCCCATCCTTTGTTTGGTGATAGAAACCAAGCCTCACAATGACCTATTATTACCATTATAAGAACTCATCCTTTGGCTCATGATAACAACCAAGATTCGAAACACCCTACCATTACCATTCCAATCCCTCATCCTTTGAATCATGATAGAAACAAAGCTTTATGATACAATAATACTACTATGTTATGCCCTCATCTTTTGGCTCATGATAAGAACCAAGCTTTATAAAAACCTAACATTACCATTATAGGACCTCATCCTTTGGTTCATGATAACAACAAAGCTTCACAATACCATACCATTACTATTCTAGGCCCTCATCCTATGGATTGTCATATAAGACAAGATACTCAATGCCATTACATTACCATTCTAGGCCTTTCAATGTATGGTATCTCATTATCATAACAAGGTTATAGAATTATGACTAGATGGGTCATAGATACCATCCTATACTAGCAACTAGTCTTTGTTAAGCCCATCTTAGATGATTTTATTTATAAAGATATCATTACCCAACCGCTGATATTATTCCTTTATTGCCTACCTTCCCCCACTTTATAAAATGTATGCCATTCTTTGAGACATAATAGAGAAAATCATTACCTCTATAATATAACCAATCATTTGAAGACCAAGATGTGTTAAAAACTAGTATTTCACAACTACTTACAAACCAAGGCCAAGATAACCAACTAGTCCATGATGTTTTTTTTGAAACACCTATTTGTGATAAGTGAAACTATGGTGAATCAAATTTTGATCCTTTACCTATTGTCAAGAGTCTTAACTCTAAAAATCTAGTATTTATTGAGTCACTTCTTAATGATTATAACTACCTTTGGGAAAATCATTATCTTGACTATTATACTATTATTAAAGAGCCCCCATTTGATAAGCTATTCTCTATAGTTTTTTCTCTTGACCTTTTTCCCATCATTGAGAAGTCTCACTTTGACAAGCTATTCTCTGTGAAATCCTTCTTAGATGAACCTAGTTTCAAAGAACCCATTATGCCATCACAGACCATTACTTGTCCAATACCAAACATTCAACAAGACATCATTGTATCAAAATACATAATTTAACAAGAATAAAAATTGAAGTTAGGTTATATTCTTGAACCAACATTAAATTTAGAATAAAAAGTAGACTCAATGTTAGTCTCAACATTAGATTGAGAGTCGCTTGAGTTAGACTCATCTTCAAAATGAAAATATATTCATGGATGTTACAATATTGGTAATGCATGTCTTGAAGATCAATTTGAATATATTTATGATACTTCCAAGGTTTTTGAGGATGATTACTTTGGTGTTGACACAAGTTCTCGTAGTGTCTTATATGAGGATTAGGATACCCCTTCACATTCAATAAGACATTATCACCACCTAAAATAGACATGATATTGGCATTCCACCTCCCACAAATGTTGAGTGGGATCAACAAAATCATAATTTGATGAACTACATCCATCGTGACATATTAATTGAATAATATCAAGGAAACCAAGACCACATTCATTTAAAAGAAGAGAAATCTCCCAATAAAACCTTTTTGGAGGTGCTAGGAGATAATTAAAGTCTAAACTCAACATCTTATAGTGAAACCTTTTCAGAGGCACTAGAAAATAATCAAAGTCCAAACTCAACATCTTCTAGTAAAACCTTGTTTGAGGCACTAGATGATAATCAAAGTCAAAAGTCAATGTTCCTTAGTGAAACCTTCTCAGAAGCACTATGAGATAATAAAATCAACTTCATTGGTTAAAACCTTTTTGAGGATCCAAAATTTGAGCACAATAGTTTTTCACTAATTGATGAAGACATTATTAAAGATAACATCACTACAAATTCCCATCTATAACAAAATTTGATGGTAACTATGCCCAAGCCCAAAAAACATAAAAATATAATGGTCTTATCAATATCATATTCAAAAATATTTAGCCTAACCACAACTAATATTATGTCAAATATAGAATCAACAACATTGTGTGTTCTTGAAAATATCGATCTTCATTTACTGCCTAACCATTATACATTCCATCTCTCCATCACCAAATCAGACCTATCATCCAATACTTATCTATGTTTACCATCCTTGGCCACACTTTTATTTATAAATGATATGAAGATATCTTGTCTCAAAGTTTGTAGGAAATAGATTAAGATACCAATTAAAAACATAAAAACATTAATGGAGTCCAAATCTATAGCAAATTCTTGATAGAGTAGCTATTTAGAAGAGGTGTGGGATATAAATTTCTATGATTGATTATTATGTTTATATCATATGATAATTAGGATATACATCTCCACATCATTATTAATAATAATAAAAATTTACCTTTCTATAATAATACCTCTTCCTTTCCATTTACCTTACCATTTTTATTTTTGATTCACCTTACCTCTCCCTTATCACTCAGGGGTAAGCCTACTACCATTATATCCAATTATCCTCCTACCATCTTATCTTTTCCATAACTTATGACATCCCACCACACCTTCATTATTGAAAAAACTTATTTTTAATTTCCTTACCTACACATTTTAACCTTTGCTCCATTTTTTCTTTGAACACCTTCCATGAGAAGATTCTAATCCAATATCAACATTTTTAGAAATATGTGTTCAAGTGGTCATTTTTTAGAGTAGTATGATAGTAGATATAGAAATTACATATTTTATTCATGCTTAATTGGTGTTATTTATTATCATTGCCTTTAAGCAAATTAGGATTCCACCTTTTAATTACTAATTATAATTGCTTATGGGTAAATTAGTATCACTACCCTATGTCATTATTTCTTAGTTATAACTACTCATGAGAAAACTAGGAATAAAACCTTTACCATGCATATCACATCACCTCACCCTTATTATTATCATTTGACTTGTAATTTTCCAAAATTCATGAACTTACTAATACCAGGTTCGATCTAACTACCTTTTGTGTAGGTATCCCAACTATGACTTGAGGTCCTTATGGGACTATGTAGGTAGCACTCAATTTTGATCGAGGTCAGCTCAGTCCCTTTTTACATATGATCTCACCATTTAATGATAAATATAAGCCAACATTATCACCATTTTTTTATTGCTATCATGTCAGTATCTAATGAGTTAAGATATGCCAAAAATTCCAAACAAATTTAGAAATATTTAAAAATCATAAAAAATAGAAAATTAGCTTACCAAATACTAAAGAGATATAAATCCTCAAAATCCAAAACTATTTTTCCTATTTAAACTTAGTTAGTCATCCTTAATCTGACCTACTATGGAAAATCCATTATTGTTTCTAATCTATTCCACTACCATTAGGGGTTTGACCTTCCCTTTACATGTGTCCTTGATAGGGGGCACCACCTGTTTATCCTTCCATTGAGCCTTCATGCATAGGTATTGACATGGATTATGATAGGATGTTTTTTATTGATTTTACTTTAAATATTTATATATGCTTATTTTCTAAGTTTTTTATTTTTTTACGTAGTTATTTGTTTTTTTGTTTTCCTATATGTTTGTTTTCATTGTTTTACCTTGACTTAGTCTATATGTGTTCATTGGGTGATTCCTTACACATTATTATTGATTCTATCCATATTCATATGTGAACATTATCATCATGGTTTTTATTATTGTTGAATTTTTTTAAATTTTTTATTAGATTGAGAGTTAGTCCATATGGATATTTTAGCTAAATTTATCATGGTCTTTTATATTGTGATGTATAGAATCACATGCTAGAATAAAAATTAGCTCAAGAAATATTACAATCAATGGAGCCATAGAAACTTCTCCTTGGTATCCATGGCAAATCCTCCCATCCTCCTTGATCAAATCAACCCATTGAATATTCTAGTTATATTAATGCTAATAAGGATGAGCATCTCTACATTGGTAGGTACAACTAAATCATTCACATTATCAACTCTTATTCTTTTATTCCTCATTTCATTTTCTCTTGCTTCTAGGTAAAATACATTGGCCTAAGGTCCATTTTGATTTTGGAGGAAGTGCTTGGATACATGATGTATCTCAGGTTAGCTCAACCACCTATATTATTCCAATCATCTATTTCATCACTTTGTGCATCCCTGTATGCCTAGTTATTTGTGTCTTCTTCAATCACTAGACCATCATGTCTACATTTACACCGTCTAATATTTTATATATGTGATAGGTTATATAATTGAATTATACTTATTAATACACCGTAATGGGACACAACTAAATATAATTATTAAATCCAAGTTATTTGAATGATTATAACCACTTATGAGTAAATCATTATTTTAACTCATCTACTCGACTAGGGCATGTGCCTAAGCCACTGATTATAACTACCTTTGCAAAAATTAATGTTTTAAACTTTGTTACAAATTATAACCACCTTTGGGAAAACTAGTAATTTTTAAATCAATGTGTGAAAGTAGTTTTTGATTAGATTAATCTCACCCATGGGTCAATTTCATTATTTTTATTTCTTATTTTTGAGGCACTATCCATCAATCATATGTATCAGTCATTCCCTCCAGGGGGCATCATTATAGGATTCCAAAATGTTTTTTGGAGTTTATTCTAAAATCATTGTATTCTTTCCTTATTAATGGCCTTTTATTTCTTTGAGAAGATGTTATTATGCCTTTTTATTTCAACACCTTCCCAAACAAGAGCAAACTGTAGACACCCAATTTTGGCCACAACTGGATTTTGATTGATTCTTACCAACCATTGTAAATTAATCCTAAAAATCACTAAATGTCACAATTTTGGCTATGTATCATTATTCAATACTCAAAATCATATTGAGCCATCCCTATTTGGGATATTAACCTATATTTAATAATAACCTATCATGGATTAACCCTTAATCACCTTGAGACAAAAAAAACTATCAATTTGGCCTATAGACCCATTAAGTTGGGAACTTAATCAAATATTAAAAGAGAAAACATACTAATAAAAATCAATTAATTAAAAAAGATTAAATTCTTAGTTAAATTATCCATTTAAAATTAAAGAATATCAAAAAATTGAAATTCCAAAAATCAAAATATCAAACCTTTTATTATTAAATTTATGATTTTTCAAAATATCTTAAAATATCCCAAAATATCTAATTTAAGAACTATTACTAGTAACTGAAAATCATAATTGCATGATAACTTTTAAGTCAACTTGAATTAGTCTCAACTCCACCTTAACTCACCTTGGGTGAGAGTTAATTATTAAGGCTATAAATACAAGGCCATACCCATTGATGTTTAAGATATATTCGTGTAATGTTATAATAGACAAATATATGAAAATAAGGCTTGAATGTAATGTTACAATGCTAAATTCATGAGCCAAGCAGTTGAACCAAGGTACCAAGGAAAGGGGAAGCCAACAGAGCTCCATTAATAAAGATTTCTTGATGTACAAGTCAAGCAAACCATTTATACAATCCATTTAGATCTCCAAGGAAGGTAAATGAAGGTTTTATTTTATGTTTTAGTTGTGTTTTATATGCATGCTTGTTACCCTTGCTCTCTCTAGTGTCTAGGTTAGAGGTGTTAGGATTTTAGTGTGTTTAATTGAGTTTTATTTCTAGGACTAACACAATACTAATCTCCCCTCTTGGATTCCTTGTTCAAATTTATTACTCAAATTATTAAAATATTTTTGTTTGAATTTTAAAAATAAATAATTTTATTATTTAAGGGAATCTTTATTGTACAATGTTTGTTATTTTTTAAATCATTCTATGGGAGGTTTGAATAGGATAAATAAATTGGGTTTGCTTATCATTAGGGCTTGACTTGAAATGTGATATTATTTTGTCTTATGAATATGATTACATTTTAGGGACAATATAATAGGTCAAATTTTGAATTGATTTTATCAATTTCATATTTATTTTTGACTTGGGTTTTGGGCTACAGGTTTGAATGGATGACCTATTGGTGGTAATTATATGCCTCTTCTTGATACTTGTATATTGAATTTAGATTTTATGAGTGTTTTTATTATTGGTTAAATTATTTAATGGTTTGATGAGAATCCTCATTTTCATTGGTATTATAACCATGTTGGCTATATTTGATCTTCTATTAAGTCTGGTGCTAATAATGAAAAAAGTTCATATTATAATTTGATAATATTTATTAACTTAATATTTAATGCATGGGATAAATTATATATGTATATTTAGAAATAAATTTTGTATCATATTATATTCTTTAAATATAATATGAATCATAAATTATGAGGCTAAGTTAGATGAGATGTGGTATTTAGATTGTGTGCAAAGATAATAAATCTTGGTGGGATGGAATACAAACATCTTTTTTTGTCTCTTTATTATGGTGTTGAAGTTATTTTAAGCATGTTATTTTAGCATGAGTTTTTGAAATTTATATTTCATTAAATTTTACTTACTTATATTGGAATATTTAAAGAATATTGGTTGTATTCAAGTTACTAATAGTAATATAATTGCATTTATTTTGAGTGTTATACCCTAATGATGACTTGGGGATTATGAGTGCAATGCAATGGATTTCACTCTTAATCTCCAAATCTCAAATGCTCTAACATGGGTTATATAAATTGGAATAAATATAAATGTGTTAGTTTTGTTAAAAAAGATGTAATTAGTGTTGTTTGAATGTTTTTATCAAGTGTTTTATTTTAAGTCAAGCTCAGAAGTCACTATTTATCTTACTTATCGACTAGCTTGAGTCACATCAAATAGATGGATGGGATGGTCTAGGGACACTTATGGTTGGGAATATTAGGACTAGATAGTTAGTTGTTTGTTTAATTGTATCTACATATGAATGATTACTTAGTTTTACTTTTCCCATAGTTGAATTATGAAGGAGATCAATTGTAAAATGAATTGATTAAGTATTATATAATCAATTTCATTAATTATATGGACATTTTATAATTATGTTATGCAATGTTAATGTTATGTTTAATTTGAATAAATAAATTACTTACTTCCAACTTGATTTATAATTATAAATTAGAGGTTGATATTTTAGATATCAAGATATTTATTATTTTTGTAAACAACACACCCCTTTTTATTCAAATTGGGGGACCCCTATGAAAATCTCACGAACTAGAGCTTTAGGATCCTTCTTTTTATTCCCATTAGTGATGCCTTCTCAAATATTTGAAATATGCACCACCTTGATTTCCCTAAGGAGTAATAGGCCTATTTTATTTATCTTTAGGACTAAGGATTGTTTTTTATTTTTGTAAGTCATGGCACTACCATTCTAGGCTAATTTTTGATTGAATCTCCTAGAGTCTAGTTTACTTCCTAGAGTAAAGGTCCCATTTTTATTTATGGAAAATTGAGATATCCATAAATAACAAGTAAGTTTTAATGTATCATATTCATTTTATTTTATTACTTAGTCATTTTGGGAATTTAGTAGATCTTGACCAAATGGGAAGGCACCATGTCACCACAAGTAATATCCCCTAATCTTCTCAGGTATGTCAAAGCCTAGGAGAGAATGGCTAAATGAGAAGGTCCTATGACACCATGAGTTAGATCATCTAGTACCTTAGACCTATCAAAGATGTTATATCTAGGGATATCTTGGTTAAATGGGAGGTCACCACATCACCATGATTTAGAGTGACCAATCCCCCAAACCTATCAGAGATGTTAGAGCCCATGAGAGCTTAACTGAATAAGAAGGTACCACATCACCATGAGTTAGAATGGATAGTCCCCATACTTCTAATATATGTTAGATATTTTCTAACATATGTTAGATCTTAGGATATCCCATCTAAATAGGAAGGCACCATAGTTTCTGTTGACCCAATTTTGCCCCTCTGGCAAAATTTTGGTCACCCTCTTCAATTTTTATGAAAGGCTAGTCATTTTTAGGTTGCTTAGTTTGTGCTTAGTCCATATTTAGAAAAGTTTAGTTTGTGCCCTGGTTCAGTGGTTCAACCACCCTTGGTCCATTCATTGTTTAGTTCAAACATCTTGGTTCAACAGAGCTAAACCATCGTACCATTGAACCATTGAACCAATTTTTTGTTCAATGGGCTAGGTTCAACGTACTTGGTTCAATGGAAGAAGTTTAATGAACTTGGTTCATCGATTGGTTCAAAGCCAATAGGTTCAACCTAAAAAAAAAGTTCAATGCTTCGGCTCAGGTCAAAAAGTTCAACCGAATGGTTCAAAGGCAAAGGTTCAACGAAAAGTTCAATGCTTGGTTCAATGCAAAAGATTCAAAGGCTTCCATGGTTCATCGGCATGCTCCTTTGAACCTTGAACCATTAAACAAAAATTAGTTCAATGGATTTTGGTTCAAAGGGGTGCCTTTTGTCTAAGGGACAGTCGGCAGCAAAAAAGCCCTTTCGGAGAGAAGCCTTAACAAAGGTAGCAAAAAAGAATTTTCATAGAATTTTTGCCCGCAAGAAATGTCCACAAACAAAATTCCATGGGTTATACATAGTCAAGAGGAATTTCCATGGATAAATTTCTCGCGGGAATTTCCTGCAGACAATTTGTCTGCAAAAATTCAAAGGCCTGACGGGATCCATTGAAAGCCTGACAAAATACAAAGGCTGCAGGGAAGCAAGCCAAGGCCTGACACAAAGCCCACAGGAGCACAAGCAATAACAGGCCACATGGAAGACTAAGGCAAGTCATGAAGAGATTAAGGTAAGCTGAAGGAAGCCAGCGTGGACCTGACTGTCAACATGGATCTGTTGACGACCATGGGCATGTCAAATTTAGCAAAGCCGTATAGCTATTTGCCTTCAATATAAATAATAGGCCACAGGATAGTTTACAAGCAAAACATAAGGACATCAAGGAGGATGTTAGGCTAGCAAAAAAAGTTAACAATTTATTTTAAAGACAAAACATGAAATGTTAACCAGAAGGAGCTCAAATAAAGCGACCAGCTAAGATATTTTCCCCTGGGGGCCTGAACAGACTAGTTAAGACAAAAGGAAGAAAAATTCAAGTGGTAGCATGATTTTAGCAGGTGGATGATGCCAACAACAGTGTTTTTCTTCTTCCCAATGAAGACGTGATAGGCCACTTGCAAGGAAAAGGTGCCAATGAGCCTCTTCTCTTTTTCCATATATTTTCATACTTGGTCATTTTGTAATATCTTTTCACGGTTTTAGCCAGGCACAGTCCTGCTAAAATTTCTACCTGGATTGAATAAAATGTAGTTTTTACCTCTATTTGGATAGATTATGTAGAGTATGCCTTGAATGTTGGTCTGTGTCTAGTCATTGTCTCTTGATGCTCTCACAGGTTTAACACCAGCAAACTTGTGATCTATAAAGCACCAATGTCTGCTACTGCTAGGAGTAGAGTTCTATTTTGGAGGTATAAAATATGAGATGTCACTTACAGTGTGTATTTCCTAACACCTTGGTGAGTCCCTATTTCTTGTGTTTTCCATAAGAACCTCCCTATCATTTCCAGTGACCTAGTCTTTTCTGCCAAATCTGAGTGTATGTATGTTTTGTTTGATCCTGAGTGTGGAGGTGCGAAGGTCATTTCATTTTTGGTGTATCACCTCTTTATAGTAGGCTATTTGTTTTCCTGTATTTTCTTCTCCCTTTTCATTCCCCCTAGTTTATATAGCTGTATATAGCTGTATATACCTGTGTTTTTTTGCCCTACTGGAACAAACAAGATACATCAAAGGGAACTAGCCCTTATCTAGAGACTCTCCTCTCCTACTTCACCATCCCATAGGTGAGAGAGGAGTTTTCATGTTGTGGGGAGAGGGTAGAAACCTATTTTCCTACCACTGGGTGCAATCTCCAGCATCAACAATTTTGGCATGCCCGGTGGGACTTATTTTTAATGAAGTAAAGTTGCAACACTGATGCTGGTCCTGTTACAGCAGATCGAATTTTCTTTCTAGCATATGGTGACTTCGAGTTAATCTGCTGGTTAAGCACAACCTAGTGTCATTCAAATTAAAATTCTTGTATGTATACTTCTTTTGCTCAAAATCATGGGTCTTTTTTTCCTTCATGTGAATGTGATCAGACTTCAGATATTTATGCAATACCCTCAAGCTACTCTCCTAGTTGCCCTGCAACGATAAGGGAAATGAGGCTAGAGTTTGAGAGGTAGATAATGGAGATCAATAGAGAGGAGTAGTATAGATATCAGTAGGAGCTGATGTATAAAAAGGAGTGTTTGTTTAGGCAAGCACAGGCCTTGCAATCCATCGAAGAAGAGGTAACAAAATGGAGAAATCCATATTTTCAAGGCAGCCAACCTTGTGCACCCCCTCATATTCCAAAAAAATCCCCCTCTTTGGCACCAAATCCTTTCTATCACATTGCACTTGCTCAGTCCAACTCACCAAATGCATCTACTCTCAATCTCATGTTCCTGGCTTTCCAATATCAAAGGGCATCAGAGCAAACCCCCATGGAGACCAGTCTTCCCAATCCTTTATATTATGAATCTCCCATTGGGGAAAATACCACCAGCCATCACGTCCCTCTTCTAAAGACTCCTCCAATGCACCAACAGTCTCTTCGTTGCATTTCCCAACCTCCCCAAGTCCTTCAGCATGATATGCAGATTCCAAGTTGGAGGAAGGAATGCCAGGAACCAACACTGAGCTTTGGAGAGGATCATGCTAACAACCTCTAAGAAAGACTCTTTTAGGACAACCTAGCCAAGAAAATTGGGGATTTAGAGGCTAAGATGAAGCTACTTCTTGAAAGAGAGGAAAAACATATAGACCTTTTGGAGGAGCCTCAGGACCTTGTGGAAAACAAAGTTGCTGCCTATTCGCAGGGGTAGAATTTTAATTCAGAGATCCTAAATTGGGGGAAGACAGTGGAATCATGGGGTAGAAAAGAAAAAAAAAGAAAGGTTTTTCTCAAAACCTTGAAGAAGCTAAAGCTGCACCTACCTATGATGATGCTAGCAGCCTCCAGGAAAGGCTTTTCCAAGAAGATCTGAGTAGGAGAATTGCATAGTTGGAGTCTAAAGAGAAATTCCTCAGCCAATGTGTGCTGGATGATTCAGACCAAACAACACATTCCATGCCTAAACACCCCCCACCCACACATTTCTAAAAGAATTATCAGGCTACCCCTGATATAGATGAAGTGCTAATTAAGTGGAGAGAGGAGAATCATTTGATTCTATCTCAAGGACTATTTCCTCTTCCACATGATTTCTCCACTTCACCCCTTCTCAAGGAAGACCCTATTTTGCAAGAGGCAGGAGAGAAACAAAATATCCAATTTGTAGTCCTTCAGGAGGTTGTCATGAGTGACATTGAAGAAGAAATCATCATTGATGCTCCTTGTGAAGACCTTATCAGCGGTGGAGAAGATGCAAGCCTTGTGTATATACAGATGTTCCAGCAATTCGAGGAGGAACAAATGCATGGTAAGCTCTCTTCCCCTCAATTTGATGAACTTCCTTGCTGTATTGATGAGGATGACTACATTGAAGAACCTGAGAAAGAGGAAGATCAAGAGAATATTTTTGAAAATCTAGAAATCCTGATCAGCAAAGAGGAAAAGGAGAGGTCTATCTTCTTGGAGGAATGCCTTGAAGAAGTGAGCTTTAAATAGGAAAGTGAAGTCTTGTGGCATGAGCAATCATTTTGTGAGTCCCTTTTAGACATCACCACATTCACCCTTCTTCAAGAAGGCCAAGAGGAAGTAGAGGATGAGTCTGACAAAGTTTTTAGTGAGGCGGAAGGAAACAAATCAGACCATGATACATTACAGAAGAATTGTGTAGAACAAGGGGCTTATGGCGATGAGCCAACAACCATTAATTTCTTGGTGAAGAGCACCAATCTGAGAGACTAGTGTTCAATAGGCCTCCAAGAAAAATTAGAGTATGTATACATTGGGATCATGTTTGAATATCCACTCAGATTCCAACCAACTTAGGTGACAGGCAAGAAGAACAAGTCACCAACTCTCTTCTTCATTCATCTACTTGCCTGGAACCATAAGTATTCTTACCAAGAAGGGGACTTAAGAAGTTTTCCATTTGATCTAGGTGAGAATCAAAAATGCCTAGTTAGTTGTACATAGTAGTTTGTTTCAATTTCTTCTCCTGCTTTCCCTAAGTGTAGTTACACAGGTAGTGTTTTTAGTCTTGTGTGTTTCCCTTTGTGTGTGGGGGTAAATTCTTTGTATTTGATCTTGGGATCTTTTGAGCTGTTATTAGTTCTTTTTGAACTACATCTGACTCCACACCCATGGATATTTTAAGGCAATTGGGTCCTAAGCATAGCAGGCACACTTCCCCTATGAGTCGCCAATTTGTTGACCCAATTTTGCCCCTTTGGCAAAATTTTGGTCACCCTCTTCAATTGTTATGAAAGGCTAGTCATTTTTGGGTTGCTCAGTTCATGTTTAGTCCATCTTCAGAAAAGTTTAGTTCATGCCTTGGTTTAGTGGTTCAACCACCCTTGGTCCATTCATCATTTGGTTCAAGCATCTTGGTCCAGCAGCAATGAACCATTGTACCGTTGAACTGTTGAACCAATTTTTGGTTCAACGGGCTAGGTTCAACATACTTGGTTCATCAGTTGGTTCAAATCCAATGGGTTTAACCAAAAAAAAAGATCAATGCTTCGGCTCAGGTCAAAAAGTTCAACCAAATGGTTCAAAGGCAAAGGTTCAACGAAAAGTTCAATGCTTGGTTCAATGCAAAAGATTCAAAGGCTTCCATGGTTCATCAGCGCGCTCCTTTGAACCTTGAACCATTGAACCAAAATTGGTTCAATGGATTTTGGTTTAAAGGGGTGCCTTTTGTCTAAGGGGCAGTCGGCAGCAAAAAAGCCCTTTTAGAGGGCAGGCTTAACAAAGGTAGCAAAAAAGAATTTTTGTAGACTTTTTGCCCGCAAGAAATGTCCACGAACAAAAGTCCATGGGTTATACACAGTCGGGAGGAATTTCCACGGACAAATTGCCCACAGGAATTTCCCATAGACAATTTGTCCACGGAAATTCAAAGGCCTGACGGGAGCCATTGAAAGCCTGACAAAATACAAAGGCCTCAAGGAACCAAGCCAAGGCCCAACACAAAGCCTGTAAGAGCACAAGCAACAGTAAGCCGCGTGGAAGACTAAGGCAAGTCGTAAAGAGATTAAGGTAAGCTAAAGGAGGCCAGCATGGACATGACTGCCAACATGGATCTGTTGACAGCCACGGGCACGTCAAATTTAGCAAAGTCGTATAGCCATTTCCCTTCAATATAAAGAATAGGCCATGGGGTAGTTTTCAACCAAAGCACAAGGACATCAAGGAGGACGTCAGGCTGGCACAAGAAGTTAACAATTTACTTTAAAGACAAAACATGAAATGTTAACCTGAAGGAGCTCAAACAAAGCAACCAGCTAAGATATTCACCCCTGGGGGGCTGAATAGACTAGTTAAGACAAAAGGAAGAAAAATTCAAGTGGCAGGATGGTTCTAGTAGGTGGATGACACCAACAATAGTGTTTTTCTTCTTCCCAATGAAGATGTGATAGGCCACTTGCAAGGAAATGGTGCCAATGAGCCTCTTGTCTTTTTCCATATATTTTGATACTTGGTCATTTTGTAATATCTTTTTCATGGTTTTAGCCAGGCATAGCCCTGCTAAAATTTCTACCTGGATTGAATAAAATGCAGTTTTTACCTCTATTTGGATAGATTGTGCAAAGTATGCCTTGAATGTTGGTCTGTGTCCAGTCATTGTCTCTTGATGCTCTCACAGGTTTAACACCAGCAAACCTGTGATCTACAAAGCACCACTGTCTGCTACTACCAGGAGTAGAGTTCTATTTTGGAGGTATAAAATAGGAGAGGTCACTTATAGTTTGTATTTCCCAGCACCTTCGTGAGTCCCTATTTCTTGTTATTTCCATAAGAACCTCCTTGTCATTTCCAGCGACCTGGTCTTTTCTACCAAATCTGAGTGTATGTATGTTTTTTTTGATCCTGAGTGTGGAGGTGGGAAGGTCATTTCATTTTTTGTGTATCACCTCTTTAGATTAGGTTTTTTGTTTTCCTATATTTTCTTCTCCCTTTTCATTCCCCCCAGTTTATATAGCTGTATATACCCATGTTTTTTTGCCCTGCTGGAACAAACAACATACATCAAAGGGAGCTAGCCATTATCTAGAGACTCTCCTCTCCTACTTCACCATCCCACAAGCGAGAGAGGAGTTTCCATGTTGTGGGGAGAGGGTAAGAACCTGTTTTCCTGCCACCAAGTGCAATCTCCAGCTTCAACAGTTTCAT
Source organism: Torreya grandis (assembly GCA_037957365.1). Lineage (NCBI taxonomy): Eukaryota > Viridiplantae > Streptophyta > Pinopsida > Cupressales > Taxaceae > Torreya > Torreya grandis. The sequence continues at coordinate 799,761 of JARHVA010004384.1, forward strand.
GATCCAAAATGTCTAATCCTCTAGACTTGTCAAATATTTTAGAGCCCAAGAGAGTCCATCCAAAATGGAAGGTGCCATGCTTTAATGATTTAAAGAATCTAGTCCCCTAGAATTATTAGAGATGTCAAATCCCATGAAAATATGACCAAATTGGATGGTTCCACATTACCATGAGATAGAGTGGCCAGTCCCTAGATCTATCATAAATTTATGAGACTAAGAGAGCCCAATCATATTAGAAGGTGCCATGTCACCATAAGTTAGAGAAAATAATCCCCAAACCTATCAAAAATGTTAGATCCCAAGAGATCTTAACTAAATGATATGGTTTGGCATCACCTAGTATGTAGATAAACTATCATCCATCTAAGTCCCCAAGAAGGTCAGAATATAGTATAGATGAAACTTGATAACTAATTAGGATGTGCCATGTGTCCCTAAGAGACACATCACCTAGCCTAAGTCAATGGCATGGACTCAAGAGATATGCCTAGGTGTTTACCATTAATTGGAAGACCAATGAGTATATGACATGTGTTAGGAAGTAGGAGTTAGCTAATAATGATATCAAATATGCGATCACTTGCCTACCATGTGATGGTTTTTAATAGAATGGGAAGTTGGGCCTGATTGGATAGTTTCAAAAGAATCCCATCACCATTGTTATATATGGTTGGTGGTGGAGGATCATGGGCTCTAAATTAAATTCTATATTTATAAATAAAAGGAGAAAATCCATCCACCAACTCAAATTCAAATTCACAACAAGAGAGCTGCCAAATACCATTAATATAAGGGTTTTGTATGCATGTGTTTATAAAGCCTAAGGGAATCTATTAATCGTTACCTTTGATACCTTTAAATAAATATATAATTCCTTACTTTAAAAATTCCATGGATCCCCTATAGCCCATGCCTTCTACACTCAAAGCTTCCTAATTTCCCCTCCTTCCTACTCTAATGGTTGCATTATACTCAAACCCAAAGGCTTAAAATGAGTACAACAAACCACATTCTCATGTAGTTTGACCAAGTTTAAGCATTAAAATAATATATTCAAAGTAGTTTATGAAGTCTCTAGGGACTCTACTAAAGATGATGACCAATAGGTAGAGTATGAAGATGCCCATTAGTCCTAAAAAAATTGTAGACTCTATAGAGTCACTACCCAACTAGAGGTGTTCACGTATGCCAACCTCCTAAGTGATATCTTTCACAACATCATCTACATGAAATATGAGGTCAATTATTGAGTGTGCTCACCTAACTTTTAGCACCAAGTTGTTGATGTATATATAAATGCCTTCAAGGCATACTACTACCTCTTATACTTCAATTTATCTTATGATGTAGAAATAGTGATGATCCAAAACTTAGAAGTTATGGTTAATAAATATTTCAATAACATAAAAATAACACAATAAAAATGAATTCTCTAAGAAGAGATGTAGTATTACTCAAGATCGCAAACAAATATATGCTTATCTCTAGGAAGAGATGCCTATCCTTACATTTTGGGTTACCTCTTCATTTATACACATTTTTAAAGCATGGTGAGGATGTGTAAGGTCACCAATATTAAGGGAGATTAAGTGGTTTGACTTCCAATATTTAAAACAATACAAAATTCAAAGAATTACTATTTTTAGACTACACTAATAAAATTAAAATTTGGGGCACTTCCATTAGGTTTTTAGGGGTCAAAATTCATTGATCAAATATCCATGCCATCTCATGACATTCTCCTCATTCTTGGATTTCCAACGGTTTAAATGGTGAGTTAATTAGAGCTACGGTGTAAAAGTTATGGTTCCCAGAAGTTTCATCATCAATTGGGGTGGAACTGTCACCCGAATTTTTGCCTAAATTGTTGCCTGGATCAAGTGATGATCTGGATGGGGCTATACCAAATTTATGGTATCCTCCATGATTGGGATTAGAACCTCAACTCTAAATGGGTTAGCAAGGATGCTATTAAAACCTACATAGTCCACACCTTCTAAGAGGAGGTTTGAGTAGGCACGATCAAATAAATTAGCTATTCAGGTCCCAAGACTACCAACATGTAAATGAGATGTTGGTGCCTCTCTTTCACAAAATCTTGACATGCTCAGATTTCCCATTTATGGGGGATTGATCAAATTTAAAGTTAATCCACACCATTAAAAATACCCAAGAAGGGGTAAATTTCTAAATGATGAGATACCTACAAGACATGATCTACAAGACACTTTCTTTCAAGACTTCAACCTTTCTTATGTGGGTTCCCAGGGGCTCAACCATCTACGTGGTCTTTTATAAGTTTTATGGTTGCTAGTTACACCATAAAATCTAAGACATTTGTGAGAAATTTTACCCAATGATCTACTAGAACATAAATGAAGCTCTAATGCCCTAGCTCTCAAAGGTAATCTAATATTATATTGCATCTATTGAGGATCACTAGATGTAAAAGGATGACACTATAATATGGATCACTAGGTTCCTTAATGAGCCCCTTTGTGTGCCTTACTTATTCTTGACCACATAATAGAACAAGATATTTCCTCTCAACTGGTGGAATGCATATTCAACTTCTCTATACAACATTAGTAGAAGGCATGCTCATAGCTCTCAATCACCATACAACACTACCTATACAAGACTTTTAAATAAATATAGAAGATGGTAGCCAAGTGAGACTCCTTCACCCTAGTAAAGTGGAAGGTCTGTTAATGAGACCCAAAAAGGGAAATCTCAGCTCACCTGATATGGTACTTAGTCTACCTCAACATCAACTAAAACCATCAGGTTAAATATGATGATAGGCTATACTAAATACCACCAATGACTAGGAGGTATTATCCTAGATAACATCGAAAGGAAGAAGGGAAAGAAGGCTCAAGTAGGCCTCTCTATACCTCCTCTAGCTCTTACTTAGTCCATAAAGGACCAAACTCCAATATCTCTAACCATCTTCCAAAGGATCCAATAAGGTGTCCCTAAATTTTCTCCTCCTTGAGCTTTGAATGCCTTTTTACCAACAACCATTGTTCCTCATTCCATGCCTCGACCTCCTCTAGTTTCTCATCATGTCAGTTGAATGGTCCCCATAGATCTTTTGTGATATTTTAGGTGTTATTTTTCTTAAATTTTTAAATATTGTTATAGTTATAATGAGTAGCCATCATGGTCCATGATAGGATCCTCATGCTTTTTGAAGGTGATCCCTAATCATTTTATATATAAGGAAGATTCATATTGTATTATAGGGTCAACCAAAAATTTCTTGAAAGTGTTGTAAAATTATTATTAAGATTTCACCTATATTTCCTTCATCATTATAGACAATAAAATCAGCCCTGATCAATTATTGTAGTAATATTTGACACTTTTAATGAATACAATCTCTACTTTCTATAAGAGGGTTTATTATATATTTAAATTTTATTTTATCTCCATGTTTGAATGATCATAAATTTTAGGTTAATTGAACTAAAAATTTTCTATTTTATGTATGCCATGGTTATTATGTGCTTAGATATTATAATCAATATGTGAGTTCTTTCATTCCCTTTTAATAGTGATGATAATTTGTGTGTTAATCTACATATTTTCATATGGTGTTTATGTTTCTTAAATAATAAACCCATATTAATCATCATTAATGAGAGATCACATTGAAACTATTCTCTTAGTTTCCTCAAACTCTTCCAACTATATGTTCTTAGATGTATAAATCTGGAGAAACTCAATCTATAGTGGTATAAATATGGAATAGTAACTTGGTTAAATAACCAATACATTGAGTTCATTTTATACATGGAAGCTTCCCTTGTATGCCTTACCCTTCCCTCTCTTTTTTTTTTTGAAATTTAAATACCCTCTCCCCTTGTGTCTAGAAATAGTAAGCCCAATACTAAAGTTTTCATAACAATATTTGCCCTATGTGAAATACATTGGCTAAAATTTTGGTGGTGATTGTCTATATTGGATACTATTCATGAAAAATCCATTTTTGAATTTCAATACCCATAGTCATGCCCTATGATGATCCAAAATGTCCTAAATAGAGGATGAAAGTATGTACTTATATCACCCTCCCCTTTTCAAGGAATTCCCAACCCCATGGATGTCTCATGAGAAAGAATGGATTGGAGTGAATAATAGCTATCACTAGAAGAAGGGCACCTAAATCACTTCATGCTTGTCATATATTTTCTTTATGAATATGTTGAGTTTGGTTTGATAGTAACAATGTGTTAATTATTATCTGATTATGAATCATCCTAGAGACTAGTTCACTAATTACCAAGGCTATGTCTTGCCAAGGTAGGTTGATAAATTTCCTTTTACTTTTCCATAAAAAACCCATGTCCAACCAACCTACACCTACCATGATTCATATCAGTTCAAATTATTAACCTATCCAAAACATTTTGCCCATGATGGCCTAGTTGGATAGTTCTACCATTAATGTCCTAAGAGTCATACATGATCTACATAGGAACCTTGAGAGGTATCTCCCTTAATTCACCCCTAACATGGGAGGAATTGTGTAAAAACACATAACATCTTACAAGACTACCTTGAGACTCCTAAATGTATAACATGAGGATTTAAGATGTAGGTTTTTCCCATTTACCTTAATGAACTCCATGTATGATTAATTACTCAACATTTTTGAATACCACTTCTTGAATTGAGATAATTTTACTTCTATTTTCTTGGCCTAGTTTTGGTAAGTGATAGATCCCAATGTACTATACTGATAGTTTACTTGCATCAAGAAGGAGCCTAATAGGTCCATTAGGAACTTCAATGATAGGTTTCAAAATATGTATATATGGGTAACAATTATTTATCAACCTAACCCTCAACTATCACTCTAAATGTATAAAACATGTTAGACCCTTGGATATCCATGTTCTTAAGAAGGGATGCATATATAACTAACCTGTCCTTAACTTATTCAAGGGATATCAAAGTAGATAGGTAGTTGAACCCCCAAGGTAAAATAATGACCCCCACTCCTAATATTCTACCAAATATTCCTATGTTGAACTTCTTGCTATATTTTATTAACAATGTGCCTATGCCTCTGCCTCTCCCTATAATGCATCAACTCATTAGCTCATCCCAATTTAAATCAACAACTGGGTTACTAAACCTAGGGAACCAAGATCTATTTCTTTATACTCACCATCAAGTGGCATTATTCATGGCTAACAACACCCAAACCACACCTCAATAATTCATTAAAACTAAGTTATATTCCATTCAACGGATGGTATAAAAACTTTGCAATGAATTCTTAGGGCTATAGAGACAGGTTAATAACTCTAATGTAGAAATATCTATAAAAAAAATTCACATATCAAAGACCAAATAAGATTTATAACTATCCTCACAACCCCACAAAACCCTCACCCAATAGGATGCCTAAGATTAATATCTTCAAAATAGACTTACCTAATTGGTGTTAAATATGTAACATGGTAGCACATGGGGAATTAGACTACATGGAGTTTAGTTTTGATTTTTAGATATTTGAAAAGGAGATGGAAGAATACAAGGTGATCCATAATCATCAATAATCCCCTAACTTAGGTAAACCCCCTAATAATGATATGGTGTCAGAAACCATTCATTTCCATAGCCAATAATAAAATGAGCCAAAAATGAGTATTAATGAGGTACAAGAACTTCAATAGTTCCAACGGATAAATTATATCCTAAGGAGTAGGGAGTAACAATAACCCCCAATGGAAACCCCACCATTACAAAGTAAATTAGGTTACACAAAATTTGAGAATATGAATAATGTCAAGGCTAATATTGCCTTTCATGAGCTTTCTCAAATCATAGAGAAATGAGATCTCTTGCTAAAGTCTTGACTCAAAATCTGACCCTATAGGCCAAACCAAAACTAAGGGTAACACACACCAATTTTCTCATTCACAAGAATAATATGGAGGTCATCCCATTCATTTTAACCATCTTTTTATTTGGAAATAATATACATAACTACTTAATAAATATAGTATCCTCAACCAATGTGATGCCAACAAGCATATGTGAAAAACTTAGCCTATCCCCCATAAAATAAGATAAGGTAGTGGTATATTTAGACATGTTTAATAAAAATTCACATCCAATTAAAATCTAATCCTAGGATTCAACACTTTATAGACATTCAAGTGGTGGGTATCCTAGGATCCTATGGCATGCTCCTCAATAAAGATTGGTCCAAAGCCCTAAATGGGTATATATCCATATGTTTCTCCCATATGTGGTTACCATGGATAGGAATAGCTAACCAAATAAGGGTAGACAAAGAAACACACATTAATCATATGATCACTGAATACAATGCCTTTAATAAGAAGATAAACTTGGTTTCCTTAGACTTAGGCATATACACATTGAGCACAAAGCCTCCCATAACATAAAATAGTCATAGACTATCTATTTTGCCTATGGTCTCTTTATATATATTAATCTCACTCCAAATGAGGTAATATAGCTAGTGTTCTACTTATATACCCTTTGGGGAGGAAACTTATAACACCATATAGGTTTCAGTTTCTTATCATGAATAACCTAACAAAGTAAAAAGATTTAATATTAAGATTACAATTTTCATTAAGACATATACCAAACTAACCAAAAGCATTTAGTGATTATGAACTAGTGGTTAACTAGGTCAAGACTAAGTTTCAATACAAACAATAATATCTAAGGAGGTATAAGCACCAATATTGGGACCTAATCAAAATTTTCAATGCATTAAATATCATTGTTATTCCCTAGGATGCAAATTAAGTATCAAACTCACTAGCATTGGTAGTGGTGAACCTAACCCCTTTGGATGACATTGAGTTACAAGAGTTCTCTATGGAACCTGTGACTTGCACTTCTATCTTGGATGATGTTATCAACTTCTAGGTATTTGAAGATGACTATAAAATCATCAAGTTTCTTAGTAATGGGTAATATTTGAGGCCCAAATCATAGATAAGAAAGATAGAGACAACCCTAGAAATGAGTTGGATAAGTATGTTCTCTTGAATATTCATAGAAATTATATCCTAAAGGGGATGATTTTGATGGAAAGAATGTTTGATTTGTTAAATCCAACCCTCCAAGATTAAAAAAACCCAAGTTCTAAGATAAAAAATGTCAACTCATTAATCTTGGCTATGTGGAGAATCCTTAAATGGCTAATGTGGGTCTGGATTTGATGGACCATGAGTTAGAGAAGTTTTGGAGGTTATTTCTAATATATAAGGATGTTATTGCCTAGGCCAATGGAGACCTTAAGTTTTTCAACCCAAGAGTAATTACTCATAATATCCCCTTAAAACTTAGCCTAAAATCCTTCAAGCAAAGGTAGATATTGGCAAACCCAATCATATATCTATTGATTCATAAGGAAGTCCATAAGTTACTTTCTATGGGGATAATTTTCCCATTTTTCCACTCTACATGAGTGACTAACTTGGTCTTGGTGTGAAAGAAGAATGGATAAATTTGCCTATACATGGACTTTTCAAACATGAACCAGGACTCAAACAAAGATAAATACACGTTTCCCTATCTAGATTATGTGATCCAAATGGTGAGAGAGTCTCAAATGATATCCTTCTTAGATGTATTACTAGGCAACAACCAAGTGTTGATCAACCTTGGGGATAGATCTAAAACTAATTTCACCACCAAGTGGGTCACCTTCACTTATAATTGAATGTCTTTCAAGTTAATCAATGTCGGTGTTACTTTAAAAATAGAAATGGACTTCAATTTTGATGTCATGATAGGTAAGGGCATAATAATATATATGGATGACATAACTATGTTTTCAAAATATGGGTTAAATCATTTGCACCACTTTGAAATTGTATTTATAAGATGTAGATGGTATTGCATTTCCATAAACCCAAATAAGATCATGTTTGGTATTATGAAAGGTAATATTCTTAGTCACATTATCATATAATAAGGTATTACCATCAACCTTGAAGGGGTATATGTAATTTCTAAACAACCTTTACCTAATAGCAAGAAGGAACCAATATCTTTCTTTGGGAAAATCAATTTTGTGCATAGGTTTATTTCTATATTTTCTAAAATAGTGAATCCCTTGAATGAAATGTTGAAATAGGATGATAAAGTGGAGTGACACATGGAATCAAAGAAATCTATCCAAGATATGAAATAAACAATCATGCAAGCCCCAATCCTCATCAACCTATACTATATACAAGACTTGTATGTCTATCCTTTCACGTAGGAGCACACCATTTGTTGCTTTCCTCACCTAAATGTTATAAGTAGAAGAACACCCTATGGATTTTATGAGCACTAATATCAAGAATGCCAATCATAGGTACTATACCCTAATAAGCATTCCTACATCCTACTTAAGGAAGTAAATAAATTAAGGCATAGATCTATAGTCATATAAAATGCCAACTTTGGTTACTTGAGTATGGCTAAAAAAACCTAATCCATAGGTCTTCATAGTTACTTTTACAACCCTTTTAGGCTTTTCTTTCACTAATTCCCAATCATTTATAGCCTTCTAGACTTAACCCTTATAGACTTAAATAAATCTTTTAGGCCCAGATCCATCCCCTTATGTCTCATTCCCTCTAGACAACAACACCCAACTTAGACAGGAGTGCTAAAACCTAGGGTGTCCTATTTTTTTCACTATTTTACAAGTGTAATTTTGGTCCTAATGATCATATTTTATCAAATCCTTATCCTAATTCATGTCATCCTAATACACAATCATTTAGCCCATGATCATTAATTCCCATAAAAAAGGCTATTCAAAATCCATTTAGAAGGGTTGGTACTCATTTACAAGACCGAAGCAAGAATACAAGAAAGTACGTTCAATCATGTTTCCCTATTCTCTACATACAGCTTTCCAATATTATTACTAGTTTATTTAAACCCTTACACCAGCCCCAAGCCATTAAAATACACCTAGTTTTGCATCTAATTAGATTCTCATACATTATTACACCAAGAACTTCAATGGGAGAACTACATTATATTGATCCCTCATCAAATTATTTGTATGTAGGTAGCATGCTCACACACGGGTGTGAAGTTCATCTAGTGTATCCTTTACAAACTAACCCCCTCTCTCTTTCCCAAGTTGCCATTAAAGTTCAAGAATAAAGAGATCCTAGGGATTTGAATATGAAAATAGATACACAATGAACTTTACAAACTTTTAGGCTTTGATATTTCACTGATAGGTTAACACAGATCTACTAAGCAAAACCTAAAAAACTCAGATCACCTAGACAACAACACCAAAAAAGGACTATAACACTAAATAGTAGGATGTCACACTTTTAATTCTCCTATCCAATCTATAAATTAAATCTAGGACCCTATTTGTGATAGTCTCCCAAGTGTAAACCAAAATTTTTAGACCCTATAACATCCATCTCAGTCAATTTCTAGCTAAGCTTGATTTTTTCTCTATTATTACTATTTTTAGAAAAGGTAAAAATACAACCTATTTACACAAATAAGTGGCTTAATTATTGCACATTATTTAATAATTTATCCTACTCATACCCATTTATTTAATTAGTAATAAAACTCCATTATTCTAAAACATAATAAAACATTTGGTGAACCTGACTTATTTTTAATTTTTGCACAAAAACCCCAAAAACCCTAGGATAAATTATTTTAGATTTTTTTCCATTATTTCTTAATTTTTTTCTATATTTAACAATAAAATATCTATAAATTAATTGAAAAATTATCATATACTTTTTTAAAACCCTAGTTTGCACATATTAGGTCCTTTTTGCATACAAATACATTTAAAACACTAGGAAAAAATTTCTACTAATTTTAAAAATATTTTTTTATTTCTCTTAAATTTTTAAATCAAAACTATACAAATTTTATATAAATTCATATCAAAATTTTAAAATTACCATAATAATTTTAAAAGATTCATTCAAACATCCCTAATTGCATATACTAGCACCTATTTGTTTTTTTAAGATATCACCTTACATGTTTAGGAGCTCTATATCCTTTTTGTGAAAATTTCGATTAACTATTTTTAGGACTTCACATTTCTTATATTCAATAATTTCCTTTTATATAACATTTCGTATTAAAACTTATTGCAAAACATTGCAACACATTATAAATTATTTTCCTACTTTCATAATGACCTAATATACTAGTTTTGATGAAATTGTTAAAAGAGAACTTCAATAACTCATAACAAAACATCAAGATATGTAAGATGACATGATTATAATTATAAAGAGGAACAATAAAAAGTGAACAATGGTCAATCTTTTCAAACCATAGAGCCACCAGTTGAAAATGACACTACATGGGCAATTATGTATCGATAACCCCCTATAATAGCCTAACCTTCTTTTAATCCACCAATTAAAGCTAGTACATCATTATCTCTTGATGTGACAACCCTTGTACAAGATATAAGATCTCTTCAATCAAAGATGAAACATCTTGAGCAAGGTGCCTCTATATCTACATAGGTATTGGATTCTTTTGCTTTACTGTATACACCATTGTCACATCACATTGCTTTTACACCCTTGCCATAAGGTTTTGTTAAACCTAAGCTTAATATTTATGATGGAAAGGGTGATCTAGAGACACACTTGATATCTTTTCATGTGGCATGCTTGGAATATGTACCCAATGACTAGAAACTTACCAAGTTATTTCCATAGAGCCTAAAGGATCATGCTTTACAATGGTCCTATAGTTTATTGAATCAGTTGGTTCATGCATTCAATATTTTAGCTAACATGTTCTTGGCACACTTCATAATTAACATTGGTGATAATGTTTCATATGCTCAAATTTCTCAAAAGAAACAATGACCAAATGAGCATCTCATAGACTATGTTCTTTGATATAAGACCATCTTTGCTAAGATGACTAGTCCCATGGTAGATCATGAGTTACATGACCTCTTCAAATATAATCTTCTACTATCACTTCATCAATCAATTATGTTTAATTTATTCTCTTCCTTCACTAAATTTTGTCATACACTGAAGGAAAGAGAAGTGAAACTCATTTCAATGAGAAAACTCAAGTATACAAGCATTCCAAACTCAACTAATAAGATTAGCAACAAAGTCTCATACAAGGTCAAGTTCAATGATAAAAAATGTTATAATCAACCTACAATAAATTCAAATTTAGAGATTCCTTAGCATATAGTTTTATCTTCACCCCCTTGGTGTACTTTTTCTTATCTTCTAATTCCTCCAGCCAATGTTTAATAGTAGCTTTTGGATTCTAATATCATATCTCTCCCTCATATTCAAAAATTTGATCCAACCATACCTATTCCCAAGGGTTATGATCAATAGGAATTTTATGATTACCACAAGGCACCAAGCCATACTATAAATAGATGCATTACTTTGAGACATAATATATAGGGCTTAATAAATGACAACCTACTTGATCTTAACACTTTAGTTTTGCCTCCATAGGCAAAACCAACACAAGATAAAGCTTTAAAAATCTTCTTAGATCCATTTCCATAGCATTCAGAATAGGATATAGGGGACACATTAGTGGTTTACCATGCATATAATGCATATCCACCACCAGTTACATAATAGGCTCCTTTAGTTGAGTCACATCCTGTAAGTGATATGATCAATGTGTATGAGTCTAGAGTTATAGATAGACCTTCAATATCCTTATAAAAATAATATATTGTGGAGGATAATTCATATTATAATACACTCTTTATCAAAGTACATATTCATAATCAACCCATTCATAGTGTTCTCATCGATAATGGTTCTAATGTCAACATGTGGACCATTACATTATTGCAACATTTAGGTTATTCAAAGCATGATATTACCCAAATAAATATAGTTATCATTGGATTTAGTGGGCATAGACAAAGTTTATTGGGTGATATTTTACATCTTTTATAGACTAGTCCAACACATGTGACCACACATTTAACTATAGTTCCTAGTGCAAGAGTTTTTGATATGTTACTTGGTCACCCATGGATTTATAAAATTTGAGCATTACCATCTACAATTAATAGATGCATGAAATTCATTAAAACTAATTAGGTTATTATAGCTGGTGGATTTTTGTATGAGTTAACACTACCCACTTCAGATCCATCTACTATGCAGTCACTAGTTCTAGCTTCTCCACCAATTTTAGTTTCCCAACTAGTTATAGTTCTTACTCTAGTATAGATTCAGACATAATTGACAAATCCATCACTAGTAAAAAAGGATTCATACACCTCCATAGCTTTTGGATCCTAGATAGATTCCATATATAATTTTCACACCTAAAGTAGTTTCATTGATATCTCATGTGTCTACACATAAATCACATGTTTAGAGAGATTTTCCTACTTTAAAATGGGTCCTTAAGAGCCTTAAAGTTGCATCCACTTCTCAAAGTTACAATGGGACTCCATAATTAGTTTCTAATTCAAAGTTTTTAGAGCATCTACAACATATATAGCTTCTAGAGCCATAGTCTCAGCATTTTCATCATGCTTCACATTCAAGCATGATTCCACTTCTTAATACCAAACACAATGATAGGGAGTCTTGCATGAGACTCATCAGTTAGTATCATCCTATCCTAGACTACTTGTACATAATATATTTTGTTTAATTAAACATAGCTTATATAAAAATATAAAAATAATAAATTTTTTCAAAATACAGAAACATTCCAATAATTTAAAAACACCAAAAACATTTAGATTATATGCATCATCCATGTTTTAAATTTTTACTACTATGTTAGACTTACATTTGCTATTATATGCTATTATTTTTCAATTATCTACATTACCATGCTTCACTTCCAGTTCTTTGATTGCTTCATTCTACCCATTGAGGGGGCATCCTACTTATACATTCAAAATGCACATTGATACATCTTCCCACTAGGGGCATGTTATACATGACTACACCATATAATTTATACCATTATTACACCATTCACTCCAGTTATCATGTTGACATAAATTACTTACTAGATTACATAGATTACCACATTGACACTCACTAGTATCTTGTACTTGTGTATTTCCTAGCATATACCTAGTCTTGTACTAAACATGTCTTACATAATTTCACTCTTGTTTTGATTAATTAGATGTGATTTTACCTTTCCAATTTTTACATGCTTTCCTTTATTGGTTTGCATAGCTAGAATTTATTGCATTTTCAATTCTAGTTTTATTTCTTATGTGTGCCTTAGGACATTTACCAATGTCCTTTAATTCTATTTATGTGTGTGTACCTTTCGACATTTCCCAATGTCCCTTATACTTTTCTATGTGATTATATCCCTCATGCCAATATTTCCTTATTTTAAATTATATTTGTATGTGTAATTTGAACATGCCTTAAATGCTTGCTTTCTAGTTTAAGTGACAAGTGCCCATGTCCCTTGTTTGTATATCCCTTTGGAAAAGCTTGTATGATTCTTTTTTACTAAAAAAGGGGTAAAAATATTATTAAATCTGGAGAAATAAAAGAGTTACATAATTTTGTCTTGATCAACCAATTGATCCATATTTTATGATAAATCCATAGGTAGCATCCTATGATCTGAGATGTTCCAAGGCAACTCATGCTCAAAGGCCCATTTGGCCAAGCAGTCAGCCACCCCATTCCACTCATGGGGAATATAAAAAAATGAAACAAATTCCAAAGAATTACAAAGCTGGAGAATCTATTGTACCACCCTAGCCAAATGCTAATCTACCATACCAACATCCCATTTATTCAACATGTTGACAACAATCTATGAGTTAGATTTACAAACAATTCTATTCCAGCCAAAAGAACAACACTGCTGAATAGCAACCAAAATTGCAAGAGCCTCCATGAAATTGTTAGTATACCTACCTTTGTGAATTGAGAAGAAGAATCACACCATGCCAAAGCTATCAAATCCCACCCTGCCAACCCCAACTAGTCTAGGATTTCCATGAGATGAATTGTTGGTATTAATTTTGAGCATGCCAGCCTCAAGGGGAGACCACCGACCTGTCTGATTGATAGGGAACTTAGGCTGCCAATGGTCATGCGCTAGTGCATGAGGGGTAGAGGGGAAATACTTGGGGAGTTTAGAGTTGAGGCATGAAAAAGTCTTAGCATCGGCTGAACTCAAGTCAGCCTCCACATCACACTTGGTGTGAAGGGTCTCAAGGAAGGAGTTCATGATTCTCCCCCACAAGACTCTGATCTCAATACTCACATCCTTGAAGATTTGCCTATTTCTTTCCAACCAGACATGTGACAAAATAAATGATGGTCCAATGCACCAAGCAACCTAAATAAATGAAGCCTAAGAGGGAGGATGTCCCAATCAGTCCTAAAATTCAGACAAAGACAACACGTGTTAGCATGGGCGATCCCACAAATCCCACCATAAGTGCCATATTTGTTTGGTAAAATGGCACTAGAAGAAAAGATGGGAGATGGTTTCCTCACTACTGTAGCATAAAACACACCTTGAGGGCCCTTCAAAACCCCATTTGCAGAGATTTTCCTAGGTAAGATACCTATTATAAACCAGCACCCAAAGAAAAAAATTACATTTAGGCCAAGAATAGCTGTTCCAAACCTTGTTCCCCCAAGAAACCACCACTTCACCAAGAAGTTGTTTTGTCAAAGCAAGGTACCTAGAGGACACAGATTAGTTCCCTAAGGGATCTCCACCCCAAGCCAAAACATCACACCCCTGTAAGGAGCTGCACTCCCTAGAGGCCAATAGTAGAGATAACTCTAACCACTCCTCCATAGAACTGCCTAGCGGCCAATTCAAAGAGTTCTTCCAACAATACCCCACTACCGTGCCCAACTTGAAGGCTTCCTTATAATGATCCACCATGTTCCACCCTATAGATATCAGAGAATCACTGAGCCACTATAGATGTGGATGAGAGGATAAAAAGGGAGGAAACCCATATCAAGAGTTTCTCCAAAAGAGAGCATCCATCCCCCTATTTTAGATCTAGAAGAGGCTACACTTCACTAGTTGAGCTCCCCATTTGAGGGTGTCCCACACCATCGACCCTCTTCCCTCAAGGGGGAGTCTATAAATATCCACCAGCTCCACCTTGGGGTAGTATTTGAAAGCTAGGATATGGGCCCAAAGATGAGCTTGACTGGAACACCAGTGCCAATAAAGTTTGATAGCAAGAGCTTGATTGCACAGAATTGCAAAGCATAGTCCAAGGCCACCTTCCTTTTTTGGGTGACAAACTATGTCCTAATTAAGTGGGCTCCATTTGGTATTAAGCAGATTGCCACTCTAGAGAAATTGGTGAGACAAAGCATCAAATTCCTTTAGGAAGTACCTCAGGGTAGCCTAAACCATACTGTAGTAGATGGGGAGGACTTGAATCACTGATTACAAGAGAGTCACCTTACCAGTAGTGGAGAGCCACTTATGAGTCCAGTGATTGAATTTCTGCCTTAGTTTATCTAGCACCTTCTACCAAAAGAGCCTCAGCTACCTTTCTACCATAATCGAGACCCTAATGTAGGTAAGGGGGAGAGATTGTGTCTAATATCTCAAGATAACAATGATCCTCTACTAAATAGGCTCAAGGGTGTTGGAAAACACAATAGAGGACTTGTGGTCATTAATCTTTTGCCCAAAAACCACCAAATAAGTGTCTAGGGTGTGCTGAAAAGCTTCAGCTTCTCAAATCTGAGCTCTCCCTAAAAGAGAAGTGTCATCCATGAATTGGAGGTGGGATAGAGTGGGTAATCCATCTCCCCAGTGCTAACCCTGAAGCACATGCTGAGAGACCCAGAGCTTAATAAGACACCCAAGTCCTTTTACCAGAATGATAAACAAATATGGTGAGAGTGGGTCTCCTTAACAAAGTCCTCTAGAATCACCAATAAGCTTAGAGGGTGCACCATTAATAAGGACTGAGAAAGAAGGAGTCATGATACAACTGAGCACCCATCGGATCCAATCCTGATTGAAGCCAAAAGCTAGAAGAACTTTATGCAGGAAGTTCAAATTGACCCTATCATACACCTTGGCCATATCAAGCTTAATAAACATAGCTCACTCCTGGGAGGTACTCATGGAATGAATAGCTTTTGACGCTATAACTACTCCATCCAGAATTTGCTTGCTAGCAATGAATCCCCCTTGATCCTCAGAGATAAGCATGGGTAGGCAAATTTTAAGCCTCTCCACAATGAGCTTAGTGATAATTTTTTAGACCACATTACAGAGAGCAATGGGCCTAAAACATACCAGTTGATTAGCTTGTTCATGCTTCGGGATAAGCACAAGAAAAGTAGCATTCAGAGCCTAGAGCATTTCTTTGTTGGAGTAGGATTCTTATACCACCTCTAAGAGATCCTGGTTAATGACATCCCAAAATTCTTGGAAGAATTCCATAAGGAATCTATCTGGTCTCAGAGCCTTACCTTTCTTTAGGCCAAAGAACACTCCCTCCAATTTAGAAATATTGATAGGCCGCATAAGAGAGTCATTCATTTTTGAAGTCACAACAGAGGGAATACAAGATAAAATTGTACCTTCAGCCAGCTCATTAGGAGGAGTATCATTAGATAAAAGAGTAGAATGAAACTAAATAGCTTCCCTAGATATATCTTGAGAGTAAGTCAGATGCATACCATCTGGAGTAGTTAGGGAAGAAATGAAGCTCTTGTTACATTGATCCTGAACAGAGTTATGGAAGAAAGCCATGTTCTTATCCCCCTCTTGCAGCTAGTCAACATGAGCCTTCTATTTCCAATAGATTTCTTCATGAAGTTCCCACTCAGCCAAATTTGTAGAAGCTTGAATCTCAGCCAAGCAAAGATCTTATGACAATCCAAGGTCCCAGATCTACCTGGTTATGACGTCCAGTTGGTCTTGAGCACTCCTCTTCCTAATGTGGAGATTACCAAAATAGTGGTTGTTCTAGTACTTTAATTTCCTTTTCACATACTGGAGCTTATTAGAGAAAACAAACATAGCCATGCCATAATTTAGGCCCCCTTGCCTCCACCAGTGTGTCATTAAATCATGTAGGGAGGCATCACAAAGCCACATCAACTAAAACATGAAAGGGGGCTTCTTGGGGCCAGTGATATGCCTCACGGAGAGCTTGATAGGCTAATGGTCGGACCCCCACCAGTCAAGAATATCTGAAGAAAAAGAGATGGCGCTAGAGTTCCAAAAATAAGAGACAAGGAACCTATCCAAGTGTTCTGTGATGGCCGCATCCCCCATCCTCTGGTTGTTCCATGTGAAAATTCCATTAAGGGGTTTAACATCTGAAAGATGTAACAAGTCAATATTTTGTCAAAGAAGCTCTTAGGAAGGTCCCAACCAAGCTAAGCCACCTCTCTTCTCCTCCAAGTTGAGAATAGAGTTAAAATCACCAACAACAATCTAGGGCAAGAAAGGGTGGTAGCTTTGAACATTTCGAATGTGGTCCTAGAGCTTGAGCTAGCCTAGGAGATCAACAGGGGCATACACATTGGTGCCCAAAATCAGCTCGCCAGTCTCTAAGGAGGAAGCTACCTTTGAGAGGGCCAAGATGTAGGACAGCCAATGGACTGGAAAAATTTTCCTAGGATCCCAACATGTAGCAAGACCACCTGAGGACCCCAAAGTGCCAATACACAGACATTGGCCAAGGAACCAAATCTTAGGACAGCAAGTGAATAAGGAGTCCACAGAAAGTTTGGTCTCCTAAATATAAAGAATATCTAGAGAATGGTGTTTCACCAGCTTGTGAATAGACTTTTGTCTGGGGATGCTATTCAACCCCCTCACATTCCATGACAGAATAATCATTGAGTGGAATGAGGAAAGTGTTCATCCAAGGTCTTCACGACCCCTGACTCAACTAGTAAATCTCTTATAAGTTTAATTCTATCTTGATCCCTCCTGCATCCTACTCTGGAAGGGGTGGAGAAGGAGACCTTCTTAAAAGGTCACTGCATTAAACCAAGAGTGGAAGAAGGTCCCTTTTTTATTTCACCAAATCTACCCAGCATATATCTTTGTCCTATGGAGTAGGTGCAACCACAAGGGCCTTGGATTCTGAGTCTAGAGTAGGTTCCAGATTTTCCTGAATGGCAATGTCCTAGGAATCATTAGAGATATAGCCCTTGCCTTCTAGCTCTAACATCCCACCCTGCACCACTATAGGAATACCCTCTTCTATGACCATGTTGTCAAGAACTTTGAACCTATTGAACCCTTCATCTCCTTGCTAGTCTAGATGTGAGCGCTTCTAGCCTCACCCTCTAGTACGATGTCAAACTGGGGTAAAACCATCTCTATTAAGTCCAGTGAAATTGGGTTGGCCTAGCTCTAAACTGGAGGAATTCAAGTGAGCTCTCCCTTTTACAAAACTATCAGCCTGTCCATTTTTATTACTAGTAGGGTTAGGTTGTCCATTCCTCATGCTTGCATTGGCAGGCCGTGGGCTAGCTAATCCCTTGAGATTGTTAAGACCTTTGGGCGCGTGAGGAAATTGGCATTAGAGATGTCCATACACATGGAAAATTTGACACCAGAAGGGGATGGACTCATAATCAATTTTATAAATCTAGAACGAAGAGCCCAAGCATATTTCCATAGAATCTGGTAGAGGGTTATTTATATCAATGTCAACACAGATGTGGGCATAAAAGATAACCTTCTTGTCTAGAGATTGGCGAGTGATTATAGCTAGTGTTCCAATCATGGCCCCAATCTATCATAGGATATCCTCCATCCAGAACTCTAGAGGCAATTATGGTAGGTGGACCCATACTGGAACTCTAGAAGGGAGATCTTCAACAGA
This sequence comes from Torreya grandis, assembly GCA_037957365.1. NCBI lineage: Eukaryota > Viridiplantae > Streptophyta > Pinopsida > Cupressales > Taxaceae > Torreya > Torreya grandis. Next base: position 818,620 of record JARHVA010004384.1, read on the forward strand.
GTTGAACCCCACATGCCAGGGTTTTATGAAAAGGCCAATTCGGTCATAAAAGTATGGACCTCCCTCAAAAAGTCTATCCACATCAGAAATGCAAGTGAAATTAACCATAAAATAGCTATTACCAGCCAACATGATATCAAAATCTCCTTCAATCTGCCATGATCAGCAAATCTAGGCTTCTAGAGCCGACTAGGATATGTGAATTCCAAGAAACTTGTAGATTAATATATGTGAAGCTAGATAATCAACATCTTCCTTAATAGTTTCTGAGGGGATAACTAAAATTAGTCTATCCTGGCTGCATGTAAAATAGCCATTGACTTTGTTGATCTTCACCCTCTCTCCCACATAGAATGCCTCTTTGGCCTCCTCCTGCGCACGTTCGCCAGACAAGGACCATCCAGCCGTGGATGTTTCGGCCCGTAGCAGGCCCTTGGAGACTTCACATGCAGCCATCACCTTCCTCTTAGAGTGTGACCTCAAGCTTGTATGATTCTTGATTATTTCCTTGTATTATTGTTTTCTCATTCACTTATCAATGTTTTTAATGCCATGATCTGTATCATACATTTACCTTTCTTTCTCATATGCCATAATGGACAACATGCTCTATCCCTCCAATTAACAACTAACATCTAACATTTCTAGTTCTATTTTAGTACATTTCACATGCATTTACATTATTATATCTATCTAGGCATACCCCTATTGATCTAAAAATCAATCAATACAAACATTGCTATATCTAGAGATATATATTCAAATATCATTCTGATATCATGTATCTATGCACCATAACACACTTATAGGTTTTTTTCTTCTAAGGGTATTCATTATAGGTTCAATCATTCCTACCTTCTAAAAAGGGGGAAAAAATAGGTGTTTTGTCATAGATATAAAAGCTCACAGTAGTCAAAATAATAGCATGTAGATCACCTACATTAAAATCCAGAGGTCAAACTAGTCAGAATAGAATAGAAAATAGTGACAATTCTATATCAAAAACTAGTTTTAGCATTACTAAACATAAGGGTGTCCTAATTTTGTCACTCTTATTCATGTATAATAATACCCAAGTTTTCTAGTAATAATCAAAAAAATTAGCTCTGTTATAGTTTTTGCACATCTACATTAGTCAAAATCAATAGTTTCAGTATAGTTTTCTCAACGAATCTAGATAAAGGGGCTATCATGTGCGGTATGATGGCTCTCAGTTATAATTATATATTAGGAAATTGACATAACTTCTAGATTATAATCCATGTTTCAGACACTAGTGATTGGGGGCAATGTGTGTGGTACATTAGTCTTCTTTTGTTTCTGAGTTCAGTTTATTACCTAGGCATTTTCAACAGTTGCATGCCTTAAACCATCTATAGGGGTTGACATCTTTTTCAAGTTAAAATTTCATACAAGTTTAACTTATTGAGTGACTACGTTCTCAATTTGGATTTCACATAATCCTAGTGCATCAGTTTCATATTGGCTTTCATACAAGCCTAATATCCATCTTTTAGAATGGCCAAGAGTGGCCTAGTTTCTAGCATACATTCAGCTATCCATGCTACATTATTAGATTTTTATAACATCCATCAGTTTCATGAGCCATCTCATATGACATATATTCTATACTAGTATCACTTCATATCTTCACTTCATGTGGAAATTATGGAGCCAAATGGCCAAGCTTTGTATTCTTGAGCCACCTATTCAAAGGGATTGAACACATAGTCCAAACATTGATTAGCATATGCATGATCATCTAGCTTCACTCAGTAGGTGATGATGGAGTCAAATGGAAAAACTTTGTATTCTTGAGCCACTTTATATGGAATTGATCACTGATCTCCATTTTTGATATAAATTTTGGTGTAGCATCGTCTAGCACAATCCAACATTACTCAGCCTTATTGAGGATCACAAGTTTTGTATTGGTTTACGTACCTAGTGAGGTGTATTTGTTCTTTTCTCTTCCTTTTTATTTTACTCAAATTTTTTATGTTGTTGTTTTATATCACATATAATAATAACTAATATAATCTTTTTTTCATTTCATAAATTCACACTTTGACATTGTGCTCTCTATGCACTATCCAACATTACTCAGCATCATGCAAGCTTCATAGGTTTCACCTTTGTAGGTAAGTTTAGGTACACTTTATATTATTTTTCCTTTATCTTAGTATTTCAATTTTTTCATCACTAGAATAAAGGGGGTAAATTTATTCATATAAAATGCAAATTTTGGCTACTTTAGTATGGATAAAGACACCTAATCCATAGGTCCTTATATTTGCTTGCACAACCCTTTTAGGATTTTCTTTCATTAATTCTTAGTCATACACAACCTTTAAAACATAACACTTACAAACATAGGTAGCTCTTCTAAGCCTATATCCATCCTACCATGTCTCATTACCTCTATAAAATATCACCCAACTTAGATAGGAGTGCTGAAACCTAGGGTGTCATGTTTCTAGCATTGTTGTCTAAGTGTACTTTTGGTCCTAATTATCATATTTTATTGAATTCTTATCCTAATTAATGTCAGCCTAATGTGAATTCATTTAACCCATGATCACTAATTTCCCTATAAAATTCCATCAAAGTCCATTTATAAGGGTTGACACTCATTTACAAGAGAGAAGCAAGAATATAAGCAAGTACATTCAAGCACATTTCCTTACTCTTTACATACAACCTTTAAATATTATCCCAAGCTTGTTTAAAACCTTATACCAACCCATTTCCATTTGAAATAAACTTAGTTTTTCATTTAGTTTTATTTTCATAAATAATTTCACCTAGAACTTCAATGGGAGAACTGCATTAGCTTGATCACTCCTCAGAGTATTAGTATGTAGGCAGTGTGTCCACACATGGGGTGTGAAGTATATCCAATGTATCCTATACACAATAACCCCTTCTCTCTCTTTCCAAAATTGTCATTAAAGTTCAATCACATAAATCTCTTAGGGATTTTAAGATTAAAATATATGCATAATGAGCTTCACATACTTCTAGGCTTTAATATTTCAGTAATAGGGTAACATAAATCTGCTAAGCAGAACCTAGAAAAATTAGATCAACCAGGCAACAGTGCCAAAAAAGGACTATAAAATAAAAAAATAGGTGTCCCAATTTTGACACTCCTATTCTATCTAGAAATGAACTCTAATATCCTATTTTCAATAGTCTCCCAAGCCTGCACTAAAAGTTCTAGACCCTACAACATCCATCTCAATCAGTTTCCAACTAAGTTTGATTTTATCTCTATTATAACTAATTTTATAAAAGGTAAAATATAATATATTTACACAAATTAGTGGCTTAATTATTTCACATTATTTTCTAATTTACCCTACATAGACCCATATAGTTAATTAGGAATAAAAATCCATTACTCTTAAAAATAATAAAACAAAATCTTATGGAACATAATACATACCATTGTCCTAGAATTGACTATAAAGCAAATGTGGGGATAGAATTAGTTAGGTGAAGTAAGAGGCTGATAAATGACAAAATTTCAAGAATATGACTTGGAAATCAAGCCAACCAAATTGGTTAGAGGATAAGGAGTTACTCATATAATCATAGAGATATACCCAAGAATCATGGTACACTATATGGATCAACATAGGGCACTATAACTATACCTTTATGCCTCGATAATGTGATTTTTACTCTATAAAAACAAATCCCTAAGACTCAACCATACACATAGAAGATCCCTCCAGTTAAAGGCTGCATAATATATGTTGAATAAAGGATTTTTATTTAGGATAAATCATGAGGGAATCTACCTTTGATGTTTATCATAATAAGAGGCCAAAGAGATAATTCAAGTTTTCATGAAAATTTAGGAGCCAACCATCTCACAAAAAATTCCTTGGCTCAGAAGGTTCTCCAAGTAGGTTACTATTAGCCCACACTATTTTGAGATGTTCATATCTCATGTTTGTTTTTGCCAGCAATGCCAAATATTTTCTAAAAGAGAAGCACATGCCACTACAACTTGTTATAGAGCCTATACCATTTGAATAATGGGGACTAGATTTAATAGCATTGATTAACCCCAATTCATTAGTTATTCATAAGTTTATCTTTATGGGTAAAAACTATTATACTAGATGGTTTGAGTCAGTTATAAACAAAAAGAACACTACTACTGGAGTTATCAAGTTCTTAAAGAATGACATAACCACTAATTTTTGGGTACCCATTTATTCAATATGTGTTAATGGACCCTCCTCTCAATATATGGAATTTACAAAATGTGCATATGATAATGGGATCATGCTCAAGTTTTCATCCAATCACTAACCATAAGGGAATGGATTGGTAGAGTCCACTAATAAAAACATGATTGACATCATCAATAAATTGGTTGGGGAGATTCCTTGAGAATGAAACTCATTATTGAAATTTTCCATAGGTATCATTAATCACCCAAAATTTAACATTTACTTCTAGTCTATGGATTAGAACCAATCATGCCAGTCACTTTCAAGATGTTGACTTATAAGTTCATGCAACAATTCATGGAACTGGATGACAAGGTGAATTTTAGACTCCTAGACCTTATTTAGTTAGAAGAAGCCTAAGATGAAGCTCTTTCGAGATTTATAAAAAATCAAAGATATGGTCAAGGTGTGGTTTGATAAGAGGTCAAAGATTAAGACCTTTAAAATATCTAACTTGGTCTTAATATGGGACAAGGACCATGAAAATAAAGTTTAGTATTCAAAATTTGATTCCCTCTAGATCAACCCATACCAAGTAGATAAAACACTAGGCCATAACAACTTTTCTCTCAAAGATATTGAGGGAAATGACTTACCACTTTCAAGTATATTTTAGTTATTGAAGTAGTATTTCTCCGTTATCCCCTCTAATGTAGGTTCTAAGTAGTTAGAGAAAATGTGGTAATGTATATATTTTATAGTTTTTTTCTCATTGTGTGTTTGATTTCATTGTGTGTTTACTTTCATCATGTGTTTATTTATGTTATTTACTTCTCTTTTCTTTTTTGGTTTTCCCCTTCATCCCCCACTTTATTCTATAATGTTCCTTTGATACCTAGACCTTGTAGTAACTAATTCAGGCGGTGGTCAAAACCTAGAAGGATGGTTGATAAGTAGGAAGGTGGATGTTGAAACCTTTGATCTAAGTAATTCTAGGAAAGTAATGGGAACTTTTGACATCCTAGATTTGAGAGGCCAATGATTCTAAGAGAAACATGTGGATTTTAGAATATCCTACACCCTTATAGAGACACCAAGATGCACTTAAATCAATGACTCAATAACATATCAAATTATTCATGTTAATAACAAACTAAATGGATATTCATAACTTCCTCATTATCCATTCACCCTTGGCTTGGTCTTGAACCCTCAATGGATAAGACTAATAAATGATGATATTTTCATGGGAAAATTGGAAAATAATAAAGAAAGAATATATAATATAAATTCTAAGTCTACCTTGAAAGGGATATACATGAAATCTCCACCATAGGATTTTTAGCCTGGCTAGTAGTAGAGAAAGGCCATGAATGGGACCAAAGGCATATATGTCAATACTATAGATAAATGTCTGGTAGTAGAGAAAAGTTTTAGCTACCCCCCAAGCCATCTATCCAATAATTCCCTAGAGGAAGTTTGATAATAACTCTAGCCTTGATTAATTATATAGAATCTAGGAATAAATTGGTAATAAGAATCACTTTTAACACATGTTGGTGGTTATCTATAAGGTGGAATCTCAGTATGCCACTTACTATTGTGAGATTATGGTGCCTCATCTTCTATATGGTCAATAAATATCATCTATACTATCTCTATTTTAAGTACAAAATGAAGAATAAATTGATGAAGTTTTAAGTGCTTATCATCACTTTCCCCATTGAATTCATCATTTTGTATAACTAACATGCCCCATTTTCTTCAAAATGGGGGACTCCTCTAAAAATATCATGAACTAGAACTTCAAGGTCCTTTATTTTGTTATCATTAGTGAAACCTACCTGAATATTCAAAATATGCACCACCTTGATTTCCCCAATCAATACCAAGCCACTTTTATTTCTATTTAATACTAAGGAGTATTTGTTCTTTTTATATATCATGGCATTAAAGTTACAAGTTGATTTTTAATTGAATCATCATGAGTTTATTTCCGTTACCAAAGAAATGGTCTTCTTTCCTCTATGGAAAATAAAGATCTCCATAACTAAAAAGTAAGTTTTAAAGTATTATATTACTTTTATTTTATTACTTAGTCATTTTTTGAATTTCATAAACTTTGGTTGAATGGAAAGGTACCACATCATCATGCATTAGAGTAGTTAGTCCCCCAAACGTATCAAATATTGTAAGGTTGGGATAATTTGATCAACTGGGAAGGCACTAAACCACCATGAGTCAAATTATATATTCCCCTAGACCTATTATAGATGTTAGAGTCTAGGAGAGCCTAGCTAAATGGAAAGGTGTCATGTATCCATGAGTTAGAGTGACTAGACCTCCAAATATGTCATAGATGTCAGCTTTAGGGAGAGCTCAATCTAATGGTAAGGTAACATGTTTCTATGAATAATAATGTCTAATCCCATAAACCTATTAGACATGTCCAAGCCTATGAGAGCTTGGTCAAATTGGAATGCACCCTACCACCATGAGTCAGAATGACTAGTCCCATAGACATGTTAGATATTTCAGATCTAGGGAGATCTTAATTAAATGGGAAGTTACCACACCACCATTAGTTAGATAAACCATTCCCCAATAACTATTAGATATGTTAGATATTAAGAGATTATAGATAAATAGGAAGGTACCATGTTGTGAAAAGTCAAAGTAACCAATACCTAGACCTATTAGAGATGCTAGAGCCTAGGAGATCCTAGTTGTATGGGAAGGTGCCATGTCACCATGAGTTAGAGTAGTTAGTATATATAACTATAAAAAAAAAATTAACTTGGGAGATCCCAACTAAATGAAAAGGTGCCATGTTTGATAGTATGTAGATAGACTATTATCTACCTAAGGCCCTAGGAATGACATAATAATGTATAGATGAAACCTAAGAACCAAATAGGATGTGCCAGATGTACTTAGGTACACATTTATTGACAAAGATGAACATGGAGTATAAAGTCATGCCAAGGTGTCGACCATTAATGGGAATATAAATAAGTAGATAACACATGTTAAAAAATACTATTTAACTAAGAAGCCTCTAGGAGATGTGACCACATGCCTACCACATGTTTGGTATCAATAGAATGAGAAACTAGGACCAATTAGATAGTTTTATAAATATACCATCACCACTACTATATTTGGCTAGTGATAGAGGATTTTGGGCTTTAGATTCAATTCTAGATTTAAAAATAAAGGGAAAAAATCTAGCCACCACCTCAAATTCAAATTTATATCAAGTGAGCTAGAAAATGCCATTAATATAGGGGTTTGTATGTATACACTTATAAATACTAATGGAAGATAATTAATGGTTATCATTATTACCTTCAAATAAATATCCAAATCCTTTATTTCAAAATTAAATTTCATAGATCCCTTGTACCCTATGCCTTCTACACTCAAAATTTCTTAATTAGACCTCCTTCTTACTTCAATGGTTATGTCATCCTCAAACCCAAAGGTTTAACCTGAGTACATGGACACTATATTCCTAGTTGGCTTGACCAGGTTCAATCACTACAATGATTATTTTAAAGTGGTCAAGTGATTTGATAGGGACTCTACCAAAGATGATGAATAATAGGTAGATTATGAGGATGCCCTCTAGTCTGACAAGAAGTGTAAACTCAATAGAGTCAATGTCAAACAAGAGGTGTTCCCTTGTGATAAACTATAGAGTGGCATCCTCCAAAATTCCATCTACATATAATATGGGGTTGATGAGTATATTTTCTCACCCAACTCTTAACACTTGATTGATGATATATCCACGAATAACTCCAAGGTGTACTACTCCCTCCCAAACTTCACTTTCTCCTATGATGTAGTGGTGGTGATTATTTAGATGGGGACATACTAGATTAATAATGTCCTCCATGTCTAGGGTGAGAAACCTAAATCCAAATGGGTTAAAAAAGAAGATATCAATGTCTACATAGTCTACAACTTTTGAGAAGAGGTCTAGGTAGGCATGATCCTACTAAATTAGCTAGTCAAAGCCCAAGACTTCCCACACATCAATGAGATATGGGTGACTCTCTTATACATGATCCTTAAATGATCAAACATTATAAATATAAAGAGATTCATCAAGTTTAATCTATTCCATGCCATCACATATGCCTGATGAAGTGGAAACTTCTACATGATAAGCTACCTACTAAATGAACTCTATAGGACACTCTATTTCAAGACATTAATATTTATTGTATGGAGGGGCTCAATTATCCATTGGTTTTATATAAGTTATATGGCCACTAGTTCAACCATCACATCTAGGACATTTCTAAGCACTTTTACCTAGTGGTCTACCAAGCCATAAATGAAGCTATGATGCCTAGAATTTTAAAGGCAAACTAGGATTCTATCATAACCATTAGGGACTATTGGTTATGTAAGTATGTCACTATGATTTAGATCATGATTTTATTCAAGGACCCCCTATACCTACCATATTTTGTCCTTAAATTATTATTATAATAGGATATTTCCTATCAACTATTGGAAGGCATATTCAACTTCTACGCATAATATTAGTAGAAGGCATGTAATCATCTCCTGATCACCATGTAATACCATGTATACAATACCTTACCCTTAAAATAGAATATGGTGGTTGGATGAGACTCCTTCACCATAGAAAAGTGTATGGTATTGTAATGGAATCCAAAAGGGGTAATCTGAGCTCACCTAGCATGGTACTTAACCCACTTTAATAACAACTATGACCATCGAGTTGAAGATGATGATGAGCTCTACCTAAATGTTGACAATGACTTGATGTGTTATACTAGATATTGTCCAAGAATAAAAAGGTAAATAAGGCTCAATTATACCCCTTCATGCCTCCTCTAACTCCTTCTCATTTCATAAAGGACCCATGTCCAATGTCTTTGGCCATATCCCTAGGGATCTTACAAGGCATCCCTACACCTTCACCTCTTTAATCTTTGAGTCCTCTTAAACTAGAAATCCTTACTCCTCGTGCCTCACCTCTACCTCCTCCAGTTACTCCTTAGGTCAATTGAGTGGTCCCTTATAAATCTATTGTAGTTTTTTAGGGATTATTTTACTTAAATTTGGAAATATGGTTATAACTATAAAGAGTGGCCATCATGGCCCAAGATGAGATCCCCATGATTTTTAGAGGTGATCCCCAATCCATATCTCTATAAATAAGAGTCATATTATATCATGGGGTTAATAAAAAATAGTCAAAAGTGCTATCAAATTACTTTTAATATTTCACCTACATTTCTTTCATCATTTTAGATTGTAAAATCAGCCATGACCAATTATTGTAACAATATTTTACTCTTTTAATGAATAAAATATTTATTTTCTATAAGAGGATATCTTATGTGTTTCAATTTTATTTCATATGCATGTTTGAATGATCATCAATGTTATTTTAATTTGATTAACACTTTTTGACTTTATTTATGCCATGGTTATGATATGTTTAGCTATTAAAATCACTATGTGAGTTATTTCATTCCCATTTAGTAGTTTTGATAACTTGTGTGTTAATCTAAAAATTTTCATATGGTTTTTATGTGTTTCAACAATAAACCCACTCATCATTAGTGAGATTTAAAATTCAAGGCATACTCCTGGTTCCCTTAAACTCTTCTCATTTTATGTTTTTAGAGTTAAAACTCTAGTGAAACATAGTTTATACTAGTATAAGTATGGTAGAGTTACTTGGTTTAATGACTAGTGTATTGAGTTTATTTTATACATGGAGGCTTCCCTTTTATACCTTACTCTTACCTCTATTTTATGTTTTTTTTTATGGAGTTGAAATACCCTCTACCCTTATGTTTAGAATAAATAAGCCTAATACTCAGGTTTTCATAAAAATATTTGACATATGTGAAAGAAATTAGACAAAACATTCAATGATGATAGTGCATATCTTAGATAATATTAATGTATACTCCATTTTTTAAATTTAATACCCTTAATCATACCCTAAGGTGATCCCAAACCAGTCATAAAATGGAGGATGAAAGTTCATAGCCATCCCCAACTTCCTCTTTTCAATGAATGCCCATATTCATGGGCATCTCTTAAGAAGGATAAGATTTGAGAAAATAATAGATAAATTAGAGTAAGAAGAGGTGAAAGAGGACTTAGCAATCCCAATTAGTTCATGTGTAACCCACTCAAACCTATAACCCACATAGCCCCTAAGGTTGGATCAGGTTAGTAACCTAAGATCAAACATAGAGTAAGGATACTGGTAGCCACCCTTCTAGGTTCCCATTCTCACACCTCCATATCTTCATATCTCCCTTATCCCTCTTACTCCAACCAATTTTTAACTCCTAGTTATATAACCCACCATTTTTTCTCCACCCCCACAAACCCCTCAAGTGATGCCTCTTCTATTTCCCATTTACCCACCTCCATATTTCACCCAAGCACCTTTGGCCTTAATCCTTATGAGATTCCTCTCCTCTTCATTTCCTTTTGATCTCCCATCTCATAACTTGGATTCCTCTTTATGCCTCTCTTAGGTGTACCTTTAGCAATAGGTACATTAATAGCCTTTAAGAGCATACCACTTCTATCAAGGACCCTATGAGTTCCTATTTCACTTAGTATGACACTCTCATCAATAACTATGAGTCTTCCAGCATCATCCCTTGTGTTCCCCATCATATTTATCATACCAAAAATTATAAAATCTAGATCCAACCTAAGAAAGAGGCTAAAGAAGAAACAAAAGGCAACCCATGCTCTGGCTCTATCCTAAAGGCCTTTTAATCTAAATACACTATCTATATAGGCCTTAACATCTCTTGTATCGATATTAATACCATATATATGTCTAGATCCTTAGTCCCCTCTCTCTATTACCAAAATATCCATGGGACTCACCTTCAACCAACCATATCTTCCCTATTTTTCTATGACCTATTCCTTAGGGCAATTTTACCTTAGGTTAACCTGACTTAGAAAAATTGGTGGGTGTAAATGTTCCTTTGGGGTTTCCCATTTGTTCTCCCTCCTTTAACTCCCATAAATCCATTTCTTTCCTGTTTCACTCCTTCAAATTCTTCCCTCTACCCTTAAGTACTATTTTATCCACCCCTACTACACCCCTTATAGCCTGTAGGATTGTCCTAAGGTCACCTATTCCATAAATGGTTATCCAAAGTGACCTAAACATGTAGTGTATTTTTTATTGAGCCTTCAAGAGTATAAAGATAATTCTCATGCATAAGTTTATTTAAGAGGGGAAATTAGTGGTGTGGAAAACCCATCAATATATATTCTCCCTAGCTAAGGTGAGAAAATCCATCAAGGAAGACAAAATGGTTGAGGACACATTGTCCATCGACTAAACTACCCATGATATATTCTAGAATTTCTTTAAGGACATGCAAATCCAAGTTTAAAATATTGAAGACCAAGTGAAGAGAATTTTTTTAATAATGCTAATTGAGTAGGTCAATGACACCCTCTTACTACTTTTCTTGATCCTTTGTAAAGTAGTGGAGACTTTGGATAAGATCAGTGTGCTTATCTAGTGAACTTAGACCTATATGGATAGGATCATAGAGATCTATAAGAAATTCTAAAATTTGTAGGTGGTGATAAACAAGGGAATGTTCCTAGAGCTTAACTTATGCTAACATCATATTTGGGGTTGTATGAAACCTACATGAAGAACATGGGAGTTGAAATGGAGGAATGGTTAGCCTTGACCCATACTAAAATAGGACCCTTGAAAGAGGGAAAGAAGAATATATTGACCTAATTCAAATAGGTCAATATCTCTATGTTATTCTACCTAGATGGTACTTTGCTTGACCAAGGGAAATTCATTATCCACCTAGGTAAGTTTAACCAGTTTATGAGGGAGAACATGGCTAGGGTAAACTAATAAGGGGCTTAGGTGGTTATATATATTTTTAGTCATTTAACAACAATCATTAACTATGAATCTAGAGTCCAAGAATTAATGGAGACACCTTTACATATCTCTAGGAGACTCACAAAATAGCTTGAGGTAATCTTCATGGAGACCCCAATGAACTTAGCCAAGCTAGACAAGGAGTTTGAACTCATGGTGACCATGGTTGAGGAAAAGAGTGCCTAGTCAAAGTAATTATGAGCCAGTCCTTCTCATCCACCTCTTTGTGTCAATTGAGTAGTCACTCATAGATCTATTTTAGGTTTATAGGGATTATTTTACTTAAATATTGAAATATGGTTATAACTATAATGAGTGGACATCATGGCCAAGATGAGGGTGAGCCCCAATCCATATCTATATAAGCAAGATCCATATTATATTATAAGGTCAAAAATTATTACTCAAAAGTTCTATTAGATTACTGTAAGGATTTCACATATGTTTCTTTCATCATATTAGACTGTAAAATTGACTATGGTCGATTATTGTAACAACATTTTAATGTTCTAATGAATACAATATTTATTTTCTACAAGATGGTCTCTTATGTTCTCCAAAATTAATGATCATCAATATTAGTTTAATTAGATTAACACTTTTCTAATTTTTATATGCCATGGTTATGTTGTGCTTAGCTATTAAAATCATTGTGTGGGTTCTTTGATTCCCCTTTAGTAGTTTTGATAATTTGTGTGTTAATATATAAATTTTCATATGGTGTTTGTGTTTTAAATAATAAACCCCTAGTACTCATCATTACTGAGATATTTCATTGAAGGCATACTCCTATTTCCCTTATACTCTTCTCACTATATGTTCTTGGAGGTAGAACTCTAGTGAAACACAGTTTACATTGGTATAACTACGGTAGAGTCACTTGGTTCAATGACTAGTAAATTGAGTTCATTTTAGACCTTGAGTATTTTATTATCTACATTACCCTTCCCTATTTTTTGTGTTGGTTTTGTGGAATTAAAATACCCTCTCCCATTATGTTTAGAAATAATAATACCACTACTCAAGTTTTCATAACAATATTTGAATTGTGTGAAAGACATTGGAATAAAATTTTGGTGATAATGCATCTATTGGAGATTATTCCTGTAGACTCCATTTGTGAATTCCAATACCTGTAGTTGTGTCTTAGGCTGATCCCATATTAATCCTAAAATAGAGGGCAAAAGTATGTAGTTATTCCCACCTTCCCCTTTTCAAGGGATTCCCAACCTCACGGGCATATTATGAGAAGGAGAGATTGGAGTGAACAAAAATTAAGTTATCATTCACATATATGAATTTATGGAACATCATTGTGACATTTAGATAATTTGAACATACATATGCATGAGTTAAAAAGGTACATTCATTAGTTTTGTATTATATGGATTGAATATTTTGCTATATGTAGACTCATAATTAAAGCTTAAATTTTTAACCATAAATTGATAATGTGGATGCATCTCTTTGCATACATTAAACAAGTTAATTAATTTATATTATTACATGATTAAATGTGTATGAATATTTTAAGGGTCATAGGACTATTACATACTATCAATTATCTTCTCTAAAAAATAATGCATTGAGTTAGTTGGTTATTGTTATGATTACTTAGTCTCTTTATAATGAAGTTATGAAATTAATTTATGTGACAATATGTGAACATTTTGGTAATTGAGGAACATCTCTTCTTCATTTGAAAATACTTATGGAGTGTTAATAAATTTCCTATTCCATTTTATAATAAGTAGTTGTATGCCTTAAGGAATTGTTAAATGGAAATAAACTAAGGCATAAACAATAAGTTTTGCATTGGAAGATAAGAAATGGAAATGAGTTTTATTATATAATAAGTGAATGATTATAATCCTTAAGGCATTAGCATTAAATATTTAGTTACTCTTAAAAATGGTGATCTAAGTTAAATTATAATACACATAAGTGATTAAGGTTAATTTGTAAACCTAATATAAGTATATGGAGTTCTTTAAAACTCGTGAGGGAATTGAACCATGTTTTTTTAAGTATGTATGCTTAACATAAAATAATGTCTTTCTAAACTTAATGAGATAATTAATAAGGCATGCCTTGACTTGTAAATGTCAACCAAATGGGTTGAGTCCATGAGGCTAACCTTGCCTTGTAAAATGTATAAGTTTGTGTCAAAATGGAATTTAAGCATGTTTGATGAAAGATATTAAGAGGCTATAATAACATGGCATTAATATGTTAGACTCTTATATAAAACTTATACCTTTGATCAATTAATCAATTGATTAATCTAATCTCCCTAGGTTACCTAGTAGGATTGTGTCTACTTCATCTTATGCGTGTTTTCTTTTTTGGATAAAACATTCCAAAACATTGCATTGACTTTGGAAATAGTCTTTCAAATTATCACTTCTTATTTATTATGATTTTGGTTGTTCTTTATTATGCAATATTAATATGTTGATTATTCTTTAACTCTTTTTTAATTTATGAAATTGTTTGCTGAACTTTTTTGATTTACCCAATGATGTACAAGTTATTTTATTACCTATGTAGGTATTCAAGAGTCGGATATTCTAGGAATTCCACATTGAAATATGTATATAGGTGTGCATGAGGTCTCTAACACTAACTTAATTCTATCTGAATATTAAGTGGTCAAAATGCTTCCTAACGAAGTCATCATCAATTTATGGACTTAGTCTAATTACTATGTTGGATATAACATAGTTATGTATCTCATTACATTTCGATGTTTAATGAATTCATTGTTAATTTATGTGTTTTGGATAGTTACTATGTTGGATATAACATAGTTATGTATCTCATTACAACTCTATTTTAAACTATGATTGAAAACCTTGTACCATATTTATTACTCTCAATATTATAAAAAAATTGTGGTCATTACATATTTGTATTATATGAACTTTTAATACTCTAGGTAATTTTGTGAAAAGTTACTTGTTATTTTCCTATTGATTTATTGTTTGCTCAACATAGGATAGTGTGAAAAATATCTAGAATAGAAAAAAATAACTCAAGGGATGTTAACCTTTGTAGAGGTAGAGGTCATAGGGCCAATACTAATGAAAGAAAGGCACCTCATCTCAATAATTTTGGTAGTAATGTTTGAGCCTCTAAATATGAAGAAAAAATTCCTAATTCTAACTAAGAGGCAAACATGAATTGGATACTAAATACTTTAAATGGAATTCAAAACATGTTGGACACTTAGGAATTTAGATTAAATTTTTTTGATGGTGTTCCACCTGAAGGACTTCCTCTCAAAGAATAAGTGTAGGGTGGTGAGGTAATGTTCCATGTAAACCCTATTAATTTGGTCAATCCTATCACCAAGAAACTAAAAAAGTTTCCTCTACCAGCCTTTTTAAATTGTGGAATTAGCTGATGTAGATGATGCATAGTCGGTTCACCTGTAGAAGTAATTTAACCTACATAATATGCCATATAATGTGAAGGTAAGAGTGTTTTCTTATTACTTAGTTGGAATTTAATCTCTTGGTTGGAACCATATATATGTTTTAAAGGGTTACCAACCAATGAATCTGACCTAGACTAGTTTTGAAAGGTAGTTGAGGAAGAGGTATCTCAATTCAAACTTTAAAGAATAAAATATAACTAGTTTTTAACTATGAAATCAAGAAAATATGTTTGTAACTTAATATGAATATAAGTTTTTAAACTTAGTGTTATGTTAACTACATGAATGATAAATAAACTAAAGTGGTCAATTTTAAGTTGAGGTTGAAGGAGATATTGATGCATGATGTCAATATGACTAATCTTAAGACTTTGACTATTGATATTGAATCTGCTCATCATGTAGAAGAGAAAGAGAAAGTAATCAAAAGGTGAGGCAAGATTTTAAGTAGAATAAAAAATAGTCTAAAAACAAGAATTTATCCTCTTATTCCAATAATTTTAATAAGTACGATAAAAACTATATATTTACTAGGAGTACCAATGGTTTTGATAAAATTTAAAAGCCTAATAAAAACATAAAGAATCAAAATTCATCTAAGGCTAAATTTTTTAAAATAAATCATACAAAATTTACTCAAAATATAACTACCACTAGTGCAAATACCATTCCCATGTCACTCTAAAGGACTATGGTATGCTAGGAGTGTGATGATAATCATTATTACAAGGATTGTCCCAAGCTGAAATCAAGTCAATCAGCTAACCATAGGGTGTATTCAACTATAGATAATAAAAACATAGATTTTTAAGTAAACCCTATCAAATTTATAGGTAGATTAAATGATATATTTTTTATTTTGGTTTATTTAAAAATAAATAATAGTTTATTAATCCAAATATTGTATATAATTATAAATTAAATATTGTGACATTGAGGGATGGTTAGGATGTTGAGTTCAACTCAAGAAAAAGGGTGTCAATTTCTAAGTGTCTTAAACAAGTAAACTTAGAATTAGACAAATTTTAGATTGAATATCTAAATAAAAAATTTGTAAAGGCTACAAAATTTATGTTGTACATATGCAATTAACATTACATAACCTAGAAACAACATTATGAGAATATCATTTTCATAATAATTCTCCAATGTTTTTGTATAAAATCTATCTTATTTTCCTCCTAAGAAGGAGTTTCAATTTTTTATTGATGTAACACAAGGAATAACCTCTACATATAAAACACCTTATTCCATAATTGTGGTATATTTTTAGGATATTAAATCTCAACTACAAGAGTTTTTGGAAAATGAAAGCATTAGGCCAGGTCTTTCACCTTGGGGTGCACCTATGGCCTTTGTGAAAAATAAGGATGGAACATTGCAGTTTTGTGTTGAATTCCACATGCTTAACAAGGTTACTAATAATAATCATTATCCTTTGTTTAGGATAGATGATCTATTTAATCAAATGAAGGGTACAACTATATTTTCTAAGATATAATTAAAATCAAGATATCAACAACTGATAATCAATGTTGAAGACATAAGACCACTTTCATAACTTATTAAATAAATTACGAGTTTATGGTAATGCCATTTGGTTTAACTAATACATTTGTTGTATTTATTAATTTAATGAATAGTGTATTCAAATATTTTTTAGAGAAGTTTGTTCTATATTTTAATTATGTCATATTGATCTATACTAATAATGTAGTTGAACGTGAACAACATTTGCATTTAGTGTTGTAAAGGTTAAGGTAACATAAATTATTTTTTAGCTTTTGTTTGTTGTACCTCCAGACTTCTATTTCTGGGTTTTGACCGGATGTATCTCTTATGGTTTCAGGACCATTCAAAACATTTTTTTGCTACTTCTCTGTAGTGTTTTTTAGGCGTTGCCTGTGGGCTTTGTTGTTCTTTTTTTGCTCTTTGTAAAAGGGTTTTGGGGCCCCTTCAAAACCTGCTTTTACCTCTAATCTAAAACATAAATTATTTTTTAAGCTATCTAAATTTGATTTCATTCAAATTGAGATCCACTATTTGGGTCACATAATATCTAAGGCTAGTATTTATATTGATCTAGATGAGATTAAGGCTATCTAATAGTGTCTTGATCCTATAAATATACATAAATTATGCATATTTATGGGGTTAGATGGTTACTATAGAAAATTTGTTGAAGTTTTCTTAAAGTTAGCTAATCTAATAACTTCCTTATAATGCAAGGGTAAGAATTTTGTTTTGAATTATAAGTGCAAATAATATTTTCAAAATATTACAGATTTGTTAACCATAACACTTTTACTTATTATACTAGATACTAATAGTAATTTTAAAATTTGGACTAATGCATCCAAAGAATGCTTCGGTGGCATGTTAAATCAGGATGGTTTAGTTGTGGCTTATGAGTCACAAAAACTTAAAGATCATGATAAAAATTACACCACACATACCCTAGAACATTTTCAAGAAAAATATTTGTACATGCTTTGAAGAAATGGAAATAATTTTTGCTTGGTAAGCATTTTGAAGTAAAATTTGATCATCATAGCTTGAAATATTTGTTTACCAAGATGATCTGAATGCACACAAACATAAATGGCTAGGATTTTTTAAGTAATTTTTATATGAACATTTCATATGTAAAAGTTAAGGAGAATAATGTTTTTGACACACTTATATGGTTCATGCATGTCACATCCTTGTTGATTCTACGTAATCATTTTACAACTAAAATTTTAGAACAATAAACTTTTGATAAATTTTTCCAAGATGTAAGTGCAAGTTTCGATGACAAGCCAATTGAAAATAAAATTTTAACTATTTTTTGATTCTAATGGTTTAATCAAACACAAAAATACAATTTATGTACTTGAGTCTTATGATTGAAAGAACATTTTTATAAAATAAGTGCATGTAACTATTTTTTTGTCTAATCTTAGTGTCACAAAGATGACACATAAGCTAAAACTATTGTATTATTATCCTAGTTTGAAACATGAAGTTGTTGAACTCAAGGAAACATGTATGGAATGTTAACATATGAAAGACTAACCTTGACATATAAGAGGACTATTGTATCCTCACAATGTTCCATGAATTAAGTGAGTTTTTATTGTTTTATAATCAATTTGGACCCTTGGAGAGGGTTCTTCAGTGTCTCTCCAATTGAGTTATACTATGTGAACAAACCTAGGCTATGCATCACCTATGATCAGGTTAGACCTATGAATAAGGATGAATTCCTCTTGATGGATCACCTATACCGATGTTTACATTGAGAAAAGGATTAGAAATGGGAAAAGGGATCTTAATAAAGTTAACTAGGTGATACACCAAATTTAAGTGAGAACTCACATAAGTATGAAGTAAACATTGAGGAAACACAAAATAATGCTAGCTTACACAATCTCATAAAATTGGATAGTTGCATAAGTGTTTCATTAACTAGGTTCAAGAAGCAATGAATGAAGACAAGGAGGATCTCTAAGTCTCATTGAGATCTTGCATCAATGATAGAAATAACACTAATTTAGACCTAAAACTAACTTGAAGACACCTAGAAATGAGCAAGAAATAAGGACAATGGGCATGGAATATTCTCCTTCATAATGCCATCAAGCACAAGATTTACTAGACATAATTCAGAGGGGAGATATAGGTAAAAAATGTCTTTATTTCTTCATGAGGTATTTCATAGAAATTTTCACAGGGTCTAGCCTTATCATTTGAGAGTTTGTGCTCTTCTATAATTAAGAGATAAATTATTATCAAAAGTGAGAGAGAGATTACTAAATGAGAAAGAATGAGAGATATAGAAAAAGGAAGAAGAGATCATGAGACCACACTATTAGAGAGCAATAAATGAACTAACACCACCTTTAAATGAATGCTCAACCATATTTTGATCAAATTAGGACATAATCTATTATAGACAAATTAACCTTCATTTGTCTTGATAGCCATCAATATCTTTAAAAAACATGATAAAAGACAAAAATGTGTTTTGGACAATGATTCATGCTCCTACTAAGAAATAAAACCCTTAGATCTCTCCTAAAAATCCATTAAATGCTCCAAATGCTTTCTCCAACCACCATATCTCCATCTTGGGACTCTACTCTATCTTATTCTTGGTTTTTTTATAAGGACAAAATCTTTATGTCCATCAACCTAATTGAACCATGACTATGTCTACTTTAGGTGGTTGAATGTTCCTAGTTTTTGAAGCTATATCTTCGATAGATCAGACACTTCATCATCAATCACATACCTACCCCCTACTTCAATATATAAGCATAAGTCTCACTATAGATTAGAAACCAATCCAATTTATTGGTTTTCTTATAGTTAATATATTGATGAAGCTCCACAGGTCATATAGCCTCATTTCAATGATAGTTGACACCCTTTTATTTGTATTAGGTCTAAAAGAGATATTCTACCTCTAAAGCTTTTAGAAGCCAAGGAATTATTGTTTATGACATTGAAAAAAAAAATTGAGTTTACATGCTCTATATCCTCTAATAGAGGTCTCGACTAAGTTTCAATGGCATCCTTTGAAATATTTTCCCTCATTCAACCTTAGGTTGAATTTGATCTTGCATTGAAGCCCCTTAGATTTCAAATTTTAATTTTGATGATCAATCTTGATCCGGGCTTCTCATAATGTGCAAATTATTAACTCTTCATTCATTTCTAGAATTTTATTATTATCCCTTTGACTTCTTGACCTCATGCACACTATCAATCTTTCTTTAAATGAATGAACACAAGTCATAGATATTTTTATAAACTAATATGGTTAAGACACTTGTCACCCATAAATTTTCTCTTAGGATCTTCTAACCTTTTGACCCATTTTTCACTATTATATCTTTTTAGTACAATTTCACCTAAAAAACTGATCTACTTAGACCCATTGATTATTTCTTTGCCTAGACATCATTAAAACTGCTTATACAATTGATCATGTACTATTGATCTATTTGGGCCCACTGATCTTGTTAATCAACATGTATCATTAGATCTTTACTTAAGCACCCACAATCTTGACACTTATCATCTAGACATTCATCCTTGAATATTTCAATCCAAATAGTTATTTTATGAGGCTTAAACTTGACATCCCCATGTATGTTTCACTTTGTAAGTCCAACTTTGAAGCTTTATATCTTGAGATAGAAAATAAATCAAGATATGAAATTTTTAGATCATGATTTAAGAATGAATAACTTCATGTCCATGTGATATTTTATCTTAAGAGTATTTTAAAATGAAATTATTAAATAAAAAATAAATGCTGACCCATTCATTTCTACATGGTGTGCCATGACGGATTGGTTCTTCTAGGCTTGTGAGAGAAAATGTTGTCTCTTTAGAATAATCTAATTAACTTTTAAGACTTTGTTGAACTTGATTCATGTACTTTAATTCTTGAAACACCATGATAACCTATTGGATCTTCTTCTCTTGTAAATCTAGACCTATTTCAAGACATGCTTCTCAAAGATCAATAACAAACACTTTAAGCTCACTTAAAGTGTTTCAAAAGCATTGTAAGTGACATGAGGTCTTATTCTTCTACTTTTGGTGCACTCATTCTATCCAAAACTCTACTCATTTATCTAACCTATTTCTAGGTAAAATATTGTTATGTGGGCCAAATTTGGCCACCATTTCTAGGGACATCCTAGGGTTGCATGCCTATTATGCAAGAGACTAGTAGCCTTGAATTGATTTATTGGGTATATAGAGTCATAGTATTTTCTGTCAACTAATGTGAGACTAACTCAAATCTTACCCATTCAAAAAATTCATCATGAATCAAAAAGGAACAAAAAAGTCAAATAAAAAACTATACCCAAGGCACTTAGTGAAAGGGAAATACACAATTATAAGGAAATTTGTTCAAGGAACTTAGATAAAAGCACAAAAAACTACTATAATATATTAAAATATCATACAATAGCTGAAAAATATTTTAATAATAAGGATTTTAATGAATACCATTAACTGGGATGGGTAATACATTTCCATCCAATTGGGCAAGTTGAAATGCATTATACTATTTGCATCTATGGATTAAATAAGGACCACTTCAGAAGCTATCAAAATTGGTATGGTTTCTTAACTTGGCCTTATTTGAGTTCAATTTTATGACTATTTCCCCTTCCTTGAAGTCCCTTGCTATAGATCTCTTATCAAAGGCTTTTTTGACCTAAGTTTGGTGTGACTGTAGTGTCTTCATTACAAGGTCCCTGGTTTCTTCAAGCTCCATGAGATCTGTCATCTTCATGTTCATAAGATCACTCTCCATCAACTCAAGATGATGGGATAAATCCAATGTAGGTATTTAAAGAGAAATGTGAAATTTGGCTTCCCTTATATATACAAGGACATATGGAGAATTACTAATGGAAACTTTGGGAGTCACTTTATTATCCCATAAGGTTGTCCCTAACTTTGTATGCCACACTCTTTGATTCTCTTCAATGATCATCTTGATAATCCTTATCAAGTTTTTATTTGTGGAATTTTCTAGTTTATTACCTTTTGGGTAGTAATTTTAGGATGTAATAATGTAGATGTCTAGCTTAAGTGCCCATTCACTTGTCTTCATGCCCATAAATGATAAGGCATTATTTGAAATTATAGTAGCTAGGACACCAAACCTAGTCATTATGTTGTCATAAAAATCCAATAATTTTGCTTCATTGACTTATTTCAAAGCAATTTTTTCCAGTCACCTGGTGAAGTATTTTGTATCAATAAGCACCCATTTATGTCCTACACTTAAAGGTGTATTTATCATTCCTAAGAAGTCTAACCCCCATTACATGAAGGGTTGCTCTACCTAAATTGGGTTGAGTGGAAAAGCTACTAATCTTTTTTTGCATATAAATAGAGCACACTTCTAACATTTACTAACTTATGCATAGGCATCCATAAAAAGGTTGGGAAAGTAATAACTAGTCCTCATTGATTTTTTTGTTATTGTTCTTGGAGAAAAATGGCCTCCTATAGGTCCATCATGAAGCTAATCTAAGATGTTTGTCACTTTATTTCCATAAATGTAACTAATAAGTACCCCATTGAGGTCCTTTATAAAAATAATACCATCAAATAATTCATAAGGTATGGACTAAATCTTGAAATACCTTCTTTTTGTTCTATCCAAACCTTGGGGGCATCCTCTTGTCATCAAGAAATGTGTCATATCTTGGAACCATCTATTATGAAGTGGAGGTGCATTTGTTTTTGAGTTGTCTTGTGTCACCAAAACAATATTTTTGTCTTATTTAAGATCATTTACCATATGCTCACATAAGTATTTGCCTCTTATCATCTTGGTGACTTTGATTTCTACATCATACTCTAAGACCTTGGTAATCTAGCCTATTCTTTTCTCATTCAAATCCATATTGAGGATAAAGTCCCTCACTCCATGATGAGACACCATATGATGAATATTTATATTTGAGAATCATTGGTCTAAACTTTTCTAGGATCCTTAATGCTACAAGAACCTAGTTTTATATAAAAGTGTACCTTAACTCATATTCCCCCAATCCTTGACTAAAAAAGGTAATTGGTTGCTCAAGTCCCTCACCATTATTGTCCATCAACATAGATGATATGTTGTCAAATTTGATAAAGGTGTAAAATATTAAATTGTTTGAGAAATTAGGATTTATGAGTGAGGATGCTTGGTTAATGGCTTTTTTGAAGGCCTCAAATGATGATTTACCTTCATTTTACCAAGCAAATACTTGGCTCTTATTTAGCATGGTAGTGATGGAATTGACCATGTTTGCAAAACCAAGTATAAAAATTCTCACAAAGTTATCTTCCCAAGGAAACTTTGGATTCCTTTCTTGTGCTTGGGTAGATATTGTTCTAAGATAACACATATTCTATCAGGGTCAATGGATAGTCATTCCTTTAAAATAATGTGACCTAAAATTTTACCTTCATGAAAAAAAAAACATATTTATTTTAATTTAAAGAGATCATATACTATTTACATCTTTGGAAGATCAACCTTAGATGGTCTATGTGCTAATTAGCCTTCTTGGATAAAAATGTTATGTCATTCAAGTAAACTAGCACTATCTAATTTAGTAACCCTTGTAAATCAATGTACATGGCTATTTGGAAAGTGTCCCTAGTATTTGATAATCCAAAAGTCATTTTCTGGTAAGCATATGTGCCCCACTTTATGTTGAAGGTGGTCTTATACTAATCTTTATCTCTTACCAACACTTGGTTGTAACCTAAATATCCATCCAAAATGGAGAAGCATTATGAATCAACAACTATCTAAAGGAGATACTCCATAGATGGAAAAGGATAGTGATCCTTTAAAAATACTATATTCATATCCCTGAAGTTAACATAATTTGACTTCCCTAGTTTTCCTCCTCATAGACACAAAATTGACTACCCATGAGGAGTGCTTAATGGGAAAGACGATCTTAGATTCAATCAATTAATTATTTCCTCATCAGATTTTTAATTTTGAGGCTTATAGGCCTATGCTTATATCTAATAGGCTTGTCATTAACCTCTAGTTCTATATTGTGTTGGGCCAATTTGTGATCAAATCCTCTCAAGTTAATATATTCCCAAGCAAAGATGTCTAAATATTCTTTACAAAGTTACATGAAAGCATGCCTTTAAGATTTAGTGATTACCTTCCCAAAATTGAAGAGCTTATCATTAAATATAAGGACTCTTTCATAGTTATTTTCATTGGTTGATATTACTACCATATATTTTATCATATTATATCCCTCATGGAAAAGACCTTCAAGGGTGACAAGTTATTTAGGAAGCTTGTTAGATCTCAACTAAACAATGTGCTCCTCATATTGATGTTTAAAATTTTATTGGTTTATCGAGGATAAATTTGCTTCCTATTGTAATAAAAAAGAAATTTTATTGTCATTATTAAATACCTACCACTGAGTTTCATGTTCTATCACTGATGGTCTTACCACCACTTTGACAGGTGGCTACACCTTAGTGCTTTTTAACTCATTGGGGATATTAGATTGAGCTCTCATAGCCACTAACCTATTAACATGTCCATCTTGGTTCCTTAGCACTACTTGGATGTTAAAAGCCTCAAAATAATAAATTATGTCCCACACTCTATGTTTTTAAGACTTAATCAAAGGAATCTAGGTGATATTCTAGCCTTTGACTTGATGCACTATTAGCTCATTGTCCCTATGAACTTGTAACTGCTTGATCCCTTTATAACCATCACATTAAATACCATGGATAAAACCCTAATACTCTACTACATTACAAGAGTAAATAAATTGAAACTTGTAAGAAGATAAATATTTAACATTTGAGGGGGATAATAACATTGCACCTACACCTAATCCATGTTCGCTCCTTGAGCCATCAAAGAACAATTTAATAAGCCATTTGGATCCTATTGAGGTGAAATGAGGGATGGCATGGATTGATTCTCTTCATATAATTAGTAGACACCCATGTCCCTTTATTTAGCTCCTTTTAAGGGATCAATTAAATGATTATCATTTCATAGGTCATCCAAGAACATATCTCGTATCTCCTTAGGGTGAGTGTTTAATTCTTAACCAACTATGAATTCATCCTCACCAAGGATGGTGAAATTGAGGTTTATGTTATCTATCCCATAATGTTCTATGTTGAATTATATAATGGGCTTAACCTTGATGGACACGTTGGTCCCATATCTTGTTTTGAATGTCATGTATGACCAATTTGCTACAAGATAACCTTAAATCTTTGTAATGAATTCTCTAGAAAAACATAGGGAAAAATAAGAGGGTAAATCAAGGATCAATACATCATGAACAAATAATACACTAGGACAATAATGTAGGGTTAATTTGAGATGTCTAATGATACCAGATGGCTTGGTTCAATATCTAACTAGATGAAACACTTCTTTATATTGGGGCTCATACTTTAAACCAAGCTGATCTACTATGGAATTTGGAATTACTAAGGCAATAGCCCCACTATATACCAAGAGATTTTGAATTAAAGAGTCACCAATGATAAATAAAATGTATAATGGACAAGGTTTTACCACCTTACCTATTTTTATTTCATTTGGTCCTTTGGTTTCATTTATGATATCGCATTCTCCTTGACTAGTGATTTATCAAAAACATTGATTCTTGACAACCCTTCTTAGAGGATATCTACCTGATTAAGCATGGATAGCATATCCCACATTGGCACACTCACATTGGACCTTTTCATTTTTTTCACAATGTTGGTGGGTTAACCACCAACATTTGGTTGTACTTTGGGAGCCATAACTACACCTTGAGTTTGTGAGTTTTGAGAGAAAAAGACATTCCCATAATTTTGATTCCTTAGAGCTATTAGAAACTTTGTAATAGAAGTAGGTTGGTTTGGCTTTGATATTGAGGGAGTAATCATATGAAGCTCTTTGATTGATTCCTAGTTACCATCCATGTTCCTTATTTTGAACCTTGTATTTACTACCATTGGAATGTATGCCTGGCTAGAACTAGCCTACTGATTGAGTCCATGACACTCTTATTGCTTATAACTCACCATTTTAGCACCAAAATGGCTTGGTCCTTGATCAAGTTTTTGAATTTATTAATTCTCTTCTAGTTTTTTCATCATGGGTACCTATATGTTCCGAGCCCTAAGATCTTGATTGTACCCATAATTGGTAGCCTAGTGCCATTGATCATTGAAAGCTTGAGTAAAATCAATGGTTGGAGCAAAGTATTTTTCAAGAGACTGATTACAAGTCATGGTACCCTCTTCTTCTTGAGCAACATTAATCTGGATGGGAACCAAAGTGTAGTTAGGCTTCACTTATCCTTGGTTTCAACTTGGCCTTGGAATTGGAAGTTTTATTTATAGGGTGGCCTATTTTCTTGATAATATTGATATTTAGGTTGATATGAGGCTTGGTAAATCCTATTGAAAGTTTTATGTCTCTTAAAATTAACTATTTCATTTCCAAAATATTGGAACATGCTTTTAAGCTCTTGAAAGTTTTTTTATTCTTGGGAATCACTAGATTGACTAGTGGAAGCCTTTTCTTTCTTAGGTGAGGGTATAGTAGAAATTGTAAGCATAGGAGGAATGAAAACAAGGGAGGAATATAAATAGGGGTGGTATGATCTAATGGAACAAAGGCATTGGTGGTATAGGTGTAAGCTTATTACCCGACACCAATTTTTTTTATTTGATTGCCACCTCATATACATTTGGAAATATGTTTCCTCCCATGGACTGGATCAGTATTGCAATATCCCTATTTAAGGACTTAAAATATTAAATAAAGGAAAAGTTAGGGGTAGGCCTAATAGAGACTAGGATTCTATCCCAAGTCTTTTGGAACCTTGTGTTGAAGTCTTGCATAACTTCATGAAGGGCTCTCTGAATTGTGGTTAACTACTCTACAAGTGACAAATGTTCACTTTTATCCTCAAATATCATACACAATTTATCCTCTAATTGGTCCCATGATGTAATAGAGTTAATAGCAAGGCTTGTATACCAACCTAAGGTTTTACCTTTGATAGATATGGCTAATAGCCTAATTACCACATTCTCCTCATTGATATAATGAATGTTCCAGAAATTAGAAATATCCATGAGGTGTTCAGAAGGGGTTGTAGCTTGGTCTCCAGTAAAATAAGGGACACTTTTGAGAGCTACTACTAGAATAGGATCATACTAAGGGATGTCTAGAGGAATTTGACCATTAAAGGCAACAAAATGGAAAGCTCTAGGGGTTGCCATGGAAATAAAAGGGTTCAATAAAGATCTTCTTGTAGAGGTAGGATTTAGAATTGACTTATGAATAAAATTTCCTTTATATGGGTGTGTATTAGTAAATCTTAATCTTTTTACTAATTTTAAATGTAATTAAACAAATTCAAAGGGAATAAATCTATAATATGACCTTGTATTCACCTTTGGCATGAGATGTAGTCACTATTATACTACTAGAATGTTGGATCTTCTTTTGGAGTCATTATATGTTATTTCTTGGAAGTTATAACTGTTGTCAATTTATCAAACAAATATCAAACTTTGAGTAATATTCTTGAACTGTGTCACACTAAGCATGCCATAAATTATTAAATCATCAATTTTCACACTTGTAGAGGGTTATTTAGGTTATATCAAATTAATCTACACTATGGGAATAAACCCAAGCTATGGGTCATCTATGGTGGGGGTGGACCTATGGAGAAGGGATGCTTACTCTTGATGGATCACCTATAGTAATGTTTACACTAAAAAAAGGGTTTAAAATGGGGAAAGGGTTCCTAATAAATTTAAATAGGTGATGCACCAAATTTAAATGAAAACTCACATAAGCATGAAGTAGACATTGAGGAAGCATAAGACAATGCTTGCTAACGAATCTCACAAAACTAGCTAGTTGCATAAGTGTTTCATAAACTAGGTTCTAAAAGTAATGACTGAAGATAAGGAGGATTTTTAAGACTCACTGAGATCTTGCATCAATTATATAAATAATACCAATTTAGACTTGAAATTAACTTGAAAACACCTAGAAATGAGCAAGAAAGAAAGACAATGGGAATGTAATATAATCCTTCAGAATGCCACCATGCATATGCTTTTCTACACATAATTCAAAGGGGAGATATATGCAAATAATGTCTTTATTACTTCAATATGTCTTTCATATAAATTTTAATAGGGTCTAACATTATCAAATGAGAGTCTCTACTCTTCCACAATTGAGAAAGAATTTCTAATCAAAAGTGAGAGAGAGCTTACCAAATGGGAAAGAATGGGAGATATAGAGAAAGGAAAAAGAGATAATGAGAGCACACTATCAAAGAGAAATAAATTAACTAACACCACATTTCAATTAATTCTCAACCACATTTTTATCAAATTAAGATATAATCTATCATCGATAAATTAATCTTCATTTGTCTTGATAGACTTCAAGCTTTATGAAAAACATGCTAGAAGACAAAATTGTGTTTTGGACGATGTGTCATGCTCATATTAAGAAGGAAAACCCTTGGTTATCTCTTGAAAATCCATTAAATTTTCCAAATACTTATTCTAACCACTAGATATCCATCTTGGGACTCGACTCCATATTCTACTTGGCTTCTTTATAAGCATAAAATCTTTATGTTGATCAACTTGAGTGAACCATGACTATGTCTACTTTAGGTGGATAAAATTTATTTTCTATAAAAGCTATAGCTTCAAAAAAGATAAAATTATTCATTAATCACATACCTACCCCTTACTCAAAATATTTAAGCATACGTCTCGCTATATATTTAACACCAATCCAATTTATTGGTTTTCCTATAGTCAATATATTGATGAAGCTTTGAAGGTTATATAGCCTCATTTCGATAATAGTTACCACCTTTTTATTTATAAAAGGTCTAAAATACCCATTATATCTCTAAATATTGTAGATACCAAGGAATTATTATACGCAATGTTGAAAACATAAGAAAACTGAGTCTACATGATCTAGATCCTCTAATAGAGCTCTCGATTGAGCTTTAATGGCATCATTTAAAATATTTACTCTGGTCTAACCTTAGGTCACATTTTCTATTCCATTGAAGTCCCTTAGCTTTTGAATTTTAATTTTTATCATCAATATCAATATAGGATTCTCACAATGTGCCAATTATCAACTTTTCATTCATTCTGAGGATCCTGCTATCAACCCTTTGACTCCTTGAACTCATGCACATCATCAATCTCTTTTTGTACAAATGAATGTGAGTCATAGATCTACCAGTATAAAATAGTTAATAAAATTATTACCCACACATTTTCTCTTAGGATCCACTAAACTTTTGATGCATTTATCACTATTAGATCTTATTAATATGATTTTATGCACACCATCGATCTGCTTGGACACACTAATTTTATCTTTGCCCATGTACCATTTGACCTAATTATATGATTGATCATGAACCATTGATTTTTTTGGGCCCATTGATCTTATCAATTTATTTGTGCTATTATATCTCAACATAAGCTCCCATGATCTTGAAACTTATCAACTAAGTGTTCATCCTTGGAGCATTTACATCTAAATAGATATTTTATGAGGCTAAAACTTGACATCCTTGACCATGTTTCACTTTTCAAGTCTAACTTTGAAGCTTAATATATTGAGATAAAAAATACATCAAGATATGAAAATTTTAGAGCATGATTTAGACATGAATAAATTCATGTCCATGTGATATTTTGGCCTAAGAGGATTTATAAGTGAAACTAATAAATGCACAATCAATGCTGACCTATTCATTTTGACCAGACGTGTGATGATGATCATGTTATTCTAGGCTTATGAAAGAAACTATTATCTCTTTAGAAGGATCTAATTAACTTCTAAGAGTTTATGAAACTTGATTCATGTCCTTTAACTCTTTAAACATTGTGAGAACCTATTGGATCTTCCTCCCTTGCAAGTCTAGACCTATTTCAAGACTTGCTTCTCAAAGATCAATAAAACACACTTTAAGATTGATTAAAGTGTTTCAAAAGCTTTATAAGTGACATGAGTTCTTCTTCTCCTAATTTTAATCCACTTATTCCATCCAAAACTCTACTCATTTATTTATAATATTTCTAGGCAAAAAAAAATATGTGGGCCAAATTCGGCCAATAGCTATATCACTTGATTTCATAGCTAGTTTTCCAAAATATCGAATCAAACATGATACTATTCTAGTAATAATAGATAAATTTAACAAATTTAGCCATTTAATTTATATAAATTTAACCCATGTTGCATCTATGTTTATTGAATGGTTTCTAAAACAAATTAAATGGCCATATGGCTTGCATAAAATTATTATTTCAGATAGATACAAAGTTTGTACTTCAAGGTTTTTGGAAAATCTAGCTATTTTTTTGGGTATGAGATTGAATTTTAGTTCTTTTTATCACCTAAAAATGGATGGTCAGATGGAAGAATAAATTAGGTTGTAGAATATATTTTTAGAATGTATATGATGGATCAACAAGGTATATTAGAATATTATTTACACCTAGTTAATTTCTCTTATAATAACACATACCATTCTATTATTAAGATGGCTCCTTTAGAGGCTTCGTAAGGATGAAAGTGTATAATCCAACTTGGCTGGGAAATTTTATAAAATAGAATTATTGATAGTCCTAATGTTTTATAGGATTATGATAGGCAAATGGAAATAATAATACAAAATCTTAAGGCTTCCTCTTATATAAAAAATAGCTATGCTAATTTAAATATGTCACCTCATGAAATTGAAGTTGGTCATAAAGATTTTTTTTTGTTAGACCATAGGAAATTTTGATTAATTTTGGAAAGTATTCAAAATTAGGTCCCTAGTTTATAAGACCCTTCAAAATTTTAACTAAAATTAGTTTTGTTCCCTATCAACTAGCCCTTCCTCTTTCTCTATCCTGGATTCATGATGTTTTCCATGTTGCCTTATTAAGAAATTACATGCTTAATCCTTATCATGTTATTGATTAGACTCATCTTAAAATTTTGGAAGAGTAAAAGATGTGGTTAGATCAAGTGAATATCCTCAACCATTATAGTGTTAGAATTCAAAATCTTGAGATTTCCCAAATTATGGTTTAATAGGATCCTTTGTATAAAATAAGTTATACTTGAGAAGATGAGAGTATTTTAATCAACAATATTATTATTTATTTTATTCATTGAGATTATTCTATTCTGAGTGGGGGACGATGGCATGACTATATTTTGATGTACATATTTTACTTGCTATTAGTGGTTTTAGTTATGAACTACTTGGGACATGATTATTTAATTTTACTATTGTGATATAGTTATCTAAACTATGATTTGATACATTATAATTTTGTTGATCTATGAGTGATCAACTAGATATTATAAGATATTTTTTATTATGTACTTCCATTTTAGCATTGGATACTTCATGCTTAATGAGTTATTAATTCATAATTTAGTTTAGTTATATTATTATTATTATTATTTAATTTTGTTATTAAATTTATTACTATTATATAGTATGAATATTTACAATGGTCTATTATAACCATAGGTAAATGATATGAGCTAGGTTGGATGTGACTCTGAGCAGTCAGGTGAGGCCAATAAAGTGAACAAAAAGAAATAGAGAACTTAAAATTTGAAAAAACCAAGTTATGATTATTTTATGGATGATTTGAATCATTATTATGATTTACTTGTCAAATATTTGTATTTAATTAAATTGAAATGCATATTAGATTGGTTCTTGATTCAATTTTGGGTTCTTATTTAATCATTGCTTTAATTATTTTTAAATTTCTTTCTTTCAATAATTCAAAAAATTTCAACATTGTTAGAATGTCATAGTCTTGTCAATTATGTTACTTGATTTTTATTTAATCATCTTAAAAGTCTTGATTGTTGGAATTTCATAGTCATGTTTTGAATGTTTATTAAAAGGCAATTATCTTGGATTGTTTTTTCATGGCATTATAGCATTTGAGTTTCATTGCATTAATAAACATTGTCTTTTTTGGGTTCTTATTGACATTAATTGTTCTGGCCAAGTCCTAACTTTGATTTGCTATGGAAATTAGGGCCACGACCCACCATAGACTTGGAAGTAGTTAGAAGTTAGAAGTTGTTTTTGTTTCACATACTTTGGAATGGTGGTGTTAGACAAAAAATGGATATCATATGTGAGTAACATGAACAACTTGCTAATATAGGCTTGTTTAACTTTATTGATAACCCTTGAGGGTTCTTGTCTTGTTTTTAATTTATCTTGTCATAGTTAGGAGTGGTGTTGATTAAGGTCTTCTAAGGTGGTGTAGTCAAAGTGATAAGTCATGGAATTCAATTAATTAACCAATGTTCATAACTTGGTATTTGTGAGGTGTTTATCATGGTCTAAGGTAATTTTGGAAAAGTCAAGGTAATTGTGATATTTATCTTGTGTTTGTCCAAACATCTCAAATGACAAGTCCACATGTTTCAAGTTAGTTTAGAAGTAAAGGAAAGTATTTTGTGTCATGTACACTTGTTTAAATACATATTTTCTTCCCTTTTGACATTCCTCTTATCAATGTTTAAAAAGATTTCTCCTCTAATGTACAACCCACTCATAAAACCTTATTGTCTTATTATTTCACCTTCAAAATATAATGTAACATGAGAAAAGGAAGGTTAAATAAATATTTTATTTTAAATATACATTAGTAATTTTAGGTAGTGTTCCTTAAACATATCATACATGGATATAACAGAGCACTAGTTCAACTGATCAACTTCCATTGCATGAAGAGGATGTTTTGATGAGTTTTTATAGGTTTTATACTATAATAGAGCATCTCCATCCAATAATATCAATTAATTAAGATGTAAATAATGTCCATATCACCTTATATCCTCCCCAAGACCAAATAAATTCTTAATAAGGTATCATAAGTTCAAATAGGCAATAAACCTACACCATTCCTTCATCGAGTTCTTGGCAGCCCTAGAATGGTCAACGGATTTACATCAATACATGGAAGAGAGAGACTTGAGTCAAATTACCCTGAGAACATAAGGGAAACCATATGAACTTGAATTATATGGATAAATTTTAGGGTTTAAGGACTCCATCATTATAAACAATAACTAATAAGTTTATTTGTCTTTAAATTGTCCTAAAATCCCATAGGCATTATTTTTCTTATTCAAGTGAGTTTGAGGTTTATGGATGTAAATGGATAGTTATTTAAACTTATAAAGTATATGAAAATTAATACCATATAATTATAAATCATCATTTACCATGAGTGAGTAGTTAAAAATAAATAAACTAAAGCATATATATGAGGAATATGAGGTTGCAAGGTTTGTAGTTGTTGAGAAGGTGAAGGTTCTACTAAGTATGGTAATTTTAAAATGGATTTTTGGCTTGAAATGAAATATAAATCTTATGTTTCACATCATTATGAGTCTCTCACACTTCCTCCATGATTTTTCACACCCATAGTCATTGTCCAAGTGTCTTTGAAGGGTTGATCTAGGTAGATATTAGTTCAATATGACATTGTGATAGTTTTTGGGCTCATAAAGAGGATAAAGTATGTTTTATTTATCTTTACCAACATTTTAATCTCATTTAAAATTGATTCAAAACTTTAATTCACCTCCCAAATATCCTTATAGCATTTTTTCAAGCACACAACTCTCAAATGGGGGAAATGCAATCCAATGAGATGATATGTTGGATGTTTGAGAAATAATATATAGGAATAAATATTAATAGTACTAAATAAAGTGTAAAGGACATTTATAAGGCATACAAAAAATATAAACACTCCATAGTTACACTTTAGAAGGACTTTAGATGATAATAAAAATGAGGTCTTCACTCATCAAAACAAACCATGTCAAGCATATAGTGAAAATGAGAGTCCTTGATAATAAATTTTTTATGTTTTATTCCTTTGGAAGTCTCCAAGTAGGTGAGAAAATTTTCATATTTATCTCTAAGACCAATTAATAACATAATAAGTAGTGAAGTCAACTCATAATAGGTATGAGGGGCTCTTGAATAAGAATTCATACCTACAGAACTATTTTGCATGTATCAAGATATGTTTGAAGTATCTTAAACCTTTGATAAGGATTAAATGCATGAACATAATGATAAGGATATCTCATTTATTAATCAAATAATCATCATGGAGTTTTGAAAAAAATTAAAGTATAACTGTTGGCCATTTTTGGCCCACATATGATCATCTTTCGTGGTTTGATGAAACAACAGATCAAAGGCTTTGAAACAGGTTTAAGTTTAAAAAATAAAGGGATGCAAGTAGGTTCTGATATGTGTCAAGCATCAAGATCATAGACCAAGTGACACAGCCCTTAATAATCCATTATAAACTTTAAGGAATGATCAAAAGATGTGCTATGTAAATTTATGAGCCAGACCATCACTAAGACATCACATAGGAGAAAACAGACCAGACCACTTGTGAAATTTTCAAATATAAGATCATATGTAATTATAGTTTTACATTGTAGGATCATTCTTTGAAATTTTCATGCCCATGTGTTCTTTCTATCTCAAGTTATGAGATTTCAAATTTGAACCTACAGAGAAAGATCTTTGTGTAAACATCAAAATAAAGCTTTGACAAATAATCATTTTATTTTAAAATGACAATTGGAGCTTAAAATTGATGTTTATGTGCCTATCATTTGATGAACTTATGAACATATTTTATGTTTACATAGACATAAAATGAAAAATCCATTAGATCTTAAATTTTATGGTCACATGAAAATCAATGATGGTCATGTGAACATCATTTAATGGGAGCAAGGATATCAATTTTAATCTCATGAGTTAGTCATTTGGGTTCAAATAGTGGATCATAGCATATCAATGGTTCACATTTGATCTTTCATCTAAGCATCTTACACAAGTTAACAATTTAGAGGATCTATAGAGTAGATTTATATGTGCCAAGTGTCAATAGCATGTGAATATGTAAGAAGATCTAATGGCAGACACTCAACCTATCAAAGGAGATGACTAGTGTGAACCATGGACAAATACTCAGTGAATCTTATAGATGAATTTAAGGTTAAGCTCAAGGAAATGGATCTCAAATATTTATAGTCCATGTTTAATTAGATCTTAGATCTGATTATGCAAGTGAAATTTAAGGAGTCAATGGAGTTGAGCCAGATTGTCGACAACCAATGGGAAAAGGATCGAGCCTAGGATATTTTTGATGGAGGTCAGTGAGATAGTTTTCAGCCTTGGTCAAATAAATATAAGGAACCAAGCTTGAGTTCAACTTGAGCTAGTGGAGATACATGGAATAAGGTTTGATAGTAATCCAGGTGGAACTAGAACAAATATCTTGAGACTAGGCTCTACCATTAAGGATTTGTAGAGATAGATTAGGTATTTTAGACCTAATATAGATCAAAGCTCAATAATTTGGTGGTTAAATGGGACTAGACGTCATTTAGAGTGTTGTATCTATATGAACTATAAAAACCAATAATAGTAGATTGGTTTTCATCTATATTTAAGTTAGGTTCAAGATTAAAAATAAGAGTCAACATGTGCAATTAATGAAGAAGAATCTTAGGCCATGATCTTGAAAAATAGACACTTAGATTTATTCATGGCTCTATCTTGATCAAATATATCAAGATTTTTTCCTCATCATGAAGTCAATTTGAGGATGGTGAGGTTCATGGATAAGATCGGTGAATTAGAGAAGTAGTTAAAACATTTAATTATGATCAGTGCCTTTAGGGACCTTTTCTCCTTGAAAGGATCATGACCCACTCATCATGTAAAACTAATTCTTGTCTTCTAGTGACTCTCTCTCAGCCAATGAGAATATTTCAAAGAATACTAAAGATAATTTAGACTAAGTATTGATGATGGACTAGTTCTTGATGGGACCAAAGCATGATGGATCATCCATAAATAGGTGACAACTCATTGATTATTCTCAGATAATGAGACCCTCTCTTCTCTCTTTTCCCTTCCTCTATATTATCCTACTATTTTCTCGTTTGTAAAGGTTCTCATATTTTAGACTTTTTATCTTTCTAGGAGATAGGAAAACTCTTTGAGATACTCTAAAGTATGTTCCTCCTTATTAGGCTCAACCCTATCAAGCATTTGTAAGAACTACCTCTTGATTCAATAAGGAATTTCTTTACCTATATCTTTCCTTGAGTATATGCTTGGTGAGTTGTGTATGATGACATTATGTTAAGGAGAATCTTCCTTGTCCATTGTCCTCCTTTTTGACCTTGTTGAGGGAGTTTTCAATGTTTCTTATAGGTCTATATTAGTGTTATACTTCAAACCTATTCTATGAAATATTTCTTGAAGTAGCTTTATCTTGAGGTTGTGTGATCTAGTATTATCTTCTATTTATCTAGTGTGGGTTAATGTTTATGGTAGTTTTTATCTTAAGTTTGGTGCATCACCTAGTTAACTTTCTATTGATCCCTTATCCTCTTTATAACCATTTTCCCCATGAATCATTTGATCCACATTAGTTTAGGTGAGAATCAAAGAGGAAGTTGTCATAATTTATAGGTTCATCCCCAACATAGGCTACGCATAGCCTAGGGTTATCCCAATATTGTAACTTTATGGGAAGGAGCCTAAAGAACCCTTTCTAAAGGTAAACATTACTTCCATAAATTTTTTTGACATGCATAGTGGAACAATATCCAAAATAGTTGAAAGATATTGGAGTGTCTTTCCTCTAATTATATTTTAGAATCAATCACATTAGCACCAATGGTGACTTTGAATCAAAGCTTCTAGTTATGAGAAGACCAGGTAAGTCTCAATAAAGTTTTTAATTAGTTTTTTTCATCTCATTTGACATCTGAGGTAAATATGACTAGACATTTTGAATATCCCTATTATCCACCTCTTTATCAGTAGTCCCAATATGATCCTCATAATCCATATTACCCTTATCAACCTTATCAATAATATTATCAAAGCTTTGAGTAACCTTGTCAAGTTCCTCATGATCTATTTATGCAATATTATTGCCCTAATCCTTACTATGGATAAAAATACAATCATAATACTACTCCTAATCAGCCTTATCATGATCCATCCATACCATAAATTAGGCAAACTTTAATAAGCCTTGACAAGCATGCACTAGAATTGTGCTCAAAATTTTTTTCTAGCCTAGATGTCCCTACTCACTAGATCCATTATTTAAGGGACTCACTATATCAGATGAAAGTAAAATAGACACCTTTTAAGAGATAAAATTTAAACAATATCATAGGTGAGATGATGGATGTAGGTGGTTACATTCAAGGCATTGAAGATAAACTAAAAGGCCTTAACAAATAACAATTCCAACCTTGACAACCTTATGTGCCTGCATATACACCAACTTAGCCTTCTTATGTGCCACCCATTCCTACCTAGGAGACCATTCCAATTGACCCTTTGAGTATTCAAAGTTCTTCATGTGTTTCTTAGATATTTACTTAATTGAAATTTATCCAAGAGAGATGTCAAAGAAAGGATATTTTTATGGAAGAGCTTGTTTTTGTGATCCAAGTCTTCATCCTTCCTCAAGAACCCCTTATGAAATTCTTGAAGGTTTCAAACTAGAATCAAGTGGTGAAGTCATGGGGTTTACCAAGTAAGGGAAGACTATATTTGAGAGCCCAAGATAAAATAAGATCTGAACCTATACAAAACTCTCTCATCCCTTCTCATGAATCTTCTTTGGTTCCTTATCTTCATAAAGCCACTAACCACCTTAAAGAGGAGATATTCTAAGAGAATATTTATAAGTAAATAAAAGAGTTAGAGCTAAAGACAAAGAATGAAGAGGATAACTAAAATCAAAAGATCAAAGGATAACCTCTATTTTTCCAATATTAGAACCAATTCATGCAGTCAAGAAAATCCAAAGACACTCATAAAGCCACTAACCACCTTAAAGAGGAGATATTCTAAGAGAATATTTATAAGTAAATAAAAGAGTTAGAGCTAAAGACAAAGAATGAAGAGGATAACTAAAATCAAAAGATCAAAGGATAACCTCTATTTTTCCAATATTAGAACCAATTCATGCAGTCAAGAAAATCCAAAGACACTCAACCCCCATCCATCCATCCTTAGGAATATAGGTCATTTACATCTTGGAAATCCATCTAGAGAAGAATGTAAAAGAAGGAAGAGGGCATGAATATCAAAGAAAAATAGTTGGACCAAGGAGGTGTTCCATATGGCTCATATATTTTGGAGTCATCCCAAGAATATCCTATGCCACTCCATAAAGAAGTAAGTAGTGAAATCCATGTTGAATTCATAACTAATAATGGTGAATTGTTAGAGTAAAAAGAGAAGATCATTAATGGGACACCACTTAGTGAGAGAAAGAATGTATTAGTATTTTATGATGTCAAAGAGGATGATTTGAATGAGAAGGTGAAATTTGGGGATAATATCCAATAGGAAGAAGACCATTGGCAAAAATTGTATCATGATTTCATTTGTGAGATTGATGAACTTAAGATGATAGACTTGGATGATGAGATAGTGCAACAAGTTGAATCTTCTAGGGATTCCATTAATATTTTGGAGCTTTAGAAAGGTAGTGATACTTTGGATTAGCCCAAGAAAAATGAGAAGGATGGTGTTGATGATAAATTTATATAAATTAAGGACATGGATGAGATTTAGATATCTCTTATTGAAAATGATCAAGTGCTTGAGAATGTAGATAAAGAATTTCCCATGGAGGATAATGATCAAGATTTGGTAAAATATACAGAGCTTATTGATGAGCCTAAAAAACTTGAATCAAAGAAGAAGCCAAATATTATTTAAGATACCATGGAAATTAATAAGGTATATCTTTTTAAATCACCATTAGAGGCTATAGTTGAGAATCCATATGAGGAAATTGAGACTGTTTGGATGTACATAGATGACCTATTTGGGACTACTTGGTTCTGATTAAGCATCATGTTAAAGAAGTTGATAGTTGTAATAAAGAATAAGTAGGAATTAAGACCAAGGGTTAAAGATATAGATGAATAATTAAATTCCTAACTACTTAAGGCAAAAAGGTTATCAAACTTTCCTTTTGATCTAGGAGGAAAGGTACACATAGTTTTATGTTGTATATATTAGATTAGTTTTGTTTAAATTCCTTTAATTGCAATTTATAGCACATTTGTTTTTTGTTCCCTATTTTGTTCTAGGTTAGTTTAGATTTGAATAAATGCCTTGGGAACTCTATCTTGTTTTTTTCACCTTTTGGTCCTTATTTTATTTCTAGAGATGTTAGAGTAGGATTGATAGCTAGTTCCAAATCTAGGTCAATATGTTGGACACAAGTAAAGACTCCACTCCTAATAGAGTAGAAAAGGTACATGGTTTGGGTTATCATTCATTATAGTCATGAAAACCCTATGATTCACCTAATATTTTAGAAATTTTTAGCCCACATATGAATCTCTTACATGGTTTGATGAAGAAATAGATCAAGGTCTTTGAAATGTGTCTGAGTTTGAAAAATAGAGGGATACAAGAAGGTTATCATATGTCCTAAGCATTCAAGAGTATGGAATAGTTGTACACACCTTAATAATCTATTATAAACTTGAATAAATCATCAAAATATGGGTTATGTGGGTTTAAGATCCATGCCATCACCGAGACATCACATAGGAACAAATAGACCAGTCCATTTGTGTAATTTTTATCTTTTCTTATATACCCTCACATGACTATTGGATCACATGAAATTATAGTTATACATGCTAGGATTATTCTATAAAATTTTAATACCCATACAAGCTTTCTATCTGAGTTTATGAGAATTCAAAGTTAAACTTGTAGAGTAGGACATTCACAAAAACATCCAAATAAAGATTTGGTAAATAACTATTTAATATAAAAAAGACCATTGGAGATTAAAATTTTATATCTGTGTATGCATCATTTGATAGGCTCATGAATGTATTTGATGGTCATGAGGATGTTAAATTTAAGATATAGAAGAGAAAAATCCATTGGAGCTTAAATTTGATGATCTTTCAAAGGCTGATGATGGTCATGCAAACATCATTTGACAAGAGTGAGGACATCAATTTATGCTCATGAGTTAGCTATTTGGGTTCACATAATGGGTCCCAGTAGATCAATAGTTCATGTTTGATCATGTATCTAAGATAGATGGTATATGATTAAGTCAACAAGTTATAATATCTATAGATTAGATGTGTAGGTGCCAAGTGTTAATAGCACATGAATTTGACAAAAGATCTAATAATATGCATTCAACCTATCAGATGAGATCAATGGTGTGAGTCAAGGTCAAATAGTCAAAAAATCTTAGGGATGAATGAAAGGTTGATATTAAGGTAGTGGGTCCCAAATATATATAATTTGTGTTCAATTAGAGTTTATATTTGATAGTACAAGTGAAGATTAAAGAGTCAATGGAGGTGAGTAAGATTTTTGACAATGAATGGGAAAAAGATCAAGCTCGGGACATTTTTGATGGAGGTCAGTGAGCTAGTTTTTAACCCCAAACAAATAAATATAAAGAACCAAGCTTGAGTTTAACCTTAGCTTGTGGAAACACATAGAACTAAGTTTAATGAAAATCTTAGTGGAACCAGAATAAATATTTTAAAACCAAGCTCTACCATTAAGGCTTTGTAGAGATAGATTAGGTCTTTTAGACCTAATATATATCAAAGGTTAACAAGTAGGTGGATAAATGGGACCAGACATCAATAAAAGTGTCGTATCTATATGGACTATAAGAAAACTAATAATCTTAGATTGGTTATCATCTATGGTTAATCTAGGTCTAGGTTTCAAAGTAGGAGTAGATATGTGCAATTAATAAAGAAGTGTCTTAGGCCATGCTCTTGACAAACAAATACTCAAGCAGATTTAGTCATGGATCTATCAAGATAAAATATATGGGTATTTTATCCTCATCATGAATTCAAGTGGGATATGGCAAGGTTCATGAAGTAGATTTGGGAATTAGAAAAGAATTTGGAAC
Source organism: Torreya grandis (assembly GCA_037957365.1). Taxonomy (NCBI): domain Eukaryota; kingdom Viridiplantae; phylum Streptophyta; class Pinopsida; order Cupressales; family Taxaceae; genus Torreya; species Torreya grandis. The sequence goes on from JARHVA010004384.1 coordinate 859,817, forward strand.
ATTTAATTTTGATTAGTACCTTTGTAGTCCTTTTCTCCTTGAAAGGATCATGACCCACTCATCATGAAAAACTAATTCTTATCTTCTAGTATTTCTCTCTCAGCCAATGAGGAGAGTTCAAATAATACTAGAGATAATTCATGCTAACTATTCATGATGGACTAGTTCTCGATGGGACCAAAGCATGATGGAACATCCTTAAAAAATTTGTACCTTATTGATTGTTATAAGATAATGAGTCCCTCTCTTCTCTCTTTTCCCTTCCTATATACTATCCTACTCTCTTCTCCTTTGTAAAGGATCTCATATTTTAGACTTTTACTATTTATGGGAGATAGGGATGCTCTTTTAGATACTATAAAGTATTCTCCTCTTGATTAAACTCAACCCTATCAATCATTTGTAATAATTATCTCTTGATGCAATAAAGACTTTCTTTACCTATCTCTTACCTTGAGTATGTGTTTAGTGAGTTATGTATGATGGAATTATGTAAATGAGAATATTAATCATATATTATCCTCCTTTTTTTACCTTTTTAAGGTAGTTTTTAGTGCTTCTTGTAGGTATAGATTAGTGTTTTATTTTGAACTTCTTTTATGAAATACTTATGCAAGTAGCTTGATCTTGAGGTTGTGTAAGCTAGTATTATCTTCTACTAATCTAGTGTGGGTTCAATCTTATGGGAGTTTCCATTCTAAGTTTGGTGCATCACCTATTTAAATTTATTAGGATACCTTATCCCCTTTATATACATTTTCCCCATGAAGAATTAGCTTAGCATTAGTTTAAGTGATCATCAAAGAGGAAGTTTGCCTACTCCAGAGGTTCAGCCTCCACATAGGTTACCCACAACCTAGGGTTGTCCCAATATTGTGAATTAATGGGAGAGAGCCTAAATAACCCTCTCCAATGGTGTACATTAATTTAATAATAGGATCAAATCCAAAATTAGTAATGTTGAGGTTGGGATCTTAGAATCTAGACCTATAGGTCTACCTTCTAAAGGTTGAAAAATAGGCACTTGTGTGTCCAATAACAATCTCAATAAAAGGTTATAAAAATTTTAAGGATCCATGATTGGGTTATAAAGTGTTTTGAATCCTAATATTAAGTATAAACCATTATATGGAATCAATTTCCATTGGATGAAGAGAGTTATATGCCTAAATAGTGCATATATAAGCTTACCATAGGTAGAATGGGGAGAAAGCACATAGAAAGTGTTGGATAATGTATGATGCAAGTTTTTAGAGATAAAATAAAATGTGATTAAGATAATTATCCATACTATAATTATAAATAAATCCAAAATTGGTTAAGATAACTTAATCTCAAGGCTTATAAACTAATAAGCTTAAAAATTCACCTACAATTGCATATAAAACATGGAGAAAATGAATATTTTGTGTTAGAATTGAGGTTGGAAAGGTCATTTTAATCATGTATAATGTTTATAAAGGTTTATTATAGTATTAAATGATCTAAAATGAATAGAAAGACATGAAATGAGAGAATTAGTTTTGTTGGTTAAAAGACTATGTATGCTTAGAAAATAAGATTCCAAATATAGATTGAGCATGGGTTTTATAATATAGGTACTATGTTATTTTAAATGGATAATTATACCTAAAAATAATAATAATAAACCCATACTATCATCTAGACCATTAAATTTCATAAGGAGAAGATGAGCTAATTTACGAAACATGTTTGGAATAGGTCTTGGGCATAGAAGAGACATACACGCCTGTCAGGTAGAATATGAAGAGAACATTATTCTAAGATAAGGTTAAGTTTTTAAGGATAAATTTAGATGTTACTGATCATTTATAAGGTTTTTGAGTTTATTGGAAACCTTTAAATGAGGAGAAGACACCAAAGTAGAGACCTTTAGGGTCAAAATGGGAAAATTACCTACAAACCCTTGTTATAGGCCAAATCAAGTTTTAGGTATTTTCAAAGGTCAAATAGCTTGAATAAGTGGTGGGAATATATACATATACATATATATATATATATAGGCATTTTATACCTAATTCATCCATTTACAACCATAAAACTATCAAATGAAAACCCCTTTTGCTCAAAATCTCTCTCTTGAACTCATCATAGAGTTTGCATAAGCTCAAGAACGGTAGTTTGGTATGATTGGAATAATGTATACTTTATTCATGGGAAAAAATACCTCTTGAAGATTCTTATATATTTACAAAATTAGTGGAATTAGTTCATAATTTGATGGCCTAAACTTTATGAATAATCATTAAGAGAACAAGTATCCCAAAACTACCAATTTTGTCCTTCAAAGAGATCAATGGAGAATAATGATGTTTGAATGGAACCAATGCACATAAATAGTAATATAATCACAATAAGGGAACTTTAGGATCTCATAGGCACATATTTAGGACATTTTATCCACATTTGAGTTGGAAAAGGTATAGAAAATAACCATAATTTATAAATTGCAGGTATAAATTAGGGTATAAAGATACATGTAGACCTTTTGATCATTTTTAGAAGGTATATTAAGCCTATACAGAGGTATGTCAGTATCCAAAAGTCTTTAACATGGTTTTAAAGGTTCCAAAATGAGTTTTCAAGGTATACTAAGTCATGTAGAATACTACCTTATTTCTAACATTAAGATAAAGAAGTTGAAAACCTGACTAAGGTCACTAAGGGCCTAAGATAAACATGAAATAAGTGTCACCAAGGTTAATGGGATTTGTATGTAATGAATACCAATACTTATACATAGTGTGGAGGTGTCAAAATATGCTAAGAATATTAGGCCCATGTGTCAAGCATTAGTTATAATCAAGAGGGTAGTTTCTAACTATAATAAAGAAGATAATTTCAAATGAATAATTATTAGTCATGGGGAGGTCAATAGTAAATCAATTCCACCTTGAAGAAGACATCATTTCACCAAGATGAAAAATATTGAAGAGATTTCATAGACCTTCCTACTTGTAGGTTTTCTTTTTGTAACTTTATTCATCATGAGATTATTTTCATCATTGATTATCTATCTTTTCTCTCTCTCCTCACCAATTTTCTCTATATGTATGGCCTTGTAAGGATATAAAAAGGTTCTTTTAATAAGGAGTAAGAAAAATGCATGCTATTTTGTATGATTTTGATCAATAAATGACATTATTTTAACTTTTATGGTTGTATATAGTGTGGAGTTATAAATGGTTGATCTAGTCAAGTGTATACTTAGCTCAACTTGGATTTTTATCCTATTCATCTTTTCTTCATGTAGTTTTATTCTCTATTATAGGTTGTGGAGAGTGTCATTAGGAGGTCCATTAGAGTTAGAAGTGGTAAGTATCTTCTCTCTTAGTTTCATATTACCTTACCTCTCTGCAATTCATTGATGTAATAGGTTATTTTTAGGAGAAGCGTATGTTTCCTATGGTCGTATAGGTCCTAGTGAACATGAAAATTAATGGTATTGGTCATAAAATTTAGTGTATCATCCCCTTAGTTCATGGTTTATTTCTCTCTTTTCCTTAAAATTTTATAGATTAATTATTTATCCTAAGTGATGTATAGAGTAAGAGAGTCCTTATATAGAAGTTAAATCCATTTTATAGCTCACCCACAACCTTTGATTGTATGTGTAGTTTAGATGAAAGGACTTGAAATGTCCTCTCAAATTGCCCAGATTTAATCTATAATAATTATATCACACCCATTGGGACAAGGATTTCATCTATTGATGTATTTATGGTGTTTTAATTTAATATATTAGTCATTGGAGGCATGAATCAATCACCAATGGTGATTCCAAGTGAACCATAACTAGTTTAAGCATCCCAGATACTTATTTCAAAGATTAGTTTATAGTTTCTCTTATTTTTTATTTGCCTCATGAAGTGTGATGGTTGGATATAGAGGGATTATCTATTTTACACCTCTTTATTATCACTATGATGAACCATATCAGCCCTATGTTGAACCATATCAGTCTTACAATGACTCTACTTACCCCCCACATGACTCTAGTTATCAATATGAACACCCTTGCTATCAAAAGTATTATCCTTCCTCTCCTTCTCATACAGTAACATACCAACCTTACCAATCTTGTCATCAATATTATATTCCCCATCCCACCCCAACTCAACATCGTTGGAAGATTATTTATCCCTCTAATCATCCTTTTCAAAACTATGATTTCCCTAATCAACATAGTCACATTTATACTAAATTTATCTCAAGATTCAAGAAAACTCTATTAGGCTATGAAAGGAATATTACATATATTGATATAAAAAATGAGTATGTTATAATCATCCATATTCATCTCATTCATAATATTAGAGACTTATTATATTTGGTTAAGGGTAAGTGGGCACCTTTTGAGAGAAAGAATCAATACAAACTAACTAATGACATGTTGGGTATAGGTGGCTTAGTTCAGTGTATAGAGGATAGGTTAGTGGTTCATGAGAGAAAAAAAAATTACTACCATTAGTATCATATACATTTTTTTACTCCAAATAATTATATTTTTCTCATAATATACCTTAGGATGAAATATAGCATCAAGAAAATCTTATGCCAGTGCAAGGTACACCCATTATTTCTAAAAAGGTAAAATCAATGAGTTTCCAAGTCTACCAGGTCCTTCACCCACTCCTCAAGTTGGATTTATCTATGAAGACAAAGATAAATTAGAACTAAAGAGTTTTATTACTTATTGAAGGGAAAATAATGATAAATTATTATAACAAAACTCTCTTCCCCTTATCCAAGAGCTCCCAAAAATATCTTTTAAAATTCCATTTTTGAATCAAGTAGTAAAGTCATGGGATAAGCAAAATGGGAAAGGCTTAGATTGGGAAATTAAGGATAAAGAGGAACCTTTTCATATATAATCCCATTCATCCCTCTTAAAAAACCTTAAACCTTCCCATGATGGAGGTAAATCCATGAAGGCATCCAAAATAATAAAGAAGTTCTTGTTGAGAAGGATGAATACCAAAACACATCAAAAGTTGAGAGAATTATTGGTGGATGGAAGAAGAATGAGGAAGCTATTATTCTTTTTTTATTTTTCCTCCTCCAAGATCCCATTGATAATATTATTTACATCAAAATCCTAAGATTTATAAGTGCCTATTAAATCCCAAACCCTATTTATGATATTGAGTAGCCCATCCTTGAAGAGGAACCTATTCTCTAGGAGGCAAATGTAGAAGATCACATTGCAGTTGTAAGTGAGCCTTAAGAAGGTTATGAGGAGAGTGATTCAATTTTGTATGATGAGGAGATATTCATTGGAAGTTCCATTGTTTAATAATAATCTCATAAAGATTCATTGTAATTGGCTAAGGATTGATTTTAATCCCAATATCATGATCAAGGAGGTATAAACCTTAATTCCTTCTCAATTCTTGTTATGAATACCTCTATACCAGCTCCCATGAAGTTAGAAGAAAATATAAATGAGCTATAACTAAGCGAATTTGAATTGGAAAAATTATTTTAATTCCTAGTAGTAGGTTACACTCTTCTACAAGGAAGCTATGGTCTAATCTAGACTGAGGAAGGAAGTTTTATTAATAAAACTACCAAACATAAAGAAGACAACTCTCCAAGTTTTTCACTTCAAGAAGCTACCTCTTTTGAAATTGAATTGTTTAAGGTTTTCAAGGTTTGAAATCAGCCTCTTATTACATTTTTAGAAAATTGGTCACTCTTGGAATATAAGACAAACCTCTATTAGCCTCAACCTCTCATAGATCAAGAATATTTTCCTCTTAAGGCCAATTCTACAAGCATGTTACAAAAAACATATTAATACATTCATTTTTATTCATAATCTTATGACGATGTAGAAGTTTGTAATCATTTATATACCATCACTAGAGAATTTCCTATAAACTACTTAGCTTAGCTAGAGGCCAATGAGAAAAAACCACTACCTATCATGTTTATATCAAAATATGAAGATGATCCTAAACATGTCCAAAATAAATCTAAGCACACACTTCTAATCACTCATGATTTAAGCAAGATGGAAGAAGTGTATAAGGTTGATTTTAAAGAAGAAGAGGTTTCCAAGGTTATCCTAAAATTTTCCCTCTTCTATTCTCTAATGGCTGACATCAAGCTTGATAGCTACATGAACTTGGTGAGAAAAGGTAGCTCCTTTTCTCTTCTAGTCAATGGTTTTGTTTAGGGCTATCATAAGTTGTTAGATTGGGTCAGTATAAGGTAGATTAGTTTATTTTTGTCTTGTATTTCCTATAAGTTCTTATTATCATAGTGTGTTACTTTGTTTTGTGTGTTCAATTTTTTTTCTTTGTGGTATGTTTGTGGAGGTTTTCTCAGTTATTTCAGCATATTCTTGATGTTTGCAATTAGTCCTCAAGGTCTAAGATAGATTTGTGTTGAGATGAGATAACCCCATAACCCAGTGGATGAAATAATGATACTAGTATATATGAATAAAAAACATGCAATCCTAGGATGTCTCCAAATATGTTATCCAAAAATTGTCTACCATAGGTGAGTAACATGAAAAAATTGCTAAACTAGACTTCTTTAACTTTGTTGATAGCCCTTGATGGTTCTTATCTTGTTATTAACTTATCATGTCATAGTTAAAAGTGTTGATTAATAAGGTCTTATAAGGTTTTATATTTAAAGTGAGGATCCATGGTCTTTAAGTGATTAACCAACATTCATAACTCGGTACTTATGAGGTGTTTAACATGGTTTAAGGCAATTTCGGAAAAGTTAAGGTAATTGATATATTTATCTTATGTTTGTCTAGACATCTCAAATGATAAGTACACATGTTTCAAGTTAGTTTAAAATTTAATTAAGGTATTTTTTCATGTACACTTTTGTAAGAACATATTTTATTACTCTTTTACATTACCCTTTTAAATGTGGGTAAATACTTCTCCTCTAACATACAACCCACTTATAAAACCTTTTTGTCTTATTGTTTCACCTTAAAAATATAATATGACATGAGAAAATGTAGGTTTAATAAATATTATACATTTCATATACATAAATAATGTTATTTAAATATCTATGAGCATACCATACATGTATCTAACAAGGCACTAGTTTAATTGTTTAACTTCCATTGCATGAAAATGATGTTTTGATGAGCTTTTAAAATTTTCATGCTATAATAGAGAATATCCAGCCAAGAAGATCATGGAACCAGGTTTATAATCATGTATAAATCAACTTTAAACATCCCCAAGACCAAATCCATGCTTAACAAAGTGTCACAGGTTTAAACAGACAAGAAACCTTATTCATTCCTTCATCGAGTTCTTGGTAGCTCCAAAATGGTCAATTTTTTTGTATAAATAAAAAGATGAGAGAGATTTGATTCAAATTATATTGGTAATATAAGTTTACCCTTGTAACATTGAAATTAATTTAAAGGTTTAAGGCATCCATATTTATGAACAATTGCTAACAAGTTTAACTATCCTTAAACCTTCCTCAAATCCCACAAGCACTATTTTTCTTACCTAAGTGAGTTTGTAGGTTTATGGATGTAAATTTATATTTTTTTGATATCCTAAATGGTATTAAATTCATCCAGTATCATCATACATCATCATTTGGCATGTGTCTGTAGTCAAAAATCAATAAACTAATGCATGCATAACAGAAATATGAGGTTACGGGTCTGTAGTTTTTTAGAAAGTGAAGGATCTACCAAGTATGGTAATTTTAAAAGGTTTTTTGGGATTTTAATGAAATAAAAAAACATATTATTAACATTTTTACCAATATCTCACACATATTACATGTTTATACAAACCTATAATCATTCTCCAAGGGTCTTTGAAGGGTTAATTTTTCCAGATATTGGTCAAGATGAGAATGTAGTAGTTTTTGGGATTATCAAGATGATAAAGTATATATTATTTATCTTAAAAAAATATTAAATAATTAATAATTAATTTAAAACTTTAATTCACCTTCAAAATATCCTTATACCACTATTATAGGCACACAACTCTCGAATGGGTTAAATGCATCCCAATGATATGACATGTTGAATGTTTGAGAAAAAATAAACATGAATAAAGATTGAAAATTATAAATAAAGTGTGAATTAAAATTATAAGGCATACATAAAATATATATTATCCATATTTACACTTGATAATTATCGTAGATGATCTTAAAAATAAGGTCTTCACTCATGCAAATAGACCATATCAATCATATAGGGAAAATGAGAGTATTTAACAATAGAACTTATATGTTTTATTATTTTGAAAGTATCTAAATAGGTGAGATAAATTTAATATTTATATATAATAAAAATTAGTGACGCAATATTTAGTTAATTCAACTCATAATAGGTCAGAGGGGCTCTTGAAGAAGAATGCATACTTACAAGACTTATTTGCATGTTTTATGAAATGTTTGAAGTTTCCTAAAATTTTGTGAATGATTACATGAATTACAATAGATATAATGACATAATATTAATCCATAAAATACTAATAATGTATTTTTTAAAGTATTCAAATATGAACAAATAAAAAATTAGTAATATTGAGGCTATGAGTATAGAATGCAGACCTACATGTTTGCCTTCTAAGGGTTTTAAAACAAGCCCTTTGGTGTCTAATGAAAAGATAAAGAAAAGTAAATAATAGGTGTGAAGAGCCAAGATAGGGTTAAATTTTTTTTGGAATATTTATATGAAGTTTGAACCACCAGATTGAATCAAGGTCTTTTGGGTGAAGAGAGTTGTAGGTTTAAACATTACATCTACAAGCCTATCACAAGTAGAGTGGGGAGAAAACACATAAAAAGTATTGGATGAAGTATTATGAAGGTTTTTTGAGATAAGATAAATTTTTATTAAGTTATATATCCTTACTATAATTATAAACAAATCCAAAACTAGCTAAGAGATCTCAATCTCAAGTAATATCAACCAAGAAGCCCAAAAATGCACCTACAACTACATACAAAACATCAAGAAATGCATATTTTATCTTATAATTGAGATTATAAAGGTCCTATTAATCACATATAATGTTTATAAAGTTGTTTTATATGATTAAATTATCTTAAATTGAGAGAAAGATATTAAATGAGATAAAGAGTTTGGTTGGTTGAAAGATTATGTATGCTTGGAAAATAGGCTTCCAAAGAAGGCTTGATTATGGGTTTTATAATATAGGTACTATGTTATTTTACATGGATAAGGATACCTAAAATAAATAATAAAAACACCATACAAGGTCGTAAGGATCAAATGAACTAATTTAGGAAACATGTTTGAAATAGGTCTTGGGCCTGGCATAAGAGACATACAGGCCTGTCGCATGTAGAATACAAAGAGAACATGCTTTTGAGATAGGGTTGTATTTTGAATGATTATTTAAGATATTAAGGATAATTTATAAGGTTATTTATTTTATTATAAACATTTAAATGAGGAGACACTAAAATAGGGACCTTTAGGGTCAAAATGGGAAGACTACCTACAAACCCTCCTTATAGGCTAGATCATGTTTTAGGTATTTTAAGAGCTAAAATGGCTTGAATCAATGTTGAAAAAGCTTGATAGTGGGTTTTTATACTGTGTTCAACCATTTCCAAGAAAAAATTGGCAAGTGAAACCCCTTTTTTCTAAAAATCTCTCCTCTCGACCTAATCACACAATTTACACAAGATCATGAAGGGTAGATTGGAATGCTTAGAAGAATGTTGATTTTTTGCATGGGACCATATTTCTCTTAGGTATGGTTACATGTTTCCCATAGTAAAAATTAGTTTAATTATTTTATAAGTTGAGTGCCTCAACTTTTTCAATAATCATTAAGAAAGCATGTATCCCAAAACTACCAGTTTTGTCCTTCAAAGAGCTCATTGGAGAAGAATGATTTTTGAATGGATCCAGTGCACATAAATAGTCTTATAATAACCATAAGTATGACTAAAAATACTATATGCATCTATTTAATCCATTTTTTCATGTATGGGTTGTAAAAGTTATAGAAAATGATCTAAATTCATAGGTTATAGGCCTAAATAAGGGTATAGAGATATATGCAAACATTTTGATCATTTTTGGTAGGTATATTAATCCTATATATAGGTTTTTCAGTCTCCAAAAACATTTCAAAGTTTTATCAAGGTATGAAAATGAGTTTTCAAGCTATATTAGGTTTCGTAGAAGACTACATTCTTTCTAACATCAAGATAAAGAAGTTACAAACTTGACTGAGGTCACTAAGGGCATGAGATAGACATGAACTAAGTGTCACCAAGGGTAAAAGGAGTTGTATGTAATTAATACCAATATTACTATTTATTTTGGAGGAGTAAACTAGGCTAATAGGATCAATCTCATATTTTAAGCATTAGTTCCAATAAAGAGGGTAGTTTTTAATTATAATCAAGAAGATAGTTTCAAATGAAGAAGGATGATTCATGGGTAGCTGAATATTCATTAAACTCCACCTTTAGAAATACACAATTTCATCAAGATGAAACATGTTGAATATAGTTAATAGACCTACCTACTTGTAGGCTTTCTTTTATGTATCTTCCTTCATCATGAGATGATTGTCATCATTGATTCTCTACATCCTTTCTCTCTCTCATCTCTCAATACACACACACACACACACACACACACACACACACACACACACACACACACACACACACACACACACACACACACACACACACACACACACACACACACACACACACACACACACACACACACACACACACACACACACACACACACAAACACACACACAAACACACACACACACACACACACACACACACACACACACACACACACACACACACACACACACACACACACACACACACACACACACACACACACACACACACACACACACACACACACACACACACACACTACCTTGTAAATCTAGAAAATAGATCCTTCCACCAAGAGTATAAAAAATACCTAATCTTTTATATGCCTTTTATCAATAAATGATTTTTTTTTACATCATTCTATGGTTGTATGTAGTGTATAGTTCTAAATGGTTGATCTAATCACATATAGAATTAAATCTCCTTGGTTTTTAATCCCATTCATCTTACCTTCACGTAGGTTGAATCTCTATTATAGGTTGTGGAGACTATAATCAAGGGTTATAAGAGAGTTATAAGTGGAGAGTATCGTCATTCTTAGTCTCATATTACCTAACCTCTCTATAAATAATTGATGTAATAGGTTATTTTTAGGAGAAGTGTATGTTTCCTATAGTCTTATAGGTCTTAGTTCAAATGAAAATATGTGGTATTAGTCATAAAATTTAGTGTATAAACCCTAAGTTCATAGTTTATTTATCTCTTTTCCTTGCAAGTTAGTATATTATTGATTGATCCTATGTGAGGCATCAAGGGAGCTAGTCCTTATCTATAGGTTCAATCCAATATTTAGGTTGCCCATAACTTAGGATTGTTCCCATGTGTACCTTAAATGAGAGGAATTTAAACATCCTATCAAAGGGGGTGAATTTAAGCTTTAATAGGTGGAATTAGATTAACCCTCCATGAAATGACATTGAGAGACTTCCAACTCTAATAGGGTTATTTATTTATCACTTACATCATTGCATTTTGTAGGCCCAGCCCATGGGGAAACTCTATCATAAAATTTGGTGAATGGTGGATAAGCAAAATAATGGACAAGTTGGTGGCATGAATACTTTGAGCCTATCAAAGAAATTTGACTACAATAATGTGTTTGTGTTGTCATCCATGTGGAGGATTTGGTAGAGTTTTCTATTTTTAGGGGTTTCTTAGGAGGTTATATTGGTTTTTGAATGTATATATATGTGGAATTTGGAAGTATTTTTTGAGGTAAGGAATCTATTATTCTTTCCATTCATTACAATATTTACTAGATGGAATCCATTTAAGTCATATATTAAATTTTATACACTTGTAGGTGTTATTTTTGGTATTCTCCTAATTGGGTTTTACTTGGATGGCTCAAACCTAGTTTAGGGATTAATCAAAATAAATTATTTTTTTATTTTATTCAAAAACCCTATGTGGTTATTGAATTTTACTTCTATAGAGGTCATCAAACATAGGGTTTAAGCTATCTTATCTATGGTTATGTGGCCATAGTATTTTTTTCAGATTAAAGATGAACCCTTTTGAAGAGGGTTATCAAGGTTCATCCCTACAAATGATACAATGGGATCACTTTGAGGTTGTGGGTCACCTATGGTTAAAGTGAACCTTGAGAAAGGGCTTGTTCCCTTGATGGATCACCTAGACTAACACTAACACTGTTGCACTTGAAAATAAAAGGGAGAGATATTAAAATAAATCTTGAATGAACCTAAGACTTAAAAAATGAGGTGATCCACTAGAATATTATGATTTTCTCTACTCACTTAAGCATACACAAGGAATGTAAAAGACCTAATAACATGCATAATTTACAATCTTACAACTCTTATACATAGGTGTTTTGTAGAGAGGCAAGGAACTCATGACAAAACTTATAAGTTTTAAAAAATCACCTTATATGGGATAAAATGGTGAAAATCCACAACTAATCATTTTATAAACTTAATATCACACAACCTACTACCTATAAATGAGTATTCTCCTACATAATGGCGAAGGAATTAGGCCACAAATCAAGGAGAAAAAATACTCTTCACATGATAAGATCAACAAACCCATGAATTTAAATAAGATACAAGAAAATTAAAAGGAAAAATCAATTCTATTATTCATTTAAAGACATAAGATCCAAAAATACAATTCTCTATAGGGGTAGAGTTTTGTTACAAATAATAAATGGATCATGGATGGGCAAAGTTTTGAAGCATTTATGTGCCTAAAAGAGTCCCCCCATTGGCTGAGAGTTTGGGGTCTTGAATTGATCCTACCCACTAACCATGGTAGTTACAACATCTGATCATGATTGGAAAAGTGGTTTGATATGGTGGGGATCTCCTTGGCATTGTTATGGACATTCCTACATAACTACTTACCACACCCATTAAAGATTGAATCTTTTCTTCTACATGTCCTAAATCCCCATGCACTCATTTATATGATGTGTCAGGCCAAATTCCACTATCTTTCTACCCATGATGCAAGTTAGAGTTGATTTTCACTATGATTTGCATGTCAGCCCACTCTACAATTAATTATATGAATAAATGTAGTTACAAAGTTTGCTCATGAATTTGATAGCTAAATAGGTAAAATTGAACATCAATTTTGTTTCATTTAATTCTATAATATATACTAACAAAATACTCAGTGGTGGGTTCCATCCATGTGTTAACATCAGTCTCATTCTAGGAATTTTTACTTATGCAAGTGTATTCCCCCTTAGTCCCCATGTACTTTAATTTTATAGACTCTTAGGCTTACTCTAGGCTCACCAACTAACCTCTTTCTATTTATGGGACTAATTCCTCTATAAGTACTACCACATGACACCAATTCATTAGCCTAAAAGGCATATTATGTTAGGCTTTAGTTGTTAGTTTGTTAAAAGGCTAGGTTGATAGGTTCCCATGTTTTCTTCTTTGATTGGGTCATAAGGCTCAGAGCTCTACTAGGTCCATGTAACTATGTGTGGTTAGCTCTAGGGTCATAAAATCTAATAATATGATAAAACTTAGGGATTTTAGTGGCTCAAAACCCTACCAAGTGCAAAATGTGTCTATTAACTAGGAGGGTCCCATAATTACAAGGGTATACATGTTAATCTTGGGTTGGATATAAGTGTTGAAAGGTCTAACAATTCTTATTCCCTAAGAGCTTGACTCAAAGAGATAACTAAAAAATAAGTGTAAAGCTATCAAGACCCTTGAATAAGCTACCACTTATCACAATTCAATTGGATTGGAGATGATAAAATTATAACAACCCTTAGAAGTATCAAGAAGGTATAAATATTCTAATTTTTCCTTAGCCATGTACTTTTTTTCAACACTTAATCAATTATTCTAAATTTGCCTTAGCCATGGACCACAAGATTGAAAAATGGGTCCCTACCATATGGCTTCTCCTCACATTTATACTTCTAGGCTGAGGCTTTAAATGAAATTATGTTTTTTATTTATGAGGTGAATCAATATTTTTCCATGTTGTGTCATCTTAGTAACCCACTTGGCCACCACTTTGATGATGTAGAGATACAATAGGAAACATTGAATAAATTTACTAAGTCCTAGAAATCCTTTTAAAAGGTGTTGGGATTGTTAATAGATAAACACATGGTACTAGGAAAAGATAAAACAAGTTCATGAATTTTTCATAATTAGCCCTCATGCAAAAATGAGAAGATAATTCTTGGTCTTTAGAACTTGTAGAGTAAATTTTTACTCGATGTTGCATTCAATTTTTTAGTCAAGCACTGTAGTTTGGATTCCCGCATACATTGGATATGGTAGTAGAGATGGAGCAAAGTGCGGGTTCATTTTCTATCTAAGTGTCAAAGTGCAGCAGAAGCTACCAAGTGGCGATGACTGACCATGGGTTCTTTTTCCCCCTTTTTTGGATTCCTTCACTTCATTTTGCCTAAGTGTTGAATTCGGGCAGAAGCTACCAAGTGTCACTTTTTGAAACATAGAGCCAACTAGCTGGCATCATTCAAGACACTTTTCATAACTTTTAGGAAAGACACAGATCATGCCATGTATCTAATAGTAACTAAGTAGAATGCACTACATGTCAGCATCTGCATCTCAGTTTGGCACCCACATTTCATTCTATTTCTCACTAAGTAGCAGGGAGCAATGGCAAGTACCAGGTGACAGTCACAAAAGGCCTTGAACTACTTTTTTAGAAGAAGGCAAACATCACCACATGTTGGCATCAAAAAGATATTAGGTTCAACATTTTGGTTCAATGCCTCGGCTAACATGTAAATGGCATGCAGTGTTGAACCATTAAACCATTGAACCATTTTTGTTCATTAGGCAGTTCAAAGGAGTGTCTCAAAGACCAAAGGGGTCAAGTCCCTTTTTGAAAGGTAGAAAAGCATTGTTCCATTTTATTTAAGTGCTAAAGAATAGCAGAGGCCACCAAGTGTCACTGTCTGAGCCCCTTCCTACTCTATCCCCAAAATCAGTGAAAGACACCGCATACCCCTAGTCAGAGAACCAGAAGATGCCACGTATCTTCTCAAGAATAGAGGAGGTCTCCACGTGTCAACTTCTGAGAGATCATCTTCAAGCTTCATTACCAAATAAAGGTTGTGGTGGGCCCCTAGAATATTTCAAAGGTCTATGGAAACTGCCAAGTGTCACCATCCATGGGAGCCTAATATATGCCCTAAATAAATCTACAACATAGCTAAAGAGAAGTGGAGAGAGTCGTGTGTCCTTGATAAATCAAGTGGAAAGCACCAAATGTCATTCTCCGGTGCCTTCTAAGTAATAAGGATAATTTTAGGAAATTGACTATGTCCTCTACCATTTCAATAGAACATTATGTTCCACGTATCTGATATAGCAAAGCAAGATGGAGGGAAACTCGGTGGGAGTTATTTCTAGTAGATGGAACAGTTCACTGAGTAGATTATTTAGAACCTACAAGCATTAAAAGGGTTGTCTATTTGTCCCCTGTAAGTAGAGGTAGAGTAGACAGTTGAGTGGCTAAGTAAGTGATGGAATGAGAAATTTAGGTTTGGAAGGAGGTATTAGTAATGAATCACCATGCTATAGTTAGGGCAGTTATTGATAAGACCATGATACATCCAAGGCATTGATAGCACCGACTATTTGTCCCCTATGAGTTAAGGATGACGTAGAATTACATAGGAAAGAGGATGATGGAAGGAGACATCGAAGGCTATAAAGGAAGAGGAATTGTAAAAGAAAAAGGGGGGAACTTTCTATAGTTTTGGACTACTAGAGTTTTTGATAGAATAGTATCATTTGCTTTTGTCTCATTTTTCTTAAGTTGTAAAGTTGATGTAACTATGCATGTTTCTATGCATTTTATATGGCTGAATGAATTGAGAAGATTGAACTCTATGCCTTGGTTGATATTATCTGTCATTTTCAAAAGTAGTCTAAATTGTGGATTTTCTAAAGTTGTGATTAGGAATGTCATTTGATTTTGTCTCATTTTCTTGAGTCAAAAGTTCTACATAATTGTACGTGATTTTTGCACCTCTTATGTGATTGAAAGATTCTATTAAGAAGATTAAACACTATGCCTTTGTTGACATTTCCTATATCTTAGCTAATGAAGTCTCTATTTTGAGCCTCTGTATCTATTATTTCAATATTTTACATTGATCATGCACTTGTCTGCTCTTAAATGTAATTGAATCCTATATATAGTCTCACTGTGCTCAGGTTAGGATTAGGATTACACTCAGGTGCATCACCATAGTTAGGTTTCAATTCCTGTAATCATGTTTCTATTTAATTTTATATCCCTTTTCCCCCAACACTTGATACAAAAATGAATAGACCAACTTATCTAAAATCTGGAGGTTGTTTCACGTCGCACTATGGCATAACTTGAAACTTCCCATTGTTGATTGATTAGAATCAAGTGTAATTGTTGTCATCAATAGTTTTTGGCATACCCAATGGGACCAATATTGAAGTTTCTTTTAAGACCATATGAACCAGAGAGCTACAAGGAGCCAGAGCTATGGACCAGTCACCAGATCGCAATTTGCTACAAATCTAGGTATCCTTTTACCACCTTTGGTAATTAGTCCAAGAAGAAGAGATAACTAGTTTGTACTATTACCAAACATGGGAGCCCCTATACCCCTAAGAAATTATGCAAGCTAGAACACTGGTAGCCCCTTAATCCTCTCGACACCACCAGCTATTTCGGATCCTATCCCAGTATATGCTTTAAAAGCTCTACCCAAGTTTAGTTGACAGGACTCTAAAACACCTACAGAACATCTCTAAGATGTATCAAATGTATGTGCCATACATGTTATCACATAGTAAATTATGGACATAAGGTTATAAGTAGCTTCATTCAAATGGAAGGATTTAGAATGGTATCGGTCTTTGACCCCAAATACCACATCTACATCGGACCAGCTTGGAGATTTGTTTTTTGAAAGATTTTAAAAGAAGGGTGATAAGTCTTCTTTGTTACAGCAAATAATCACCATTCAGAGGGGACCTTAGGAGGACATGACTGACTTCAACACCATATTTTAGAAAACATGGGATAAAATCCCTACTATAGCTAAACCACCACCTGGTATGGCCATAGTGTTTTATCTCAATGATTTGAATTCAGATATATCTATTATGATTCAGTCACTGGGAGGACACAATTTGCCAGGGGCTTATGAATGTGCAGTTAGAGCTAAGAATCATTTAATAGATGTTGGAAAGTTACCTCCAAGGCCTCCCATGCCTATGTTCCTAGAGATTTCATTGCCCTTACCTCAAGAAGTTCCTAAAGCTGTAAGCCCACTTGTGTCTATGTACACTTATCCTCCATCATATGTGAAGCAATCAATCCCTGCTCAGTCATCTGAGATGGATGATATCAAGAATATACTGAGGATGTTTTCTAATGAGCTAATTAATATAAAGAGGTAGCAAGATACTTTCCATAAACCCCCTTATCAAGGCTATCAAGGAAATAGGTTTTCATCCCAACCAAACCAATATCAGGGTCCTTCGAAACAAACTAACCATCAACCAATGAATCAATTAGTTGCAGTTCCCACACCCTCACAGACCATCCCTCCCAACTCAAATAGGGAGATGGTTCTAGGTCAGAATAATTATGTTGATGATACTAATGCTTGGTGTTTCCCTTACAATGATGCTCATACACATAGAGATTGTCCTAGGGGTAATCTACAATAAAAGGTGGCTGAGTAGAGAAGAATGGATGGCCAGTTTGCCAGTACCAGTAACAATCAAGCCTATTAGTCCCCTAGTATGCAGAATTTAGTTCTAGTGGCTCAGATGTAAGGAATGTCCTTGCAACAAGAAGATGAAATATCTATAAAACATGCTTTATTCTCATGGGTTTAAGATGAAGAAGTAATTTTCTTGAATGAAGCATCTACCTCCCAAAGGCCAGTGGTGCAATCTAATTATTACACCAGATCAAAGAGGAGAATCGTGGAGCAGCCTGAGATTGTAGATGGACAAGTCATGAATAATCCTCCATCTCAAGGGCAAAGCAATGCTACTATTAGACAAGAACTGCCTCAGTTGGTGCACGACCAAGGGATTCCTACCTAGATTTAAGAAAAAATGAAGTATCCTTATGTCCAAAAACTTAGTCTTTGGGATCGATCAATGTAGTCGATCAATTAAAGAAGACTCTAGCATAGGTATCGATATGTGATATTTTGGCTATTCTTGAACAAAAGACACTTCTGTAAGAAGCTCTACAAGGGAAAGCAGTCCATAAAGGTTTTGTTACCAAAGAAGGACCTACTAAAAAAGAAAAGCTCAAAGATACAACTCCTCATCAGACAATATCCTTGGTGAATGATGCAACACAAGTAAGTAAATCCAAGCTAGAGCCTTTCTATTTGACTCTGATAGTTGGGAAAAAACTCCTCCATAATGCATTGATAGATTCAAGGGCTAGTATAACTATGATGCCCAAGCAAATAGCTGATGCTTTGAAAATAAAATATGAACCCCTTGCAAAAGGAGTTATGCAGCGAGATGGAAAAATAGTACAAATCATAGGGAGAATTAAACAACTCCCCTTACAATTATACACATGTCCCAATATAATTGTCAACCAAGATATAGTTGTCATAGATATACCTCTTATTTTTAGTTTATGTTTATCTAGAGACTTTATAGCAAAAATGGGAGGATATATGTCTCTTGACTGGTCTCACCTCATCCTGAGAACCTTATACGGTTCAAAGATGAAAATTCTATCTGAGCCACTGTCTAAAGATCATATCACCAATGAACTAGCAACAAGATTAGAAGTAGATCATGCCATGTTAAATAAAGAAGAATGGATTTTTATTGAAGAACTAGGTGATTGGACTGAGCATGATCAAGAAGAAGAAAATAGCCAGTTGTTAGCTATGATGCATAGCGACCCATATGGGAACTATGACTCTACTGGTTTGGGCACATACGTCATTTTTGATGAGGACCAAACAATTCCAAATGTTATAAGAGAAGAGGCACTTATTGCTCAAGATTCAGAGATCTGGACATTGAATTTTGATGGGGCTAGAGGTAAACATGGCGTTGGGGCAAGAATTTGTCTTACTACTCCAAACGATGATAAAATTTTAAGGGCTATCCGGTTCCAATTTACTTGCACTAATAATGATGCCAAGTATAAATCTCTAGTACATGGGCTCCTGTTAGCTAAGAAAAAGGGAATAAAGAACCTAAAAGTAAAAGGAGATTTAGAATTAGTAGTAAAGCAAATACAGGAAAAGGCAACAGCTAAGAATGTGAGAATGAGATCCTACAGGCATAGGATTTGGGATTTGATAGAAGATTTTAAAGCTTTCAATATTGAGATAATCCCTAGAATTCAAAACTCTGAGGCTGATTGGATGGCCCAGATTGGCTCACAATTTAACCCAACAACTGGCCTATTGGTTAACAATAAGTCAGTAAAATTTATAGTGAGGCCGACCATCCCAGACAATGATGAAAATTGGCAAGTGTTTGAAAATGATGCTCAGGTAGTCTTTTTCATACAACAATCAGAGGAGTTTGTTGATCAGTTGAAAATTAAAATTGAAGAGGCATATGGTGATCAAATTATACAATTGAGGACTAATAAGCTCCCCAAGGGATTGATCACCCTAGAAAAATTGTTTGACCTAGAGGATGTAAGCCTAGAAAAGAAAAGGTTCCAGGTAGACAAAGAAAATTATTCTGGAATAGAGGTGAGTGATGGGAAAAGGCTAAGAGTTGGGAATTTTGCAACTCAAGAAGAGAAGGAAAGGCTAATTGAATTGTGATAGAGATATGATAGAGTCATAGCTTGGAGATATGAAGACCTTCATGGATACAATAGAGACATTATCCAACACATAATAGAATTGACTGAAGGGTCTAAGCCCATCAGGGAGAAATAAAGGCCAGTAAATCCAAGGATTGAGCCTCTAATGGTAGATGAGTTATAAAATCTTTTAGATTCCAAAATAATATTTCCAATCAAGTGCTCCACCTGGGTATCAAATCTAGTTCCAGTTAGAAAAAAGAATGGAGATGTAAGACTGTGTGTAGATTTTAGAGATTTAAATAGAGCATCTCTAAAAGACCACTATCCCTTGCCCTCCATGGAACAAATTCTACAAACTATGGCTAGATCAGAGAGGTTTTCTTTACTTGATGGTTTCTTTGGATATAATCAGATTTGGGTAGCTGAGGAAGACCAACACAAAATTGCTTTCACTACCAAATGGGGAACATTTACCTATGCAAAGATGCCATTCAGCCTATCAAATGCAGGAGCCACCTTCCAAAGATCTATGGATATAGCCTTTGGGGAACTTATAAATAATATTATCTTTGTCTATCTAGATGACCTCACTATTTTTTCAAAGAATGCTGATGATCATTTTAATCATTTAGAATTTGTCTTCAAGAAATGTCAATATTTTGGGATATCATTGAATCCCAAGAAATGCATCTTTGTTGTACCTCAGGGTAAATTGTTGGGACGCATAGTTTCTAAAGAAGGAGTTTCTATAGATTCTAAGAGAATCATAGCTATAATGAACCTACCACTTCCAGTAAATAAAAAGGTAGTTCAATCCCTTTTAGGGAAGATCAATTTTGTCAGTAAATTCATATCTGATTTTGCAGGTTTAGTAAGACTAATGACGCTCTTGCTAAAGAAAAACCTGATCTTCAAATGGACTATAGAGGGGAAGCAAGCATTTGAAGATGTTAAGAATCCTATTTGAATAGCTCTAGTGCTAAAAACCCTAGATTTTTCCAAGCCCTTCGTAATGTATGTCTATGGAGGAGAGTCAAGTATTGTTGCTGTCTTGACTCAAAAGAATGACAAGTTAGAGGGGGAATACCCAATATCATTTTTCTCAACAACTCTCAAATATTATGAGACCAGTTATAATTTTGTGGAAAGACAAGCCTATGCCATGGTAAAATCCCTCAAGAAATGTAGGCATTTGATATCAGGGAACAAAATTCTAATATTTGTAGCTCACCCAAGTGTCAGGGAATATATTATGGAGGGAGAAATTACTGAGAAAAGAGCTAATTAGATCACTAAGATCCTTGAATATGATTTAGAGGTTAGACCTACCAAGCTAGTTAGAGGCAAGGGTTTGTGCCAATATATAACCCAAGATCTTGAAAAGATGTCACTTGAGGAAGTAGATTCAAAAGGAAAGACGGAGATGGTGCTAAAATTACAAGAGGTTGATCATGAATCCTGGGTCACAAGTAGGATTTATTTTATGAAAAATGGGATTTATCTGAGAGAACTCCCTCAAAATAAGAGGAGATATTATAAAATATAGGGAGTTCATTTTATTTGAATTCAACAAGTCCTTTTTAGAAGAAATTCTGATGGAAAATTGTTAAGATGTGTAGAACAGGCTGAAGCTAAGAAAATCCTACATGAAATGCATCATGGAATATTAGGGGGGAATTTTTCTACAAACACCACAACCATAAAGATAAGTGAGGTAGGATATTTATGGCCTACTTTATTTTTATATTGTTATCAACTGGTTAGAAAATGTCAATCCTGCTAGTATTATATGGGGATGAGGAGGAATGCAACCATGCCCCTTAGTCCTATAATTGTGGATGAACCTTTTGCTCAATGGGGTTTTGACTGCATTGGAATGATAAATCCAATGTCTAGTATGGGTCATAAATGGATATTAACTACCATAGACTATTTCACCAGATGAATGGAGGTAGTCCCACTTAAGGAAGCAACAGAGAATGTGATCCTAGATTTTCTATGGGGTATCACTACTCACTTTGGGGCTCCTCGCACTATCATTTCAGATAATGCTAAAGCATTCTTGGGGTCTAAAGTATGTGAATTTGCCTTGAGATATGGAATATATCTAAAAACTTCATCTAACTATTACCCTCAAGGTAATGGTCTAGCAGAATCAACCAACAAGAACTTGATAAGACTTATCAAAAGAGTTGGGGCTGATCATCACAAAGAATGGCATAAAGTGCTTAATTTAGCATTATGGGCTGATAGAATCATGCCTAAGTAGGTGATCAAAATGTCCTCATATGAATTGGTATATGGAAAGTCTGCTCTGATTCCCTTAGGCTTGGAAATCCCTACTCTCCAACTAATCAAAAAAATTGAAATTGAAGAAAATGGCCCCATGTAGGTCAGACTTGCAAAACTTTTAAAAGTCTAGAAAAAGAGGGATATGGTCCATGATTCATTGATCAAGCATCAGGGAATGGTTAATAATTGTTTTGATAAAAGGACTTCAAATCCTAATTTTGAAGTAGGCTCAATTATTTTTAAATGGGATGCAAGGGCCGCCAAGCCAAGTCAGCATACAAAATTCGAAGCACTATGGACTGACCCATATAAAATTCATGCATACAAGTAGAAGAATTCTTTCGAGCTAGAGTCAATAGAAGGAAAACCTGAAGAGATTCCTATAAATAGAATATATTTGAAACATTTCAATTGACTTGGGTCTCTCATGTATTATATTTAAATAATTTCCCTTTCTCACATTATTTTTTGTTGTTTTCGCATTTTCCTTTTAAATAAGTGTTTTAATCACATGTCAACGTCTCTTTTGAAGCTATAATTTTCACAATTTTGATGTAATGGGAGGTGGAGTTTTCTTTTTTGAGTAGGCTAAAAAGTCTTGAGGGTCACCAATAACTGTAGAGTAAATTTTTACTCTATGTTGCATTCAAATTTTTAGTCGAGCACTGCTATTTGGGTTCCCGCATACCTTGGTCATGGTGGTAGAGATGGAGTAGAGTGTGGGTTCATTTTCCATCTAAGTGTTGAAGTGTAGAAGAAGTTGCCAAGTGGTGATGACTGAGCACGGGTTCTTTTTCCCCCTTTTTTGGATTCCTTCAGTTCATTTTGCCTAAGTGTAAATTTGGATAGAAGCCGCCAAGTGTCACTTTCTAAAACACAGAGCCAACCAGCTAGCGTCATTTAAGACATTTTTCATAACTTTCAAGAAAGACACAGATCATGCCATGTATCTAATAGTAGCTAAGCAAAATGCACTATGTGTTAGCATCTACATCTTAGTTTAGCACTTGTGTTTCATTCTATTTCTCGCTAAGTAGTAGGGAGCAGAAGAAAGTACTAGGTGGCAGTTGTGAAAGGCTCTGAACTACTTTTTTAGAAGAAGGTGGAAGTCACCACGTGTCAGCATTTGAAAGATAGTAGGTTAAACATTTTGGTTCAATGCCTCGGCTAACATGTAAATGGCATGCAATGTTGAATTGTTGAACCATTGAACCATTTTTTTCATTGGGTAGTTTAAAGGAGTGTCTCAAAGACCAAAGGGGTCAAGTCCCTTTTTGAAAGGTAGAAAAACATCATTCCATTTTGTTTAAGTGCTGAAGAGTAGCGGAGGCTGCCAAGTGTCACTGTCCAAGCCCCTTCCTACTCTATCCCCAAAAGCAACAGAAGATGCCACATACCCCCTGTCAGAGAAGTGGAAGATGCCACATATCTTCTCAAGAATAGTGGAGGTCTCCATGTGTCAACTTCTGAGAGATCATCTTCAAGCTTCATTTCCAAATAAAGGTTGTGGTGGGCCCTAGGCATTTTTCAAAGGTTTGTGGAAACTGCCAAGTGTCAACATCTATGGGAGCCTAATATATGCCCTGAATAAATCTACAACATAGCTAAAGAGAAGTGGAGAGAGTCACGTGTCCCTAATAAATCAAGTGGAAAGTGATAAGTGTTGTTCTCTGGTGCCTTCTAAGTAATAAGGAGAATTTCAAGAAATTGACTAAGTGTCCTCTCCCATTTCAATAGAACAAGATGTTCCATGTATCTGATACAACAAAGCAAGATGGAGCGAAACTCGACAGGAGTTATTTATAGTAAATGGAATAGTTCATCAGGTAGATTCTTTAGAGCCTACAAGAATCAAAAGGGTCATCTATTTGTCCCCTATAAGTGGAGGTAGAGTAGATAGTTGAGCAGCTAAGTAGGTGATGGAATGAGAAATTCAAGCATGGAAGGAGGTACTAGTCATGAATCGCCATGCTACAGTCAGGGTAGTTCTTGATAAGACCATGATGCATCTAAGGCATTGATAGTGCTAACTGTTTATCCCCTATGAGTTAAAAATGATGTAGAATTGCATGGGAAAGAGGATGATGGAAGAAGACATTGAAGGCTATAAAGGAAGAAGAATTGTATAAGAAAAAGGGGGGAACTTTCTATAGTTTTGGACTGCTAGAGTTTTTGACTAAATAGTATCATTTGATTTTATCTCATTTTTCTTAAGTTGTAAAGTTGATGTAACTGTGCATGTTTCTATGCCTTTTATATGGCTGCATGAATTGAGAAGATTGAACTCTATGCCTTGGTTGATTTCATCTATGTCATTTGCAAAAGTAGTCTAAACTGTGGATTTTCTAAAGTTGTGATTAGGAATGTCATTTGCTTTTGTCTCATTTTCTTGAGTCAAAAATTCTACATAATTAAACATGATTTTTGTGCCTCTTATGTGATTGAAATATTCTATTAATAAGATTGAACACTATGCCTTTGTTGACATTTCTTGTATCTCAGCTAAAGAAGTCTCTATTATGAGCCTCTGTTTCTATTATTTTAATCTTTTACATTGATCATGCACTTGTCTACTCTTAAATGTAATTGAATCCTATATATAGTCTCACTGTGCTCAGGTTAGGATTAGGATTACAATCAGGCACATCACCATATTTAGGTTTCAATTCCTGCAATCATGTTTTTATTTAATTTCCTATCCCTTTTTACCCAACACTTGATATAAAAAAGAAGAGACCAACTTCTCTAAAATCTAGAGGTTGTTTTACGCCACACTGTCCCACAGCTTGAAACTTCCCATTGTTGATTGATTAGAATCAAGCGCAATTTTCATCATCAACAGAACTTTTATTTTGAATAAAATTTATGAATTTTATTCATAACACTTTATCCAAAGATAAGAAGACTTATAAATTATCACACTAATTTATTTAGGATTTTTTCAAGATTCTAAACTTATGATTTGAACCTTTATCCTATATTTTTTAGGAATAATTATTTTTAAGACCTAATAATTCATGAAAATTATCATTTCACAAGTTCTAACTAGTCACAACACATGTTTTTTGAAGATCAAAACTTTGGGAAATCTTCTCAAAATCTTTGGAACTTTTGTTCAGAATAATTTTTTTGAATTTTCTCAATAATTTTATTGAATACTTAAAAAATTAGATGATTCTTATAAATCATTCATATTTTTTTATAGGATTTAATTCATGTAAAACCTACAGCTTGATTTCAATAAAAACATGAAGAATAACTTTTGAAAATATGCCAAGTCTTTACTTTTCTAACTTAAAGTTTTTTTTATCTTTGATTAAACCTTGAAAACCTATATGAATAATTAACCCTAAACTAAAACCATACATTTCTCCTCCATGGTGAAAAAAATGGTCAACATTATGGGGACCTTTTAATGATTCTTTCTTGATAATTAGGAATCTAGTAGCGTTTTAAGCAATCCATTGGCATGGATTTGTACACGCATCCAAAACTTATCATAATAAAAAGTTACAACCTAATTATGACTTGATCATCTTATTAATAATAAATAATTTTATATTAACCTTGCAATAAAATATAAAAATAAAGGAACAAGAAAAAAATTGAAAAACTCACTTATAAGAAAGAAGAAAAACTAGTATACTATGCCATAACACTTATAAGAAATAAAATTGAGAACTAATCTACTCTAATGTATAAAAGTTAGAAAACGGAACCTAAGACCACCAAGATTAAAATAAAGGCCTCTTATATCTTAGCTATTATGCACAAGCATATTATCAAGTGAAAGGCACGAGCATGTAAAGACTTGTTCTTTGAGGTGTTTTTTAATCCTTTCAGTTGGTTTTGAGGGGATGTCTATGGTGATAAACACTCACTTAGATTTTATTTCATTAAAATGTGAGCGTAGATGTTGGTCATACAAATACTTACCTAATCAAAATATATTTGTAACATATATGGGATACTTTATCAAATATTGAGTACTTGGTCATGTGACCTAACCATTATAATCTCTCTGCCACTCTAGTGGCTCATTTGAGGGTAGTTGATAAAATCTTTAATTTAATTGGATTATCTACCTTCACATTAGTATCCCTAAGCATGTTAACCTAAGCTACATCTATTATTACCCCCTTGGTATCCGTGCCCTTAAAAATTATTAGTTTGGTGAGTGCCTCAAAATATTCAATGATCTTAGAGTAATTTCACCATAAATATTTATCTCCTTGGGGATTCATAGTGTTTATTACAATTGAGTCCTCATGTTTATAGTCATTTCACACCTTTTCTTCCTCTTCCCCCAAATCAATCACATCAAATTCATTTTCCTACCATTCTAAGACATAATCATTATATGCTTCCTCATTTGGCTTCACGAGATTTGGTATAGGGGTGCCTACCTTCATCATATATTAATAGGATTACAACATTGCACTTACATTTGCATGTATGCTTGCAAAGTCTAAATCTTCCCAATTCAACAGTAAGGGTTGACTTTACACTTGAGGTTGTGATTGATCCCATAATTTTGCCTACTCTAGGGTAAGTTTCACTTAACACCTACCCATAAATATTTTGTATTAAACCATGACACTATGTGTAGTTGAAATAGCTTTATACGTGTTATTAGAATTAAAAGTTAGTCAATTGGTTGGCCTAGTATATGCGAGCCAAGGTTGAGTTTGCACATTAAATTCAAAGGGTTTCATAAAGGGATGATATGATGAGATATGCTATGCATGATACTTTTTGAAGGCTTATAGATCATTAGTATGTATTTGAATGAGGCTTTTAACTTTTTTTTGACTCACTAGGAGTGAATACAAATGAGATTTCTTGGATGGACATTATAAGAATAAATGATTAAATGGACTGATTAGGTAGACAATTGTGAAATAGGGGTATTAGAGGCCTAGGTCTAATTTTACCGACATGAATGAGTCATTTTTATTATGAAATATAAATATCATAAGAATTAGGTAATGAAATGTCACATAATGATTAGATGATGACTACAATTTTGTATTCAAGACATCTCAAATAATATAAGATTATTTCATGAGATGAGGGCTTCATCAGGGTTGGGATTCAATCCCATGTTTTTTTAGAACCTCAAGTTGAAGTTAGTGAGGGGATTATGAGGTCAAATTATAGAGGTTAGCTACTTAATGAGGGGCAAATAGTCAACCTTCTCCTTATATTATCTACACAATCATTCATAGATATCATCTAAACTATAAATGGAGCTTAGTCTCAGACTTATGTACCATCATAGATCTCTATATTTGAATGATTAATCAAGGATATGGATGGCCATGTTTTCTTTAACCATGTGGTGGAATACACACACATTGGCTACATATTTTATGTGCTCAATGACAGTGGTCTCATCTTCAGTCATGAATAATGGATGAATCTTGAGAGCTTTAATGGGGATATTATCATAGTGAATCAAGGAAAGAGGGATACCTTTATTAAATTTATCAAAGGGGTGTATCTATTTTTTATAATTCATGAGATGTATTGATTTAAAATCCCTCTTAATTAAAACACATGGTATTGGTCTACTATAACCTAGATTTAGAGTCATAGTGGAGTTGACAGGTGATTATATCACTTTAAAATAAGGGAAAGATGAATAATATCACCTAAATCCTAATATTTGATAATATTTAATCACTTGGAATAATTAAACTAGTAGATTAGACACTCAGAGTCACCATGGTGTTGAAGAAACTACCTTTGAATAGAAATATTCACTAAAGAATAGACCAAAATCCTTCAGTGGATGATGTAAGGATCATTAAATGTATCCCATTGGGCATGTGATAAAATATTTTCACATTTTATTTTCACCCACTAAATGAGTGGTCTCAAGGTTCCTCCCCTTAACTAATAAAATATGATTAATCTAAGATTTTGGGTCACCTATGGTTAGAGTGAACCTCCATAGAGGGTTGGTTCCCTACATGAATCAACTATACTAACATTAACACTATTGTGCTTACAAATAAAATAGAGAGAGAAAGAAAGAAAAAAATATATTTAAATAAACCTATGACTTAAAAAATAAGGTGGTACATAAGAATATTATGATGTCCTATACTCACTTAAGCATACACAATGATGATAAAATATCTAATAGCATGCACAACTCACAATCTTACAACTCTTGTACATAAATGTTTTATAAATAGGTAGGGAACTAGTGACAACACTTATAAGGGTTAAAAAATGGCCTTATAGGGGCTCAAATGGTGAAACTTCATAACTAAACATTGCATGAACTTAATATCACATAAAATACATCCTTTAAATGAGTATTCTCCAACATAAAGGTAAGGGAATTAGACAATAATTCAAAGAGAAATCAACTTATTCACATTACATGGGCATATGAGAATGCAAAATAAACTCTATTATTCATTTAATGGAATAATAATAAGTAGTAAAAGTTCTTATACGGGTAATTTCTTGTTACAACTAATTGAGGGATCATGGATGGGAAATTTTTATCAACATTTGTGTGCCTAAAAGAATCCCCCTAGCATGATAATTATACCTATTTAAATAGGAATAAAAATAGAGATCAAGGTCTTAAATTGGTCTTACACACTACCTAGGGAAATTATAACATTTGATGATGATTGGGGAAGTTATTCGATATAGTGGGGATCTCCTTAAGATTTATATGGGCATGCCTACATAGCTACTTGCCACATCCCTTCAAGACTATATATTATCTTCTATGCATCTTGGATCCCCATGAACACATTTTTATGATGAATAGGGACAAACTCCACCATAATTCCACACATTATATGATTTTGAGTTGAGTTACACCATGATTTTCATGTCGAGCCACTCTATGATTGATTCTATGAATAAATGTAGTTACAAAGTATTCTAATGAAATCAATAGCTAAATAGGTGAAATAGGCCATCACATTTATCACATTTAATTCCAACATAGATGTCAAAAATATACTTAGTGATAAGTTCTATCCATGTGTCAACATCAAGATAATTATGGGATTTTGTACTTTTATGAGTTTATTCTCCCTTGCCCCCTAGTTAATTGTAAGTTTTCACACTCCTGGACCTACTCTTGGTTTGCCAACTATCCTATTTTTATTTTTATGGATATTTCCTCTATGAATACTACCACATGACATCATTTCATTGGCTTAGAAACCATAATATGTTATTTTGTACTTATCATTTTGAGAAAATCATATGCTGATAGGTACCTGTGTATCCTCCTTTGATTGGGCTATAAGGCCCTGGGCTCTACTAGGTCCATGTAGATGTGTGTGATTAGCTCTAAGATCTTGGAGTATGACAATATATAAAAACATGGGGCCATTGGTTTGTCATAACCCTACCAAATACTAAATGTGACTTTTAATTAGGAGGATCATGAATTTACAATGGTATACATGTCAATTTGGGCTTGGATCTAAGCAATGACAAGTTTGACAATTCTGATTCCCCATGAGCATAACTTTGGGATACTGCTAAAAAATTAAGTGTAAAGTTGTCGAGACCCTTGAGGAAGTTGTCACTTATTATAATTCAATTAGATAAAAGATGAGAAAGTGATGACAACCTCAAGAAGTGTTATGAATGTATAAATATCCTATTTTATGCCTTATCCATGGACCTATTTCAACACTTAGTTGATTATTTTGATTTTTACCTTAGCCTTAGACTCCAAGATTTAAAAATGGGTCCATACCATGTGGTTTCTCCTCACATTTCTACTACTTGGCTAAGGTCTCAAGAGTAATGTTAATTACATTTTTTGGGGGGGATTGATATTTTTTCATATGGCATTAACCCTCTTTCCCATTATATTTCTAACATGGACATCCATTAGGAAACTTTGACTAAATTTACTAATTCTTAAAAAGACTTTTGAAAGGGGTTGAGACTACTAGGAGATCAACACATATCAATGGGTGAAGATAGAAACATTTATGACTTTTACACATTGATCCCTCATATAAAAATCATGACATATTTCTCAATATTTATAATTTTTATTTGGAAAAAAATTTTGAATTTTATTTGCAATACGTTCTCCACAGATAGGAAAACTTATAAATTATCACATAGATTTATTCAGGCTTTTGGTAGGCTTCACAACTTCTACTTTTAACCGTCATCCTATATTTTTGAAAAGGAATTGTTTTGAATACATAATACTTCATAAAAGATATCCTTACACAAGTTTTGACTAGTCACGACACATTCTTTTGAAGACCAAAACTTTGAGAAATATTCACGAAGTCTTTAGAACTTTTTTTTCATAACAAAAGTTGACTTTTCTCAACAATTTTTTGAAAAAATAAAAAACTTGGATGATTATTATAAAGTATTTTGAATTTTTTTTGCATTTAATCCATGAAAAATCTCTAACTTTATTTTGATAAAAAATGTGAAGATTAACTTTTGAAAATATACTAAATCTTTGATTTTCTAACTTATCTTCTTTTTTATCGAGTTTCAACTCAACTTTGAAAGCCTATATGACTATTAAACCCTATACTGAAATTTCACATTGCTCCTTCATGGAGATGATAAATGGTTAATAATATTTTTATGATTATGTTCTTATTACCTTAGGGTTGTAACATATTGGATAAATGTTTAATTGTATGGACTTGGAAATATGATTTTTAATAGGTTATTATTCACCATTTTAACACCAATTTTTACCTAGTTTGTTATTACTCAAATTATTATTATCATTTCATTTTAATTTTGAAAAAAAATCATTTTATTATTTGATGGCATCTTGGATGTATAATGTTTGTTCTTATGAAAATCATTTTATGGAAGGTTTGAATAGGATAAGTAAATTTGGTTTACTTATCATTAGGGTTTGACATGAACCATGATTTTATTATCATATGAATATGATTATGTTTTAGAATCATTATAACATGTCAAATGTTGACTAAATTTTATCACTTTCATAATTATTTTTCACTTAGATTTTGGGCTACAAGTTTGAATGGATGGACTATTGATGATAAATGTATGTGTCTTCTTGATAATTATCTACTATATTCAAAAATTTTGAGTTATTTGTCATTGGTATTCTAACCCTATTGGCTATATTTGATATTCATTAACTCTTGTGCTAATAATGAATCAGGTTCATATTCTAGGTTGCTTAAATTTGTTAACTCATCATTAAATACATGGGCTGAGTTATATATGTAGATTTGGAAATAAATTATGATTTATATTATATTCCTTAAATATAATATGAATCATAAATTATGAGGTTTAGTTGGATGAGCTACAGTCTTTGGATTGTATGCAAAGGTAATAAATCTTGGTGGGATGGACTATGAACTTTTTTTGTGTGTATCTTTGTTATGGTTTTGAAGTTATCTTAAGAATGATATTTTATCATGAGTTTTCATAAGATATGTGTGCCATTAAATTTTAATTATTTAAATGGGAATATTTAAATAATACTAGTTTTTTTCAGGGTTACTAACAATAATTCAATTACATTTATTTTGAGTGATGGATCCTAACAAATAATTGGGCCTTATAGGTGAAATGCCATGGATTGAACTCTTAATATAAAATATTAAAATATATAACATGAGATAAAATATTTTTAATTAATACAAAGGTGTTAGTATTGTTAACTAAGAACGTGATTATCATTGTTTGAATGTTTTCATCAATTGTTTAAAGTTAAGTCAATCTCAGAAGTCACTATTTATATTAGTCACTTCTATTTAATATATTGAATCACATGAAATTAATGTATTGGGTGGTTTATGTCCACTTATAATTATTTGGCCCATTTGGAATGTAGAGGTGGACGTTTTGTTCATTGGATTTTCATGTAGAGGATTACTTATTTGTACTTCTCCTAGATTTGAATTATTTTTAGTATTGATTGTAAATTGAAGAAGATCAGATATAAAATGAATTAATTAAGTATTATATAATCAAATTAATTAATTATATGGATATTTTTCAATTATTTTATTTAATAATAATGTTATTTTGAATTTACATAAATAAACTAGTTATATCCAAGTTGATTTACAATTATAAATTAGAGGTTGGTCTTGTAGTTATCAAACTATGAATTATATTATCATTCACATGTATGAATTTATGGACTATTTTTATATAATTTAGATAATTTTAACATATATATTCATGAGTTAAATAGGAACATTCATTGGTCTCATATTATATAGACTTAATGTTTTGCTATAGGCATACTAATAATTGAAGCTCAAATTATTAGGCATAAATTGAGAATGTTGATGCATCTCTTTGTTTAGATTGAAAATTTTAATTTAGTTATGTTATTATATGATTGTGTATGAATATTTTAAGGTTCATAGGAATGATAAATACTATCAATTATCTTATCTCAAAAATAAGGCATTGAGTTAGTAGGTTACTATTATGATTACTTAGTATCTTTTAAATAATGTTATGAAATTCACTTAGGTGAAAATATGTGAACATTGTGGTAATTGATAAACATATCCTCTTCATTTTTAATGATCTATGGAGTTTTAATAAGTTTCCTATTCCATTTAATAATTAGTTTTTTGCGTTAGGAAATTGTTAAAGGGCGATAAATTGAGGCATAAACATTAAGTTTGGCATTGGAAGATAAGAAAAGTAAATGAAGTTATGAAATTCACCTAGTTGACAATACGTGAACATTTTGGTGATTTAGGAACATATATTCTTCATTTGGAATGAATTGTGGAGTGTTAATAAGTTTCCTATTCCATTTTTTAATAAGTAGTTGTCTGTCTTAGGGAATTTTTAATGGGCAATACATTG
The DNA here is from genome assembly GCA_037957365.1 of Torreya grandis. Lineage (NCBI taxonomy): Eukaryota > Viridiplantae > Streptophyta > Pinopsida > Cupressales > Taxaceae > Torreya > Torreya grandis. The sequence continues at coordinate 892,910 of JARHVA010004384.1, forward strand.
AGGCATAAACATTAAGTTTGGAATTGGAAGATAAGAAATATAAATGTGTTTTATAAGACTTAAGGAATTGACATTAAATATTCACTTATTCTAAAATATAGTGATCTAAGTTGAACTATAATACACTTGGGTGATTAAGGTTAACTAGTAAAGCTACTATAAATAGATGGAATTCTCTGAAACTCATGAGGGAATTAAACCATGTTATTTTAAAGTATGTGTGAATGACTTAAAAAAAGGTTTGGTTAAAATTAATAAGATAATAAGGAATTCCTTGACTTTTAAATGTCAACCTAATAGGTTAAGGCCATGAGACTAACCCTACCTTATGAAATGGATAAGTTCTCCTAAAACAAAACATAAGCATGGTTGCTAAAACATCTTAATAGGATATAAGAAAATGGAATTAATAATGTATAATATTATGAAACACTTATAGATTTGATAAATTAAACAAATATTTAATATAATCTCCTTAAGTTACTTAGTTGGATAATGTCTACTTCATATTATGCATGTTTGTGTTTTTGATAAAGCATTCCAAAAGATTACATTACTTTTTGAAATAGTCCTTCCAATGATCATTACTTGTTGCTTGTGAGTTTGGTATGTATTTATTATGTAATATTAGTATGGTTATTATTTATTTGAAACTGTTTTACTTTCTTTAAATGTTTGTTGAAATTTTCTAATTTACCAATGAGGTACATGTTATTTTCTAACATGTGTAAGTACTTGGGTAAGTGTATAAGTTATTGATGGCTCTGCTAAGAAGGATGAATTGAATTATGTGGATAGGCATGTGTTATTTTTCCAACACTTAATTATATCTAAATAATAAGTGGTTAAAATGCTTCTTAATGAGTTTTTTGTTAATTTATTGACTTGGTCTAGTTCTTGTGTTGGCTATAACACAGTTATAGATCTCATTATGTTTTTGTGATAAAATTTTATTGAAAACCTTACACCATAATTGTAAATATCAATATTATAAGATAAAATATTTGTTTTTGTTATTATAGTTATAAAAAAATAATTTTTTTATTAGAGGAAAGATCAAAATCAAACTAATCGTTAGTACCTAATTTGATGTAGATAAAATAGGCTAAAATTTCGGAGGCCATACCTTTTGACCTATAACTCTGTTTGAGCTCTTCCACATCAAACTAATCATATAAAAAAAAATTACTTCCATAAGCCATGCTTACCACTTATAGGTGTTTTATTTTTTGTAGGCCAAACGAGACCATTTGAGGGTCCAAATTTGCATTTTATTGATATTTTCAAGAATTTTCTATTTTTAAAAATTGTATATTTGTATGACTGGATGTGAACTCTAGTTTAAATTAATCCAAGAGGATAATTTTGGTTTTTATATTATTTTAGGATTATTTTAGATCTGTACATACTTGTATGCAAAACTTACTAAAAAAGTTTGTTAAAAATAGAAGTTTTGTTTTAGAATTTAGGTTTTTGTAAATTTTTGCATGTAAAATCTAATTTTGAGATGAGGCTTATTTAATCATTGTTTGGGTTGTAATTAGTTCAAATAAATTAATATGATTAAATATTGAGTATTGTTTCATATCTTTTCCTTATTGGTAATTTTATTGTCTTGATAATTTTTAGTCTCGTTATAATTCACTTATATTCTTCCAAAATATATTTGTGTTAATTTTTTCCAAAATTTTAAATTATACATTAATTATCCCATTTATAATTTTTTTATTTTTGAAAATTTCTTCCACTATAACTTTATTTCTCATAAATAATGTAAATACAAGAATGAATCTATTGTCATATGTCATGATAGCGATGGATCTTATTAAGATCATACCTTAAATTATTAATTTTTTTTTAATAACATTTAAAAATGCTTTAATAAATATATTTTTATGTGTATATAATTTTATTTTTAAGGTTCCATTTCTCTCTCTCTCTCTCTCTCTCTCTCTCTCTCTCTCTCTCTCTCTCATCTCTCTCTCTCTCTCTCTCTCTCTCTCTCTCTCTCTCTCTCTCTCTCTCTCTCTCTCCTCTCTCTCTCTCTCTCTCTCTCTCTCTCTCTCTCTCTCTCTCTCTCTCTCTCTCTCTCTCACACACACACACACACACACACACACACACACACACACGTGCATGCACACACACTTATCCAACTAAAAAGGTGTTAGCAAAGGACAATCCCTCTTATTCATATCTTCAATTTTTATTTTATGTTGTAAAAATGGTAGATATTTAAATACATGTTGCCTCATATAAATCATCATAGTGTGTATTCCTAATACCTAGGATGGCTCTAGAAATCAAGAATATTAGATGTTTGGACGTATTTTATATTTTCTATCATAAAAGGAGAAACACTACCCATCCCATTATATTTTATATTTTACTTTTTTTAAATCTTATCTTCTACTTCTAATGTTTCTAGAGTGAATAATTTATACATGGGAAGATGTGGAATATCCCTTCATTGGTATTTTATACTTGCATGTTATTAGAGTCATAATTTATCTATATAAAGAGGAATTAATGGTCACAAGATATTTTTTTCTATCATTGAGAATTTTTTGTATCTTTATTTTTAATAAATTATGTTATATTGATTAGAACTAACTATTTCAAACATGGCATATATAATTGGTTCATGCCAATATTTTAGTTATGTTTACTATTTTAAATTATTTGATAATACTTTATATAATGGTTTTCATCCCATTTTTTAGTTAATTAAATTATATTCATAAATTTTTTTGATATATTTTAAAGCTACAGAAAAATATTCATACCTTGCATTGATCACTTACCTTGCTTAGTGCTCTTTTTTATTTTTATTTTTATCACTTTTTCCCTAATTTAACCTCAAATATTACAAATAAACTCTATTTCAACCCTCACACAATTCACATAGAATGTCAAATATGAATGGGAGCTTGTAATTGGGAAAATAAGTTTATGTGGGAATAAGGAGTATCCTCTAGGACATAGTAAACCCTAAAAAATATAATTTTCTAATCATCAAAATCCATTACTATAACTATTATTAATCAAAAAATAATAATACATATCCCACACATCAAGCCAAAGTGACTTTTTTTCATGAATATGAACATGTAAATGGAATCTCCAATACCAACCCTTTTGGTATATCTTCCCTTCTTGAGATACTTGTTATGTTTTCCCATAAGGAATTGAAACCTACCTTCACCAACTTTGAGATGTCATTCTTCATCGAGCCTCACTTTCATGCATTGGCATAGCCAAAGTCCATTTTTTATCACCTATAAAATGAGACATAAAATTTTGTGCTTCAAAAATGAAACACTAAAAAAACATGTGGAATTTTATGAATTACTATTCATTATATGGATCCTAAATACATTGGGTGTTCTAAGGAGCTTTACAGACTATCCACTTTCATTATTATTGATACTTCAAATTGATTTTTCTCTAATCTGTGACAAATAAATTCCACCAAGTAGAGCTTTTTTATGTTTATTAAATTAAATGATTCTAAATATTATGATACAAATATTCTTTTTCCATAAGTAAAACAAATACCCTACTACAAATTGCCCCAAACGTGCAAGTTAGGCTAGATAGGATGTAGTTATCTATTTTGGTAATGTAGTTTTTATTAAAGAGGAAGAGTGAAAATAGATAATTTTATTTCACTCTAAACCCATATCCCTTGGCCCTATATAATATTTTTTTTCCCTTAGAGTTTATAATTTTTTTTATATTATGGATAAATAAGATGATTATGAAGGCCTGTTCCAATTATTACCGCATTTTATTCTAAGGGTTGAAGTATGGTGTTTGTGTTAGTTATTATGCTTGATGTACATATTATAGGTGTTTATATATTGGTAACATAAACAAAAAAAATTACAAGATATACTCTTGATGTCAATGTCTTATCCCCACATCAACACAATTAAATATTTTATTCAGTATGAACATCAAATATGAAGCCCTATAATAATAATAAAAGTTATCCTGACATACTTGTCCACCCTTGATAATAAAAAATGACCAATCAAATATGTCACTTCCATGCAAGTTGTGTACCTATTTTTAATGGGTATAGGTCATTTGAATCCAACCACTTCTCTAAATATAAATACAGTGTATGATATCCCATGAAGTAATCTATAATTTCCTCTCACCATCACCACACAACTCAAGTTAAAATATTTCACAAATTTCATGTTTTTAATGGCCTTTACCTTCCCCACCAATTAACCATTTCTCAATCTCACCATGAAATTAAATGTCTCGTCCCCATAAAACTCATTACCATGCCATATAAAAGTACACACAACCTTATTTTCCACCATCATATCCACCAGAAATATATTTTTATTTCATAAAATTTCATTCAAAAAGGCTAAATGAGTTCAATGATCATGGGTTTAAATTTAAGGATAAATAATGATTTACAATCTTTCAATTTACAAATATTGGCTTTACAAAATAGAAAATTACATTGCTTTCGAAATAAATTACACCTTTGAGGTAACTCCTAGTGTGTGTGTTTTAAAATGTATAATATAAATATCATATGTATTTTAGATACATTTATGTAAAATAAACCCATAATTATCATACTTGAGACACTTGGCATACATTTTGACTTTCCTTGATAATTTTATCTATCAGTGTATTTTACATAGATTTATCTAAGATATTTATGTTAGTATTATCTCACATTTCAATTAAATAATTAAATTTTGTATTTGGTTATTATTTTATAAAAAATAGACACTTATTAATTATATATTTTATTATAATAAAAACATTAACACTTATAAATTATTTTTCTTTAAAAATAAAATTTAAAAAATAATTATAATTAAACAAATAAGTTTTTATTTAATATATTTTATTTTAATAAAAAATTAGGTACTTATTAATTATATTTCTTAAAAACTAAAATTTAAAAAATATTTATAATTAAATAAAAATAATATACTTATCTAAATATATTCTAATAATTTATTAAATATTAGATATAAATTTAATCTTTAAAATATTAAAAAACACACTATTTCACATTAAAAATGAATATAATTAGCAATGGAAATAATAGTATCATACTTATCTCTAATACTAACAATGGTATCCAATTCATAAATGTAAATGGTTTTTTATATCATACCAAACTCAATATTGTATTTTAATTGATTTTTTTTTTAATAAATATGTTAGTCCGAAGAGTACATAAAATCAATGTTTATGCAATACCAAACATTAACTTAAAAATGTTATCTAATAAATATATGTCATTTTTTTAAGATCATATTTGAGTAAACATAAGTTATCTAATTATTTTTTTATGTCATTGTTAAATTTTAATTTGTTTCAATTTTTAATTTATTTATATCTTAATTTTAAAAAATAAGATTGATTTTTGGAATTTTAAAATATATATAGGTTGCCAACATGATAAATATAAAATATAAAAATGAATTTAAAATTAATAAATAGAAACTAAAATCCAAACAAAACAAATATTATGAAAAAGATGAATAAAAATACTCTAGTTGCAAGGCAACTATATAATTTACCTTACAGGTAGAATGAATCCATACTAAAGTAAAGATATATTGAACTTTTTATTTGAATAGAATTTTTGTTAAATCTATTTATATGAGCATGCATCTTTTTTATTATTTTTCATGTGTTAGCTGTAAACAAATTAAAAAATTAGTATAATTTTATTTTATTTATTCAGCACTAAAAGAAATAAAAGATGACACACTCATGAAATTACACCTCCCATCCCATAGGATGCCATTCAAGGAACACCTATTAGTATAATTATGTTATTATATATTTATTATATAATATATATATATATATAATTATTAAATAATAATATACATAATATTTATTTTTATAAATTTAATAATTGATATTGATATTATTATATTTTATACGTATAATATAAGATAATTATATTATTTTAAATGTCATGCAGTCAATGTTAAAGTGGATCTCTACGGCATCCAACTAGTAATGTATTTCAAAATTAAAAATTTGGTGCTTGAAGGGAAATTCCTAAACATCATGAATGCTCTCTCAAGCAATTTGAAATCATTCCTTATATATTAAACAAGAAATCAAAGGTGCAAGTGGATTCTTAAAAAAATGTAAAGAGTTCACTATTCATCATGTGTTTAATGAGGTCAACAAGATGGCCAATGGGATGACTAATATATGATTCCTCAAATAAAAAATATGCTGTGTGGTAAAATACTAATGATCTACCACCCCAAATTGTTAACATGTTAAATAATGATACTAGACATATCATTAGCTCTAGGGAGGAGTCTTATTCACATGAAGAACAAGTCTAATAATAAGACTTGAATTAATGAATCCTAATTTTAATGACCCTATTATTCATTATAAGTTATGGGTTAAGTGTTTGAACAAGGTGAAGCATGGTAAAATAATAAACAATACCTTATAGGATTCCCTAGTAAATAAGGTGAAGACATTGGAGAAATTAGCCTAGTTTTTTAGTTTAAGAATGAATAATAAAATAGCGATGGGAGGTGATAGAGATAGAATCAAACCCATTTCATATATGAAAGCTAAGGATAATCCCAAAGTGTGGTGAATAACCAAAAAGGGAGGCCTAGTAGAGTTCATGAAAATAATTTTTAGATATTATGAGGAGGCTTTCAAGGACTTTGTTGTGGGATGGAGATAATGAAAAGTGTGTATAAGAGGATTGGAGTTGAACATTTAGTAATATATGATTGGGAAAATGACTAATATGAGTGGTTTTGTAACTAAGACATTAAATAATAAATTAAAAAAACATTATCTTATGAGGAAGTTATTCAATTCATAAGTGGGCATCATCATTGAGAATAAAGCTTTGCTAAGGGTAGAGCTACCAAAGTAATGGCCAAGCATCTACCTACAAATCATGAAATACATCATGTTAGAGGGTAAATTTCATGTCTTATTCTCCCACCATTTCCTACTCATGAATAAATTTAAGTGAGATATATTTATTTTGTTTTATTTCACTTTCAAATCTCTCAAAATAATGGTCACTACATTTTCAAACAAAGTCTAGTATCAATCTTATTCATCAGGGTCTAATTTTCCTCTTTTTTTAAGAGAAGGGATTCCATTAAGGTGAATGAGGTGCATATTATGGATGAGGATAATGAATAAAAATATAAGGATGACCAAAATAAGATATAGGAATATGGGGAAGAAATCCTAGAATCTTTAAAAAAAAATACTATATGAAACTCATTCTAAAACTAATCACTCGATGGATCTTTTAACCAAGGTTAAAATTGGTAAACGAAAAAACTAGGGATATAAACATCCCCCAAAGGAAGAGATAAAAATGCATATGAATAATTATGAGTCACCTATTAAATAATGCAAGAAAATAGTTGAAGCTAAGTAAAAGAATGAGAACAAAGAAACTGTGAACCTCTATTCAACATATTGTCTAAAGTTCATGGATTTAGAGGAAAATATAGAACATAAAGGAAGGATAATTATGAAATATATGGATGAATAAAAATCCATAACGGGTAAACTAAGATACTAATAAATTAATTATCTATTTTCATTGATGGGGGTGTTAGTTCTCAAACTAGTAGGGGAAGACTAGAACTCCCAAGTAGGATAAAGGGGTGGCAGTGAAGCCTGGACTAGTCATAACTCCTCCAAAGAGTAAAAATTATAGGAAGAATTGAAGTGGAAAAAATAATGGGAAAAATGTGTCTTGATCTAGGATAAGGCAAGGGATTATTTTCTAAAAACTCTGGGTAAAAACAATGAAGCAATGTACAACGAGGTAGGTTGGGACAAATATTCTTGAGGACATTCAAAGAAAGTATAAATAAAAGAGGATATGGAAAATACTAGTACGTATAATTTGTGGATTAATCCAAATATAAAGAGTAAACTACTTAATATTATAATGAAATGTTTATTTATTTTAAGATATTTTTTTAATTTGAAGGTAAGTAAAAGAATGAGAATAAAGAAACTATGAACCTCTATTCAACATATTGTATAAAATTGATGGATTTAGAGGAAAATATATAACATCAAGGAAGGATCATTGTGAAATATATGGATGAATAAAAATCCCCCAAATGGTAAACTAAGAAACTAATAAATTAAATATAAATTTGCATTAATGGGGGTGTTAGTTATCAAACTAGCATGGAAAGACTAGAACTCCCAAGTAGGAGAAAGGGGTGGTAGTGAAGCCTACACCAGTCATAACTCCTCCAAAGAGTAAATATAATATGGATAATTTAAGTGGAAAAAATAAGGGGAAAAAGGTGGCTTGATCTAGGATAAGGAAAATGATTCTTTTCTAAAAAATCTATCTTAAAACAAGGAAGCAATGTACAGGGAGGAAGGTTGGGGCAAATATTCTTGAGGAAATTCAAAGAAAGTATAAACAAAAGAGGATATGGAAAATACTAGTACATATAATTTGTGGATTAATCCAACTATAAAGAGTAAACTACTTAATATTATAATGAAATGTTTATTTATTTTAATATTTTTTTTTTACTTAAGCTTAGTTTGGGAATTATAGGGTTTTAACAAATATTAACTATATAGTATAGGATTCATATCAAACTTGTACTTTTACCATATATGAATCCTATTACCAGATAGTTAATGTTTTAAAAAAACCCATAAGTCCCAAACTAAGCTTCAACAAAAAATATCTTAAAATAAATAAACATTTCATTCTAAATTAAGTAGTTTACTCCTTATTGTTGGATTAATCAACCAAATTATATATATATATATATATATATATATATATATATATTCGATACAAGTTTCATTCACACCCTATAGTTCGGAGGTACCTCTAACTTTTTATATTGATGAAAAACTTTATTCCAAGTTATGAGTTTCAGGATATTTAATTTTGTAAACAACCACATGGTAGAATACTGACTATTAATGAGTTATTTATCTCATATGGTTTGGATAATATGTAATCTAATGGAAACCAAAAGTATACTACATGTAGATAGGTGGAGTCTAACATAAAGTGGACTAGATTGAATAACGTATAAAAATGAGGGAATGGTAGGGTAGAAAATAAGTATTATGACTCAAATTTGGATGAAACCCTTATAAAATGATGTTTTTGTTATGGATTGGACAAGTGATCAAGAATTGATTCCTTATATAAGTTTTAATCACCATAAAGACATGCAAACATAGTTGAGAGTAAAATTAAATAAATACAACACATTTAATGTTCATAATTAAATGTTGATTCCACTACTAGATTGCTATCACACACCCTATGTCAATGGGAGATTATATTTAATGAAAAAATATCATAAAAAATAACTAATAACATAATATGAATAAATATATTAAATTCACTCCTCCACAACCCAAATAAATAATATATAAGTGTGATGGAACTTCCTCAATGTGACACAATATTTATAAGAGATAAACACATCAAGACAAGCTCACATAACAATCCTTAGAATTTCTTATTCATATCAATTGAAAAATTCTCCTCCCTTTGGAAAGGATAGGGTAAAATAAAATGTAGTTTTGGATGGGAATGCCTTATCCTTCAAGTAAAGTCTAATTTTACATTTTATGTAATAATAACATGTTAAATTTCATGTATCCTATGCATGTTTATAATTTATATCATTGATAATACTCCTACGTAAATGATAAATCTCAAATAAAAATTAGTCCAAAATACTTGAGTTAAAAATCAGGCATGCAATGATACACAAATATTACTTCTAATGATTATGTGGCACCACTTGAAGATGAATATTCAATGTTCAGAGACTAGGTCATTGTCACTATAGTTACAACTAGAGTTGATGTCATTATTTCACTTCTCCTTACTAGAGTTGTGACTTTAGTGAAAAAGGTCACTAGTGGAACTTTGACTGGAAGTGTGACAAAAGTGGGGCCATTTGGTGTTTTCACTACTATATACCCTATAAATTGAGATAGAATAGTTAGTGGATGGGAATGGATAGATGGTGTACGTAATATGATATTCAACTACTTTAGTTATATATTTTGATATAGTGAACTTGAATCAAAATTTATTTTTATTGTCTCATAGTCAATGATTGACCTTCTGAATAACTATGGAATCTTAGCCATTATTTTTCAATTGATGAGAATAGAGGCTTTGAATGATACATTGAGTATGTATATAATTTACACCTTCTATTTCATAAAATTTATAAATTGAATTATTTTCCCATTGGTATTTTATAAAACCCATTTATCTCTATCTAAAAACTATTGGCATCTACCTAGAGAAGGCCTTAAAAACTAGATTTGTGACAAATTGTAATAGAGGCATGTATAGACTAGTGACCCTCATATACTTAAAAATAGATTAAAAAAATATCTATTAGTTATGATAAATGCTTTCACTAATGAATTCATCTCCTTGTGCCACTCCAAAAAAATATCCACTCTTATGTTTATATGGCTAAGGAATAGTGCTACATCTAAAACTAACATTAGGTTAGATGTTTATACATTCTATTTATTTTAGCCTTGCCTATGAAGTTAATATTGGCCTCTAGATATTTCATATTCCCATCATACTAATATAAAATTCAAAATTTAGGGTGAGACTCAACTTTTACTATTTTTATTGAACGAATTATGTTATACAAGGTTTTGGCTGCACCTATACATTATTCAAAATGTTCCTTCAAGATTCAATAATAATTATTAACTAAAAATGTTTATTTGATTGATCTTAGATCCAAATAATATTATTAATAACTCCCCCTATGACATATATGAATCTTTAGGTATCCTCTTAAATATTCATTTGATTTCCCTAGGTAGGTTTTTTTTTATTTGTCAAGGAGAATGTATCCTCCTTATGTTTTACTTCCATGGCTTCACTTTCATCTAACACAATTTTAATTTTGACCTTCCTCATGGTATTTGTTTGTTAATATAAGTGTAAATTTACCTTATGCATAGTTGTGATGATCAAATACTTCCAAATTATATCCTTTGCCTTCAACATCTATATCCAAGGATGAACTTTCATTATAACTTACTCTTCAATCGAGGTAGTTAGTGTCCTATGTAGAAAGTTAAAAACTTACTAGTGGAAGAATATGTGATAAAGGGTAAATAATATAATTATATTATATTGATGGATCTATAAAGTAATTAATAGCCTTCCTTAACTTTTTGACTTTCCCTTTTGTGTGGGGGGTATTAATGATATACGTAGTCTTGTTTAGAGTCATATATACATAGACTAGGAAGCATATATAGAAGTGACATAGGAAATTATCATACCCAATTATGTAGATGGCTTTGGTGTAAAATAATGTGTATCAAATATAGAGGAGGGCACTAACACTTCAAAATGTGCCTCTATATTATTATCTTTTAGATAGGTGGTGCTAAAGAAAGAATGCATTATTAGGGTTGAAGAAAAATTTATAGATATTATGGGATGGATAAATACGCAACCCTAGTATTAGTAATAGAAATAGGATAAAAAATAATAATTAGGTATAATATACCATTATCAATATAAACATTATTTGAAGTGAAAATAATGTTGTTTCCCTAAATAATAGTTGATGATGTTGGTATAGGTGTAACACTACCTGGAATAATGCCCAGTATTACAACTACCTAAGTAGTTTCTATCATATTTTATGTCTCATTTTCAATTTATCCCTTATTATCGACTTATTCCTCTTATTACTCATTTTACCCACTTATTTATGGTTCCTACCATGTTTCTATGCAAAGGGGACCTAATGGAACACCTTATTATTCTATAGGTCTCTCTTCTTCTCATGCAAGGATTTGAGGAGAGACTAGTGGAGTCTTAACCTTTTTTTATTGTAAGTTAAAATAGAGGAGATAAAAACAATAGTATAAATTGGTGTAAAAATGGTGAAAACATCCTATAAATATTGAAAATTAGCTCTATGGATGGATATGGATTAACAAATGATGGTGTAAATATGGGGAGTGTGGATGACAAATCAATGGTGATAATAATATGTGAAGAAGTCATAATGTTAAGAAACAATATAATGGGTGAAAATGTAGTATAAGGTGAATTTAATGTAGAAAAAATAAGAACTCAAAATAAATAATAATGAATACTTACTTGTTTCACTATTGCCAATGGTGAAAATCAAGTAAAAGTGATTGATCCCACTACACTACTAAAGATTGTTGATATACCCACGTTAATTTTAAACTAGTGAGAGGAAACACTTGGAGGTCTATGAAGACTATTCAAGTTGTTAGAACTGATATGTTGACCATTTGTTGAGATCAAATACCCCTAATTTTTAAAATTGGGACCCTTGAGATAATTTGAGGCCTAACCCTAAAAATGTGACATGTTTGAATCATAGGTATAATTTTAAGATCATCCAATTAGTTTACTGGTTTATGGTTTTTCTTTGAGTTTTCTTAATATTTATAATAACTGATATTATTATCTTATAGTTATAGATTTTAGGGAGACTGTGTTCATGGATCCATGTTATAAAACCCTTCCATAAAACATTAGTTAAAATTCAAATTTGGTGGGAGCATTTGGTAGGAACATTTTAAATATGTTTTGGACTTAAGCCTAATTTTTATGTTAAGGACTGGTCATGTTTTTTAAACATGATCAAAATCTAGCATAAAAATTATGCTTGGTCTAATTTTATTTTCCCCTTTATTACTTTTTATTTATAACCATGGTCTAATTTTATGCTAGCAATGTCTTTTTATTTACTAGCATGGTCCCCTTTATTATTTCCTAATTAGCTTGAAGCCATAATTCTAAGGCCCCATTCATGTTTATTAACACAAATAAGACCTCAAATTTAATAATTTAGCCTATCTTTTGATTATCATCCCATGTTCTAACTTAATTACCATACTCCTTTGAAGATCCTCTGACCCATACTTCATTATGGATTTTAATCTAATGGAGTGAAATAAACCCAATAATTTATGCACATAGTCCTTCAGACTAATCATATTCAAGCATTTGGATCATAATTTATGGATTTCTCTTTGTTAAGACCATTGGATTAGATAGATTAAAACCAACATTGAAAATTCAAAGACCCAAGGAGCTCTGTGGAATTGCCACATGACACCCCTACATTTGAGACTTAAAAGTAAAGGGTCCCACATATTAAAAAACCAATGGCATGTAATTATTAAGATGATGATCTATGAGCCTTGGTTCTTTATGGATATCGATAAAATAACATGAAGATAATGTTGAAAATTCAAATAACCAAAGGAGCCCCAAAAAATCACCACATGGCACTCCCACACATAGGAACTTGGTGAGATTAAATTTGACATTCATGCAACCATAATTCGATGTTTATGAGGTTATCATTGACATCCATGAGATAATCAAATTTAATCCCACCAATCCTAAGAAATTCATGAGCTTAAATTTGATGTTCTCATGATCGTCATTCAACATTGTGAGGCCGTCATTGACATCCACGTGACTATCAAATTTAATCTTGTTGAAAATTTTACCTAGATAATAGGGGCATATTTTTGAAAGGGTATTTTGATATTTGGACTTTAAAACTTAGCATAAAGTGATTTAACCTAAGTTTTTTGTGTTTATTAATATGAAATAAACTTAGGTTAAATATTTTTAGCCTAAGTTCTAATATGACTATACACTAATTTATGATCATTCATCTTATAGGATCTAATGGTTTTTGATTCATCATGGAAGATGATCCAATGGTGTGAAATCACCAATGACTTTTCAAAGGCTTTCTGATATCTCACGGGCTTGATGTGTGATACACCCATGAATCTTGGTACAAAAAGAACCATTATAAGGTAAGGGCCCATATCACGATCAACAGTTCATGGCCACTCATAGCATCTTGATCAGATAGTGTGAAGTAAAATGTATTTTTTAAATTCCAATGAATACTAATTTGATGGGTATTTATAAAAATGTTGAGAAAGGTTCCATATTTCTACCACATAAGTGTTATACAAGTATAAATGACAAAAGAAGAGATCTTGTGTGCCTAATAATGTAAAAAATATAAAGGCAAAGGTCCAAATCAAATTTGAAGCATGTATGAGATGAAATCCAAATGATATATGACCATTAAAGATTTGAAGCCCTAAACCTTGCATAAAAGAGACCCTAAGTGAACTCAGTTAATTATAGTAAATGTAAAAGAAGCTTAATTATGTTTTGATCACAAAAGAGTTAGTATAGAGATCAATTAAAATCTAAATTGTGAGAAATTTGTAAATATAAGAAGCCATGATAGCTCATAGATAATAATTGAGAGAAGATACAGAGTTGTACCTATCTACATACAATGAAGGAAGAGTTTTTAAATATATGAAAATGGACATTGCAATCCTAAACAATGGCAACAAAAATTTGTCTAAGCTCTTCTAGACCATAGAGGAGATGTAAACCATTGCCAAAGAAGAGAAAAGTATTTATATTTTTAGAAAGAGGTAATATGACTTGGTTGTAGTTCAAATGGCTACTCTCCACCATGTTACCACCAAACCATAGGTACTCCACTATATTTACATACTTGTTCCATTTTTTGTAGATTTTAGAATAGAGCATGATTGGATTATCCATGAGGGAATCTCTAGTAAAGTGGTGTATATTTCCCCATGTTCCTATTGATGCTTAAAATTTTTCTTGATTCTAATCAACAACAATGGGAAGTTTCAAGTTGTGGGATATTGCATCTTGAAACAACCTCCAGAATTTAGAGAAGTCGGTCTCTTCTTTTATATTAGGTGTGGGGGAAAAAGGATAGAAGATTAAATAAAAATGTAAATGCAGGAAATGAAACCTAACTATGGTGATGTGCCTGAGTGTAATTTGATCCTAATCCTGAGCATAGTGAGACTATATATAAGATTCATTCACATTTAAGAGAAAATAAGTGCATGATCAATGTAAAAGATTGAAATAATAGAAATAGAGGATTCTTTTATTGAGATACAAAAAATGTCAACAAAGGCATAGGGTTCAATTTCCTTATAAGAATATTTTGATTACATAAGAGGTGTAGAAACATGTACAGTTATGTAAAACTTCTAACTTAATAAAATGATACAAAAGCAAATGGCATTCCTAATCACAACTCTAGAAAATCTACAGTCTAGACTACTTTTGTAAATGACACACATAGTATCAACAAAGGCATAGAGTTCAATCTTCTTAATTCATTCAGCCATATAAAAGGCACAGAAACATGCACAATTACATCAACTTTACAATTCAAAAAAATGAGACAAAATCAAATGATATTACTTGGTCATAACTCTATAAAATATAAAACTATAGAATCCCCCTCTTTACAATCCTTTCGCTCCCTCTTTTATAGCCTCAGATATTACAGATAAAATCATGCGGTATTTGGTGCATTCAATTCCTTAGATGTATCCTGGTCTTATCAGGAAGGGCCATGCTGGGGTAGGGTGGCTAACCTAACTGCGACATGTTGATTCATGACTAGTACCTCCTTTCATGCCTAAATTTCCTCATTCAATCACCTACTTAGCTGCTCAACTATCCATTCTACCTCTACTTACAGGGGACAAACAGACGGCCCTTTTAATGCTTGCAAGCTCCAAAAATCTACTTGATGAACTATTCCATCTACTGAAAATAACTCCCACTAAGTTCCCCTCCATCTCGCATTATGTCAATAGATACACGAAACACTCTATTCTATCGAAATAGAAGAGGACACTTAGTCAATTTCTTGAAATTCCCTTCACCAAAAAGTGATACTTGGCACTTTATGCCTAATTTATCAAAGACACGTGGCTTTATCTACTTTTCTTTAGCTACGCTATAGAATTATTCGAGGCACATATTAGGCTCCTATGGAAGGTGACACTTGATAGATTCCATAGACCTTTCAAATAACACCTACGACCCACCACAATATTTATTCAAAAATGAAGCTTGAAGATGATCTCTCAAAAGTTGACACATGGTGACCTCTACTATTCTCAGGAAGATACGTGGCATCTTCTACTTTCCTTTGAAAAAGTAGTTCAAGACCTCTTATGACTGCCGCCTGGCACTTTCTGCTTCTTCTTGCTACTTAGCTTGTTGAAAACCTTTGCCGAGAAAAAGATGAAATGTGAGTGCCGATATGAGATGCAGATGCCGACACATGGTGCATTCTACTTAGCTATTATTGGACATGTGGCACATTTCATGGCCCTCCTGAAGGTTATGAAAAGTGTCTCATATGGCACCAATTGGCCGGCTCTATGTTTCAAAAAGTGACACTTGGTGGCTTCTGCTCGAATTCAACACTAGGCAAAAATGAAACGAAGGAAACAAAAAGGGGGAAAGAGAACTCATGCTTAGACTACACCACTTGGTAGTTTCTATTGCAATTCAATACTTAGATGGAAATGAATCAAAAGAAATAAACCCATGCTCTTCTTCAAAAATTTTGTCACCATGACCAAGGTATATGAGAACAAAAATGCAGCGTGTGACTAAGAATCATAATGTAATGTAGAGTAAAAATTTTACTCTATAATCACTAGTGACCCCCAGGACTTTTGAGCCTACTCAAAAAGAAAACTCCACCTTCCACTGGATCAAAATTTTGAAATTTAAAGCTTTAAAGGAGCCATCGACATGTGTTTAAAACACTTATTTAAAAATAAAAGTGGGAAAACAATGAAAAAATAATGCGAGAAAGGAATATTATTTAACTATAATGCATTAGAGACCCAAATTAATTGAAATGCTTCAAATAAATTCCATTTATAGGAATCTCTTCAGGTTCTCCTTCCATTGACTCAAGCTCAAATGAATTCTTCTACTTGCATGTGTGAATTTTATATGGGCCAGTCCATAATGCTTCAAATTTGGTATGCTGACCCAGCTTGGTGGCCCTTACATCCCATTTCAAAACAACTGAGCCTACTTCAAAAATAGGATTCGAAGTCCTTTTACCAAAATAGTTCTTAACCATTCCCTGATGCTTAATCAATGAATCATGGGCTATGTCCCTCTTTTCCTAAACTTCCAAAAGTTCTACGAGTCTAACTTGCATGGGGCCATTTTCTTTAATTTCAATTTGTCTGATCAGTTGGAGAGTGGGGATTTCCAAGATTAGGGGAATCACAGTAGACTTTCCATATACCAATTCATATGGGGACATTTTGATCACTTTCTTAGGCATGATTCTATCAGCCCATAGTGCTAGATTAAGCACTTTATGCCACTCTTTGTGATGATTAGCCCCTACTCTTTTGATGAGTCTTATCAGGTTCTTATTGGTTGATTCTACTAGACCATTACCTTGAGGGTAATATTTAGATGAATTTTTTAGATATATTCCATGTTTCAAGGCAAAGTCAAATACTTTAGACCCCAAGAATGCTTTAGCATTATCTAAAATTATGGTGTGAGGAGCCCCAAAGTGAGTAGTGATAATCCCTGGAAAGTCTAGGATCACATTTTTTGTCCTCTTTATGTGGGACTGCCTCGATCCATCTGGTGAAATAGTCTGTGGCAGTTAATATCTATTTGTGACCCATACTAGACACTAGATTTATCACTCCAATGAAGTCAAGACCCCATTGAGAAAAAGGTTCATCCACAATTATAGGACTAAGGGGCATGGCTATAGTCCTCCTCATCCCCATATAATATTAGCAGGATTGACATTTTTTAACCAACTGATAACAATCTACAAATAAAGTAGGCTAGAAATATCCTACCTCACTTATCTTTATGGCTGTGGTCTTTGCAAAAAAATGCCCCCTGATATTCCATGATGCATTTCATGTAGTATTCTCTTACCTTCAGCCTGTTCTACACATCTTAACAATTTTCCATCCGAATTTCTTCTGAAAAGGACTTGTTTAATTAAAAAAAATGAAATCCCTGTATCCTATAATATCTCCTCTTACTTTGAGGGAGTTCTCTCAGATAAACCCCATTCTTCATAAAAATAATCATGCTTATGACCCAAGATTTCTGATCATCCTCTTGTAGTTTTAGCACCATCTCCATCTCTCCTTCTAAATCTGCTTCCTCAGGTAACATCTTTTCAAGCTCTTGGGTTATATATTGGCACAGACCCCTGCCTCTGACTAGTTTGGTGGGTCTAACCTCTACATCATATTCAAGGATCTTAGTGATCCAATTGGATCTTCTCTCAATAATTTCTCCCTCCATGATGTATTCTCTGACATTTGGGTGAGCTAAAAGTATCAAAATTTTGTTCCCTGATATCAGATGCCTGAATTTCTTGAGGGATTTTACTATGGCATAGGCTTGTCTTTCCACAAAATTTTACCTAGTCTCATAATCCCTAAGAGTTCTTGAGATAAAGGCTATTGGGTGTTCCCCCTCCATCATGTCATTCTTTTGAGTCAAGACAACAAAAATACTTGACTCTCCTCCATAGACATACATTATAAAGGGCTTAGAAAAAAGTCTAGATTTTTAAGCACTGGGGTTGCTGAGATAGCCTTCTTGACCTATTCAAAGGTTTGCCTTCCTTCTACGGTCCATTTGAAGACTAGGTCTTTCTTTAGCAAGAGTGTCACTGGTCTTACCAAGCCTGCAAAATTAGAGATGAATTTATTGACAAAATTGATCTTCCCTAAAAAGGACTGAACTGCACTTTTATTTACTTGAAGAGGTAGATTCATTATAGCTATGATTCTCTCAAGATCTATATAAACTCCTTCTTTAGATACTATATGTCTCAAAAACTTTCCCTAAGGTACAACAAAAATGCATTTTTTGGGATTCAATGATATCCCAAAATCTTGACATTTCTTGAAGACACATTCTAAATGATCAAAATGATCATCAACATTTTTTGAAAAAATAGTGAGGTCATCCAGATAGACCAAGATGATCCTATTTATAAGCTCACCAAAGGCTATATCCATAGCTCTTTGGAAGGTGGCTCCTGCATTTGATAGGTTGAATGGCATCTTTACGTAGGCAAATGTTCCCCATTTGGTAGTGAAAGTAGTTTTGTACTAGTCTTCCTCAGCTAGCCATATCTAAATGTATCTAGAGAAACCATCTAGTAAAGAAAATCTCTCTGATCTAGCCATAGTTTATAGGATTTTTTCCATGGAAGTTAAGGGATAATGGTCTTTCAGAGATGGTCTTTTTAGATCTCTAAAATCTACACACAGTTTTACATCTCCATTCTTCTTTCTAACTAGTACTAGATTTGATACCCAAGTTGAGTGCTTGATTGGAAATATTATTTTGGAATCTAAAAGTTTCTATAACTCATCTACCATTAGAGGCTCAATCATTGGATTTACTAGCCTCTATTTCTATCTGATGGGCTTAGACCCTTCAGTCAATTCTATTGTGTGCTAGATAATGTCTTTATTGTATCCATGAAGGTCTTCATAGCTCCAAGCTATGACTCTATCATATCTCTAGCACAATTCGATCAGTCTTTCCTTCTCTTCTTGAGTTTCAAAATTCCCAAATTTTAGCCTTTTCTCATCACTCACCTCTATTTTAGAATAGTCCACTTTGTCTACCTGGAACCTCTTCTTTTCCAGGCTTACATCCTCTAGGTCAAACAAGTTTTCTAAGGTGATCAATCCCTTGGGAAGCTTATTAGTCCTCAACTGTATAATTTGATCACCATATGCCTCTTTAATTTTGGTTTGTAACTAATCAACAAACTCATTACCTACCAATTCTCATCATTGTCTGGAATGGTCAGCCTCACTATAACTTTTACTGACTCATTGTTAACCAATAGGCCAGTTGTTGGATTAAACTGTGAGCCAATCTAGGCCATCTTATTAGCCTCAAAGTTTTGACTTCTAGGGACTATCTCAATATTGAAATCCTCAAAATCTTTAATCAAATCCCAAATCATATGCCTGTAGGATCTCATTCTCACATTTTTGGCTGCTACCTTTTCCCTAATTTGCTTTACTACTAATTCTAAATCTCCTTTTACTTTTAGGTTCTTTATTCCCTTTTTCTTGGCTAACAAGAGCCCATGTACTAAAGATTCATACTCAGCATCATTATTAGTGCAAGCAAATTGGAATTGGAAAGCCCTTAAAATTTTATCACCATTTAGAGCGGTAAGACAAATTCCTGCTCCAACACCATGTTTGCTTCTAGCCCCATCAAAATTCAAAGTCCAGATCTCTGAATCTTGAGTAGTGGATGCCTCTTCCCTTATAACATTTGGGATTGCCTGGTCCTCATCAAAAATGACATAGATGCCCAGAGTGGTAGAGTCATAGTTCCCATATGGGTCACTATGCATCATAGCCAACAACTGGTTATTTTCTTCTTCTTGATCATGCTCAGTCTAGTTGCCTAGTTCTTTAACAAAAAATCCTTTCTTCTTTATATAACATGGCATGATCTGATTCTAATCTTGTTGTTGGTTCATTGGTGATATGGCCCTTTGATAGTGGTTCAAATAGAATTTTCATCTTCGAACCATACCTGGTTCTCAAGATGAGGTGAGACCAATCAAGAGACATATATCCTCCTATTTTTGCTATAAAGTCTCTGGATAAACATAAACCAAAAATAGGAGGTATATCTATGAAAACTATATCTTGGTTGACAATTATGTTGGGACATGTGTATAATTGCAATGGGAGTTGTTTAATTCTCCCTACAATTTGTACTATTTTGCCATCTAGTTGCATAACTCCTTTTGTAAGGGGTTCATATTTTATTTTCAAAGCATCAACTATTTGCTTGGGCATCATAGTTGCACCAGCTCTTGAATCTATTAATGCATTATGCAAGAGTTTCTTTCCAACTATCAGGGTCAAATAGAAAGGCTCTGGCTTGGATTTACTTACTTGTGCTACATCATTCACAAAGGATTTTATCTGTTGAGGAATTGTACCTTTGAGATTTTCTTTTCTAATATGTCCTTCTTTGGAAACAACACCTTTGGGCACTACTTGGCCTTACAGAGCTTCTTGTAGCAGTGTCTTCTATTTAGGAATAGCCAATATATCCCATATTGATACCTGGGCTAGAGTCTTCTTTAATTGGTCCACTACATTGATTGGTCCCAAAGACTGAGTCTTTTAGACATAAGGATACCTCATTTTTTCATAAATCTGGGTAGGAATCCCCTGGTCTTACACCGGCTGAGGCATTTCTTGTCTAATAGTAGCATTTCTTTTCCCTTGAGATGGAGAATTATTCTTGACTTGACCACTTACAATCTCAGGCTACTCCACCATTCTCCTCTTTGATCTGGTGTAATAAACAGATTGCACCACTGGCCTTTGGGAGGTAGATGCTTCATTCAAGAAAACTACTTCTTCATCTTCAATCCATGAGAACAAAGTGTGTTCCAGAGCTATTTCTTCCTCTTGTTGCAAGGACATTCCTTTCATTTGAGCCACTAGAACTAAATTCTACATACCGAGAGACTGGTAGGCTTGATTGTTACTGGTACTAGAAAATTGACCATCCATTCTTCTCTGCTTAGCCACCCTTTGTTGTAGATTACCCCTAAGACAATCTATGGGTGTATGAGCATCATTGCAAGGGAAACACCAAGCATTAGTATCATCCACATAATTATTCTGACCTGGAACCATCTCCCTATTTGAGTTGGGAGGAATGGTCTGTGAGGGTGTGGGAACTGTAAATAATTGATTCATTGGTTGATGGTTAGTTTGTTTTGGAGGACCCTGATATTGGTTTGGTTGGGACAAAACCCTATTTCCTTGATAGCCTTGATAAGGAGGCTTAGGGAAAGAATTCTACTACCTCTTAATATTAATCAGCTCATTGGAAAATGTCCTCGAGATATTCTTGATATCATCCATCTCAGATGACTGGGCAGGGACAGGTTCTTTCATGGATGATTGAGGGTAAGAGTACATAGACACAGATGGGCTTACAGATTTAGGAACTTCCTGAGGTAAGGGCAAAGAAATTTCTAGGAATATAGGCATGGGAGGTCTTGGAGGTAACTGTCTAGCATCTATTAAATGATTCTCATCTCTGACCACATATTCATAAGCCACTAGCAAAGTGTGTCCTCCCAGTGACTGAATCATAATAGATATATCTAAATTCAAAGCTTTGAGATAAAACACTATGGCCATACTAGGTGGTGGTTTAGCTGTAACAGGGATTCTATCCCAAGTTTTTTGAAATCTGATGTTGAAGTCACTCATGTCCTCCTATGGCCCCCATTGAGTAGTGATTAATTGCTGTAACAAAGAAGACTTATCACCCTTTTCTACAAATCTTTCAAAGAACAGATCTCTGAGCTGGTCCCATGTAGATATGGTATTTGGGGTCAAAGACCGATACCATTCTAAATCCTCCCTTTGAATGAAGCTGCTAATAACCTTATGGCCACATTTTGTTGTGTGACAACATGTATAACATAGACATCTGATGCATCTTTAAGATGTTCTACAAGTGTTTTTGAGTCCTACCGACTGAATTTGGGTAGAGCTTTTAGGTCATTTATTGGGATAGGATCCCAAACAACTAGTGGTGTTGGGAGGATTAAGGGACTACCAGTGTTCCAATTTGCATAATTTCTTAGGGGAATAGGGGCTCCCATATTTAGTATTGGTGAAAATTGGTTAGCTCTTCTCTTTAGACTTGTTACTAGAGGTGGCAAAAGAATAACTGGATTTATAGCAGACTATGATCTAGTGACTGGTCCATAGCTCTAACTCCTCGTAGCTCTCTGGTTCATATGGTATTGAAAGAAACTTCAAGACTGGTCCCACCAGGCATGCCAAAAACTATTGATGGTTAAAATTGCACTTGATTCTAATCAACAACAATGGGAAGTTTCAAGCTATGGGATATTGTGGCTTGAAATAACCTCTAGATTTTAGAGAAGCTGGTCTCTTCTTTTGTATTAGGTGTGGGGAAAATAAGATAGAAGATTAAATAGAAATTCAAATGAAGGAAATGAAACCTAACTATGGTGATGCACCTAAGTGTAATTTGATCCTAATCCTGAGCATAGTGAGACTATATATAGGATTCATTTACATTTAAGAGCAAACAAGTGCATGATCAATGTAAAAGATTGAAATAATAGAAATAGAGGCTTCTTTTATTAAGATATAGAAAATGTCAACAAAGGCATAGGGTTTAATTTCCTTATAATAATCTTCTAATCACATAAGAGGCGCAAAAACATGTACAATTATGTAGAACTTCCGACTTAAGAAGGTGGGACAAAAGCAAATG
This sequence comes from Torreya grandis, assembly GCA_037957365.1. NCBI lineage: Eukaryota > Viridiplantae > Streptophyta > Pinopsida > Cupressales > Taxaceae > Torreya > Torreya grandis. The sequence continues at coordinate 916,188 of JARHVA010004384.1, forward strand.
ACATTCCTAATCACAACCCTAGAAAATCTACAGACTATATTACTTTTGCAAATGACACACATAGTATCAACAAAGGCATAGAGTTCAATCTTCTTAATTCATTCAGCCATATTAAAGGCACAAAAACATGCACAATTACATCAACTTTACAATTCAAGAAAATGAGACAAAATCAAATGATATTACTTGGTCATAACTCTAGAAAATCTAAAACTATAGAATCCCCCTCTTTACAATCCTTCCACTCCCTCTTTTATAGCCTCAAATATTACAGATAAAATCATGTGGTATTCGATGCATTCAATGCCTTAGATGTATCATGGTCTTATTAATAAGGGCCATACTAGGGCAAGGTGGCTGACCTAACTGTGGCATGTTGATTCATGAATAATACCTCCTTTCACACCTAAATTTCCTCATTCAATCACCTGCTTAGCTGCTCAACTGTCCATTCTACCTCCGCTTACATGGGACAAATAGATAGCCCTTTTAATGCTTGCAGGCTCCAAAAATTGACTTGGTGAACTATTCCATCTACTAAAAATAACTCCCACTGAGCTCCCCTCCATCTCACTTTGTGGCAATAGATACACAGAACACTCTCATCTGTCAAAATAGAAGAGGACACTTAGTGGATTTCCTAAAATTCCCTTTATTACTTAGAAGGCATCGGAAAATGATACTTGGCACTTTCTTCCTGATCTATCGAAGACACGTGGCTCTCTCTACTTTTCTTTACCTACATTGTATAATTATTTGGGGCACATATTAGGCTCCTATAGAAGGTGACACTTGACAGCTTCTACAAACCTTTGAAATAACACCTGGGACCCACCACAATCTTTATTCAGTAATGAAGCTTGAAGATAATCTCTTAGAAGTTGACACATGGTGACCTCCTCTATTCTCAAGAAGATATGTGGCATATTCTACTTTCCTTTGAAAAAGTAGTTCACGACCTCCCATGACTACCACTTGGTGCTTTCTGCTTCTTCCTGCTACATAGCTTGTTGAAAACCTTTGCCAAGAAAAAGATGAAATGCAGGTGCTAATATGAGATGCAGATGATAACACATGGTGCATTCTGCTTACCTTCTATTAGACACATGGCACATTCCACATCCCTCCTGAAGGTTATGAAAAGTGTCTCGAATGACGCCAGCTGGCTGGCTCCATGTTTCGAAAAGTGACACTTGGTAGCTTCTACTTGAATTTAACACTAGGCAAAAATGAAATGAAGGAAACAAAAAGGGGGAAAGAGAACTCGTGCTCAGACTATGCCACTTGGTAGCTTCTACTACACTTCTATACTTAGATGGAAATGAATCAAAAGAAACAAACCCACACTCTACTTCAAAACTTCTACTATCATGACCAAGGTATAAGGGAACAAAACTACAGTGCGTGATTGAGAATCATAATGTAACATAGAGTAAAAATTTTACTCTATAGTTCCTTTGAGATGTAATATAATCTCCCAAAACCCCATGTGGACCTACCCACAATCATGGAATGGATTATTAAGAATGGCCTAGATACCATCCTCAAGCCATGGTTACTCTACTGGAACCATGTATTGTAGGGCTTTGAGGGAAGAATCCCAATTGTCTAGTTTAGGGAGGGAATTAGGGTAATCATGACTCTATTTAATAGAATATTTAGAGACCTTGTAACCACATATGTCAATAAGATCTAGGTGTTTTATGTCTACTTTATAGTAGAGAAATAGGTCACTATTCCAATTAAGGATATGATTAGCATCCATATAGGATGCCAATTTATAGTCATAAATAATAAGATAAGAAAATAATTCTTCATGATGTCTTATTTGATAGATGCCCTACTATCTTACACCAATATTCCTAGCATTAAAAACTTATCTCTTGAGGGTAGAACCACCATATCCCACCACTACTCAAAGCTACACATCTTCAAGTATAGACACCACATGAAATTCATTTATGACTATGTCTATCCTACTTTGGTAGAAGACATTACAAGGTTTCGTATGCCTAAGGTTACCCCTTTGATCAAGAAATAAATAGAGCTAATGAGAGATATCTAGTTTTACCCAAATTAAACTATAATCAAAATTGAGGGAATTTAGACCCAACCCTACAAGTTACTTATTTATGTTCCTAAAAAGATAGTAGAATAAGAAATCGCATCCCAACTCTTTGATGGTGTTGATGGAGTCTACAAGGAGAAAATGAAGGGCCTCCTCAATCGCTTTCCTTTGATAATTAGAAGACTAATTTATTAAGATTGGAAGTAGGTGGACAGCATGGCTAAGAATAAAGATTATTTTGGGTTTCAATTGGATGACCTCAAGCATTGGGAGCCCAATGATTTAGTGGGAAAGAATTTGAAGATCAAATATCTACCCAAGCTAGTCTATGATAATTAACTTGGTTCTTATAACACTCTCCACATCAAGGCTATTAATTTTGAAGAATTTTTGGCTAGGTTCAAAAGGCATAATATTATAATTATACATAAATTTAACAATGTTGAAGAAATAATAGGGGACTTATGGAAAATGAATCCTCTTCAATATCATTTGTCACTTGGACCTTTTAGGCCATCTTAGGAGCAACCAAATCTAGAAGTGACACAACACCCAACACAAATCACACACGGTCCTGATAAGGAGATGTTGGAGGAGAGACCAAATGAGGGACCTTCATCCTCAAATCTCCCTTAAAGGCTAGCATCTCTTGTTAAACACTTGGATATGATAGCCTTGGAACAAGATGAAATAATAGAGGATGCCCTTATGGTCCTTATGAAAGAATATGGATTGGAAGAAGAAGGGAAGCAAGCTAATGAACCACATGCTCAAGCAAAGGAAGGAAAATAAAGGAAAGGAAGTTTCCCTAGATATAGTCCCAGTCGCATAACCAAGGAAGAGGAAATTAGAATTGGTAATTATCCCTATTGAAAAAAAAATGCCAAAGTTAACCCTCACTCATCCCATAAGTGAGATCAACTTGTTCAGTGAGAAGTACCCAATAAATGGACCAATCATCCTTGATTGATTCATTTATGGAAAGATGTAAAATATCCCTTCCTTATCTCACTCATGGGATTTGACCCAATATATAAGAGTTGATGTGCATGAATAAATCAATCCTTGGATAAGGGCATTGATGAAAGAACAAGAAGAGAGAAGAATAATAACCACTATAGGGTCAGATGGTAAGAAGATGGATGCTCTAAGAGCATCAAGTAGTGCCTAGATGGAGGTACTAGAACCTCCATAATATACTGAGTCATCTGCTATAGTGTAGTTCAATTTAGAGATAGTTGGACTAGAAAGAGCAACAACAAAATGAGCCATGGTGTGAGCTGAGGAGTTCACTTTCAAAAAGGTTGAGCATTTTATATGATTAACTCCAATTTTAAGGAAATAACCTGGTGAAGTACCCATCCACAATGAGGATGTATAAATCTTATCTGAGACTCATTTAGCTCAAGGAAAAGCTAGAATAAGGTTGATGAAGTAGAGGATATCCAACCATGAGAAGGAGATTGAAGACTTAAAGACACAAGCCATTTTATTAGTGCTAGGAACAATTATTAAAATTCTTGAAGACTCCTTTTGTGATATGCTTAAGGATTTAAAATCAATCAAGCTAAGGTAGAGTGCATTGGAACAATAAAACATAGCAGCTAACGGTCTAATAAGCCAATGGGAAGCCTTAATTGATCAAATAACAAGGTTGATCAACATCAAATTTAAAAAGAAGATCCCTGGATTCAAATCAATTAGCTTGGGGTATTTTGATGCCATTTTTTGGATTGTTATTGAGAACATCGAAGGTGTAAGTATATGATCAAATGACTTAGAGAGGCTTCTCAAGGATGATGAGGAGTTGGTAAGGATAATTGAAAAAATCCTTGGAACAATGTTTAAAAACCCTACACAACCCATTATCCTAGGCATCATCAAGGATGATGAATTTAAGCATAGGGCTACTTTGGTAGTCTAGGAAATTATGAATAAAAACTAAGGACATTTAGGGGTAGATAATATTAGGATCCTTAATATGATCCTTAATGCTAGAGAAAGGGTAGTTGAGAACCAAAAAATCAAAGAAGCCATGATTAGAAATGATAGACTTGGAGGCTTTAGCTCATAGTGAAAAAGAGTGTATTTTGAGACCACTTGTGGATTTGTAGATGGTCAAAGAACAACATCAATAATCTATGAAGCTTCTTTAGTAGAAAGTAGGTTCTCAAGGCACATGGCTGACCAATTAGTTGATATTCTATTTTGTATAATTTTTTTGGTATTATGAAAATAGAATATTCTTTTATAAGGCATATGATAGTTTGTTAGCATTTTGCCTCTAGGTTAGTTTATCTTGTAAAACCAAATGTATTATAAAATGATTTATAAGAAGGACATCTATCATTATCTTTTATACATTTGTATTTTACAACTAACTAATATATTGCCTTACCTTTCTATAAAAGTCAATATTACCATCTTGTAAAGGGAGAGATTTTTTTAGCAAATTTGTATACTTGAATCAATTAATACAGTCAAGGAATTCTTAGAATATTGTGCAAAATTGATGTGTCAATTGTTAATATAGATTTTTTCTCAATTATTTCTTCTAAATATTAAATATAAATAGTTTATTTGAATTCTAAATTTGCATTTGTGTTACAAGGTTGCTAATTTGTGCTTGTGTTAAATTAGTTGAAGAATCTTGAATTTACTATGTTTCAATTTTTTGTGTTCAGATGTGCTAATTATATTTGAACTTGGTAACAAACCTTTGGAGTAAATTCTAGTTCTTGTATGATTTCATATTAACCTTAGAAATTTTCTTAGTATGTGGTGAGATATTAGCCTATGATATTTTTAATCATATGCTCATTAAATGTAGGTTCAATTATAATTAAAACTTTGTCATGATATTTGAGTCAAGAATCAATAATCACACATTCTCTTCCTATCTTACCTTTTCCTTTTGATTCTTTTTTTAACCTAATCACCTTAGTTTATATTTCATTATAAATATCCATTTATATTAGTCTATAGCTTAATATTTAATCATAACACACTCAAATTAACATAAATACTTCATAATTCACAAAATCTAGACCATGATGGCTCCCAACCATCAATTATTATAAATTTTGTGGAAATTCATACATTACTCTATCACTATTTCAACACAAGTGACATAATTTTCCACAACCTACTACTCATGCTATAAATTCCTAAAATTATAAAATGAGAAGTTTTCTTTGAAAACTAAGAACCCTTATGGTACATTTAGACACATCAATAGGAAAGCATTCAGTTAGCACTAGAAAGAGGGGCTTCTTTATGAATTAGCTAAATCTTGTCTTATCTTAGTGTGTTTTTTTCTAAGATTGATGTTATCATTATGATTTTGAATAATTATTTGCTTAGAAGTTTAAAGATCATTGTTATTTGTGGTCTCTAACCTATCTTTATGCTTTCTTAAACAAAGATCAATGTTCTTTGAAGTTTGATGCTTAATTTTGGTAAACATAGCTTAACATTTGAAAACCAATAGTCTTTGAGGTTAGAATAGCTTGTTCTTACCAAAGGTTGGCATACATTTCATAGATCTAAGTTTATTTGATCTTATAATTATAAAGATAGACCATATTTGTATAATTAGACACACATTTGAGCTAAATTAGTCAAAGATTTACATCCTTTACTATTCTTTACACAATATTAAAAAAATGAGATTAATGTGTAGGTTTAATCCTTATTTTTTATTAAGATTAATTTGATACATCATATTTCAAACAAGATCTTCAATTTTGAAGATGAAATCACCAAGGATATGAACAAGATCACAATTAGAGACAAGATAGAATTTGCTTAATCTTGAGGTCTATAAAAGAACTAGATAAGATATAGGTAGGTGTAGATGTTACAAATATTTGCCAACCTCACCTCTTCAATGTAGCTTTGCCTTCAACCTTCATACAAGCATGGCTTGATTGGTAGAATATTTTATCAACATACTAGGTATGGTACATGATATCCCACATAACCTTGAAAAATACTTGGCAACATTTAGTCTAGTTGGTATTGTAACTACTGAGAATAAAATTAAATATTATAAATCTAATTTAAGGTTGATAAATGTTATGCATGAAGATGTGTCATGCAGAATGTTCCCCTTTACTTTTAAAAACGTAGATTATAAATGGTTTCTCAATTTCTTTGACAATTAAATTACTAATTGGGATGGCTTTAATAATGTTTTCATATACTATTTTGGTAAAATTATTAGCCTGTGTGTCATGTACCACCAATTTACCATCATCAAGAGGGATGCAAGTGAGCCAATAAGGTCTTTTAATGCCAAATTTTAGAAAATTTATATTAGGACCATTGAGCCTTATAAACTTGATGATGTTTTAGCTCTAAAAATCTACAAAGATGTAGTAGATCCCAGCTGTAACTTCATTAGCCATAGATTATTCTAAAGATGTGATCATCAATGATCAAATGCATCCCCAGGGACAAATGGTCTACTCTATCTAAAATATCAACCCACATATACCCATTTTGAACATCTTCCCCAATCACAACTAGAATTTCCTAGCTATGAATCAACTCCAAAATCTTAATCAATTACCTTTGAGTCATGTTATACCCAATAAAAATATAGGATTCTTGAGTCATACTACTAATAGTGGATTAAATACAAATTATTGAAGATATTTAGTACTAACTATTGGTACTAGCAATAACTAGGTGCACAATTCTAAAACTCCCAAGAATGAGAATGAATCTATCCTTTAAATGGTCTAAAAGTTAAGCATTGATTTCCTTTAGCTACAAAAATAAGTTGGAAATTTTAGGGAAAATTCTAGTAGGAATTTCTTATTCCAAAGGTTTAATAGTCCAAATAATATATTTTAGAATGATAGTTTCCATAATAATAAGAATAATGAGCCATCTTGTGAAAATAGTACTATGGATATTGATCTTACTGGTATTGATTTGATTGATTATTATAGAGTGCATTGTATAAATAAGTATGGAGAGATTGTTTGTATATAGTTTTGTAAGGATTTTAAAGCTTTTAAAGAATAATTAGACACATTTGAAGTGGTCCTTAACAAAGATAGTGTGTAGGTACTTTAGGATATAATCCCATTGATCAAAATTTCATGGTGGAGACCTTTAATTTCCCTTTTCAAGAGGACAATAAACCTAATGATGTCCCTAAAGAGATCCAAGACTTCCAAAAATTCTTGAAGATGACTTATCCTTTGAGGAATACAAAGTAGAGGCAGCGTTTTACTACCTCAATGCCTCCAAATAACTTTGGAACTCCTCCAAATACCTCCGCAAGCAATAATCCAAAGCCACCTAAAGGGAGTACCTCTAAGTGTAATATTGATGTTCTTAGTTCTTCTAATAAAAATAGATATAATATAGTTGAGGACATGAAAAGGATAAAGGATAACATCACATTGCATGAATTGACATATATTATAAAACAAAGAGACCTCTTGTTGGGATCATTGTCAAATAAATCTAATAAACCACCTAGGGATGACAATGGGAATATGGTTGTACATAAAGCTACGGTAGAATATCCTCCTTTCCTACTCACTTTCAATATGTTTGGTAATAATTTGTACAATTATTTATTGGATTATGGTGCATCCACCAATATCATGCTAGCAGGTATTTACAAATAACTTAGATTGAATATTATTAAGTCTGATAGGTTTGTTACTCAGTTAGATAAATCTAGAGTCAATGTAATTAGGAAAATTTTAAATGTTCATATGTAATTGGATTTTAAACTTAGGGTATAATAGTTTATTGATATCTAATTTATTTACATTCCTAATGTGTATAGACTATTATTAAGTAGGGAATTGACCAAAGCTTTGAATGGATACAAATCCATAGATTTTTCACATTTATGGTTACCTTGGAAGGGAGTGCCAAACTAGATCAGGGTTGAAAGGGAGTCAAGGATGAAGCATATGATCACTGAGTACAATGATATCAATGAGAGGGTCAAAATAATTGACTTAGACTTAGGGGATTTCACCCTAGAGACTGCAAAGGTATGTGATCCTAAGAATACTCATGTTATGCCTAGTCTATGAAAGTTGCATTTTGATGGGGCTAGGTGTAAGGCTAGATCTAGGGTTGGTATTATCCTTACTAACCTTACTAGTAAGAAATATCATGTATCCTATAAGATCTAATTCCCTTTTACTAATAATATTTTTTAATAACAGGCCCTTATCCTAGGTTTGTAATTTGTTATAAAGAATAAAGTTAAAGAACTACTAGTCTATAGGGATTTAGAAATAGTGGTCAACTAAGTGAGAAACAAATATAAAAGCAAAATCTCATACCTTTAGAGGTATAAGTTTAGGTTCTAGAATATAATTGAGTCTTTTAATGCTTTTATCATTATCTCCATCCTCAAGGAATATAACCAAGTTGTTAATGAGTTGGAAATTACTGTAACGAACCTCATGCCCAACCAAGACTCTCCCAACTTCAGCATTAAATTGATACCTTGTCCTTCAATCCTTGATAATGTAAATTATTTTCATGTCTTTATTGATGATAAATAAATATTAGATTTGATAACTAATTATGGATCATTTGAATCTCAGATCATTGATGAGACTGATGAAAATGCATTGTAGAAGGACAACTTTGATGGAAAGGTCATTTAGTTAAATGATAATAAAATTCCCAAAGGCATCGCTTCCTTAGAGGCATTCTTTGATCAATATAATCTAGCTAAGGTTTATAAGATTCCTTAGGTAAGTGGGAGAGACTACAATTCAATGTATCTTGGCACCTAAGATTAATCCTAGATGGTCAAAATTAGAAAACCCTACACTAACATTAAGAACAAGAAGGCCAAAGAGTTTCTAATCAAGTATAAGGATATCATATCTTGGTCTTATGATGACTTAAATATATTTGATCCAAGATTCATCACCCATATTATACCCCTTAAAGAAATTTTTAAACCCTTCAAGCAAAAGTAAAGGCATGTGAACCCTATCCTATAACCAGTTATCTTCAAAGAGGTCAAGAGATTACTATATGCTATAATTTTGTTTCCCATCAAGCATTATACCTGGGTGGCCAACTTGGTGCAAGTCAAGAAGAGGAATGGTGAGATTAGTTTATGCATTGAATTTAGAAATTTGAACAAAGAATATGAAAAGTATAACTATCCTCTCCCTTCTCTTGACTAGGTAATTCAAGTTATTTTAGGATCAGTTATGATGTCTTTCCTTGATGGTTTTTTAGGATACAATTAGGTGTTGGTTGACAAAAAAGACATGATGAAGCTTGTATTCACAACCAATTAGGGAACCTTCAATTATAAAAATATGCCTTTTGGGTTAATAAATATAGGAACTAGTTTTTGAAGGGCCATAGACCATGATTCTCAAGGTCTAATTGGTAACTGTATCATCATATATATGGATGATATAACTATTTTTTATAAAAATAGGGAAGATAGCATTATGCATTTAAAACAAGTCATTGAGAGATCTAGAAGATATGGAATCTATCTCAACCCTAAGAAAAGTATCATATATGTTACTGAAGGAAAACTTCTAGGTCATTTTATATCTAAAGATGGGATTTCCATACATCCTAAAAGGGTGAAAGCTATATCTAGAATAGAGCCTCCAAATAATAGAAAAATGCTATAGTAATTTTTTGGTAAGATAAACTTTATAAGAAAGTTAATGTATAGCTTTACAAAGATTGTCAAGCCATTGAATGGCATGCTAAAGAAGGATGTTAAGGTCACATGGAATGAGTAATCTAGGAAGGAATTTAATGATATCAAAAAGACAATCAACCAAGTGCCATTCTTAATAAGTCTTAACATTTCAAAGGACTTCTAACTCTATTATTTTGCATCTGACCATACCATGGCTATAGTTTTAACTCAAAAATTTGATGGGTGTGATGACCCAATATATTTTATGAGTAATAACTTTAATAATTATGAGTTAAACTATTCATTGATTGATAAGTAGGTATATACATTAGTTAAGGTAGTAAATAAATTTAGGCACTATTTCCTTTGAAATAAGGTGCATGCTATTCTACCCATCCCTACTGTAAATCTTTATGTTTAGCCAAAATGAGATTTGATAATGTAGAGTTAAATGGATATCAGTTTTATAGGAATATGACATAGAAATGAAAATGAAAAAACTAGTAAGATGCTAAGGCTTAATCTAATTGATTACTAATACCAGCCCTAGGTTAAGTATTATGCAAGTTAATCAATAGAACTTTCAAGCTAGTGAGTGGTATGATTCCATCATACATTTACTAATTAATGGTAATTGTCTTATAGGACTAACTAGGGAGCAAAAGAGGGAACTAAGGTTGAAGGAAACCCATTATCTAATCAAATATTGGGTATTATATAGAATAAACTTTGAAGGGTATGCCTGAGATGTATCCCATAAGAAGAAGCTACCCAAATCATGAGCACCTTCCATGAAAAGCTAAGTAGTGGAAATCCATCTAAGAGAACCATGGCCCTTAAGATCCTCAGAGATGTCTAATATTGGACAACTATTTTTAAGGATGATCATGAGCATGTAAGGGAGTGTCATTCATGCTAAATTTTTAGCATGAAGAACAAAGGTAGTAATGCCTTTACAACTAATTATGATTGATAAACCATTTACACAATGGGTGTTAGACTTTATTGGGATAATCAAATGTAATTCATCTAAAGGTCACAAGTATGTCTTGACCACAAAATATTATTGTTCAAGGTGGATTGAAGCTACAACCACCAAATAATGCATGTTTTAGGAAGTGATCAACTTCTTAGAGGAGAGCATTTGTACTCGATTTGGAACTCTAGTCTCCCTAGTGTGTGATAATGGATCTAAATTTATGTCTATAGAGATGACTAAATGGGGTTATTATAATGGATTTTCTCTTAATTTTTCATCCAACCATTATCCTCAAATAAATGGAGTCTTTGAGTCTAAAAATAATAACTTAATGATGGAAATCTATAAGCCTATTGTAGAAAATCCTAGGACTTGGTAGAAAATTCTCAAGTATGCACTATGGGAAGAGAGGATAAGGATAAATCAAGCCTTAAAGGAAATACCTTTCCTATTGGTGTATGGCCAAAAACCTATATTTCCTATCACTCTCAAGTTACCTAGGTACAAATTCATGTAAGAGTACATAGAATAAATCCAGGAGCTGGCTAATTCAATATTTATAGAAATCATTCAAATGGAGGATACATAATAGGAAGCCTTTGCCAATTTTAGCAAGCATCAGACCATGGTAAAGAGATGGTTTGATAAAATGTCAAAGGTAAAGGTATCCAGGAAAGGAGACTTGGTCCTCCTTTGAAACAAAGCTTTTGAACTAAAGGGGAAGAATGACAAATTCACACCCGTATGGATTATCCCTTATAAAATAATAGAGACACTTGTCAATAGTACCTTCAATTTGAGAGACCTTCAAGGAATAAAATTCACATTTCCCACCAATGGGAAATATCTCAAGCATTACTTTGTTGCTACTCCACTAAGGGTTTTTATGCAAAAAGATCTATAAGATGGTTAGACTTAGTGTGGATAGGATAGTTTATTTTAGTTAAATCCTTCCTATCCCTTATTTGTATATAAGCATGTGTACATTTGTTTATTTATCTATTGTCATATTATTATTTTTTTGTGTGTTTGTTTCCTGTCACTCAGTTTCTTTTTTTTAATAAGTACTTATGGACAACCTTGAGATCAAAGTTTATTTAGTCTAATTAAAATCCCAAATATCAAGAGTGTGGGTATGAACCTAATACATATGATAACCATGGTTGTAAAATATAATCTTAATGTTATAATTTAAAGAAAATGGTAAAGGCTAAAGGATCATCCACTTGGTTTACTAGTTAATGTTTTTTCTTTAATTTTCCCTAATATTTATAATGATTGATCTTCTTGTATTATATTTTTAGGTTTCAAGGAGACTATGCTGATGGATTTGTGTTCTAAAACCCTATCATAAACCCTTAGTTCAAATTCAAATTTGGTAGGAGCATTTGGCTGGAACATTTTAAATATGTTTTGGACTTAAGCCTAGTTTTTATGTTAAGTCTTGGTCATGTTTCTTAAATAATACCAAACCCTATATTATAAATTATTCTTGGTCTACTTTTATTTTCCCCTTTATTCCTTTTTTATTTCTAATCATGGTCTAATTTTATGCTAGCAGGGTCCCTTTTATTTTCTAGTGTGGTCTCGTTTATTATTTCATACATAGCCTAAAGACTTAATGCTAAGGTCCCATTCATGTTTATTAACGTGAATGAGACCTTATATTTCATAATTTATCCTAATTTTATATTATCATCCTGAGTTGTAACTTAATTACCATGCTCATTTACAAATCCTATGACCCATGCTTCATCATAGCTTTTAATCTAATAAAGTGAAGGAAACCCAATAAATTGTGTACTTATTTCCTTAGAATAATCATATTCAATCATATAGATCAAAAATTACATATTTTACTTCATCAAGACCATTGTATTGAATGGAGCAAAACCAACATTTAGAAGTTAAACATCCAAGGAGCTTTGTAGAATTACCACATGACACACCTACATTTTAGACTTGAAAGCAAAGGGGTCAAATAATTAAAAAGAACCAATGGTGTGTCATTAATTAGATCATGATTAAAAACCCTCACTTCATAATATATATCAATCTAAAGGCATGAAGATAATTTTTAAAAGTCATAGAACCTAGGAAGCCCCATGGAAATACCATGTGACATTCCCATATAGAGGAACTTGGTGAGCTTGAATTTCATGTTCATGTGACCATCATTAAATGTCCATGAGGTTGTAATTTATTTCCACATGACCATCAAAATTAATACCACAAAACATAATAAATTCATGATTTTAAATTTGACAGTCTCATGATCATCATTTGACATCTGCAAAGTCACCATTGGTATTTGTGTAACCATTGAATTGAGCTTCATTGAACATTTTACCTAGACAATAGGGGCATATTTTTTGAAGGGCCGTTTGATATTTGGGAATTAAAATTTATCATAAATTTATTTAACTTAAGCCTTTTATGTTTACTAATATTAAATAAACTTATTTAAAATCATTTTATCCTATGTTCTAATATGACTATGCACTAATTAATGATCGTGTTTCTTGGAGGATATAATAGTTCACACTTTATCATGGAAGATGATCTAATAACATGAAAGCATTGATGAATTTTAAGATTATTTTCAAGAGCTTTTGAGATCAATGTAGGGCATAGCCATAGATATTGATACTAAAATAACTAATAATAAGTAAGGGCCCAGATCATGATCAATGGTTCACAGGCACTCATAGGATCTTGATCAGACAATGCAAAGCAAAAGGCTTTTTTTAAATGCCAATGACTACTAATTTTATGGTCATTTTTTGAAAATGCCATAAAATTCTCTAGATTGATGCCACATAAATAGAACACAAGAAAAAGTGACTAAATAAGAGATCTTGTGTGCCTAAAAACACAAAAATATAAAGGCAAAGGTCCAAATAAAATTTGAAGCATGTATGAGACAAAGTCTAAATGAGCTACCACCATTAAATCATTGAAGACATAAACCTTGCATAAAAGAGACACTAAGTGAACTCAGTTGATTACAATAAATCTAAAATAAGCTTACTTATGTTTTGGGAATAAAAGAGTTAGCACAGAGATCAATTACAATCCAAATTATGAGAAATTAAAAAACATAAGAAGCCATGGTAGCTTTTAGACAAAAATTGAGAGATGAGATAGAGTTATCAATCTCTATAAATATTGAAGGAGGAGTTTTCAAATATACTTAACTAGATACTGCAGCCTTGAACAATGCTAACAAGAATTGGTTTGAGCTCTTCTAGACCATAGAGGAGATGTAATCTATTACCAGGGAAGAACAAAGGATTACCACTATTAATAGGAGGTACTATGACCTTATTTTAGCTCAAATGTCTATCCTCCATCATGTTACTACCAAAATAGAGGTACTCCATTATATTAACATACTTGATCTCATTTTTGTAGATTGTAGAATAGAACATGATTGTATTATCCATGAGGGAAGCTCCAAGAATGTTGCATATATTTCCCCATTGTCCTTTGAGAGGTAATCCAAGCTCACAAAACCCCATGTGGACCTACCCATAATAAATAAATAAACCAGTAAGAATGACCTAGATACCATCCTTAAGCCATATTTGCTTTAGGGGAACCATGTATTCTAGGACTTTGAGGGAAGATTCCCAATTGTCCATTTTAGGAAGGGAAGTATGGTCATCATGACCCTATTAAATAGAATATTTGGAGCCCCTACAACCACATATGTCAATAAGAGTTGGGTGTCTTATGTCTAATTTATGGTAGAGAAAAAGGTCATTCCTTTAATTGGGGATATGATTAGCATCCATCAAGGATGCCAATTTGCAGTCATAAAAAGAAGACAAGAAACAATTCTTCATGATGTCTTATGCCCTGTTATCTTCCATCAAGATCCCCAACATCAAAAACTAAACTCCTAAGGGGAGAACCACCATCTCACACCACTACTCAAATCTACACATCTTCAATTATAAACAACACATGTAGTTCATTTATGACTATCTCTCCTACTTTGGTAGAATACATTACAGGGATTTCTATGACTAGGATTACCCCTTGGATTAAGAAATAAGTGGAGTTGATGGGAGATATCTAGTTTTACCTAGATTGTACTATAATTAGAATTAAATTTGGATCCATCCCTACAAGTTACCTATTTATGTTCCTAATAAGTTGGTAGAATAGGAAAACACATCCCAACTCTTCCATGGTGTTAATAGAATCTGGAAGGAGAAAATGAATGGATTCTTTCATCCATTTCCTTTGACAATTGTAGAATAATTTGGTTGGATTAGAAGAAGGTTGACACCATAGCTAGGTATAGAGATTATTTTGTGTTTCAATTAGATGACCTCAAGCATTAGTATCCCAATGACATAGTGGGAAATAATTTGAAGAGCAAAAAACTACCCAAGCTAGTCTATGAGCATCAAATTGGTCCCTATGATACTATCTACATCAAGGGCAAAATTTTTGAAGAATTACTAGACAAATTCAAAAGGCATAATATTAAACTTATACATAAATTGACCAGTGATAAAAAACCACCAAGGGACATATGGAAAATGCATCCTTTTTAGTATATTTTTTTCTTGAACCTTCTAAGCCACCTCAAGAGAAACCTTAGATAAAAGTGCCACATCTCCCAAAATTAATCACACTAGGTCTTGGTAAGGAGAATTTGGATGAGAGACGTAGTGAGGGACCTTCATCTTCAACTGTCCCTCAAAGGACAAAATATCTTGTTAAACAATTAGATATGATAGCCTTGGAATGAAATGAAATAGTGGAGGATGCCCTCAAGGTCCTCACTAAAGCATATGGATTGGAAGAAGAAGAGGAGAAGGATGAAGAACCACAGGCTCAAAAAGAGGAAGTTGAGAAGGAAAATAAATGGAAGGAATTTGACCTAGATCTAGTCCCAATGGTGCAACCAAAGAAGAGGAAATTAGAATTGGTAATTGTCCCTGTTGGACAAAAAAGGCTAAATTTGACCCTCACTCATCCCATAAGTGAGATCAACTTTTTTAGTGAGGATTAACTAATTCATGGTCCAATCATCCTCAATTGGTTCATTTATGTAAATATGTGGAAAGTCCCTTCCTTGTCTCACTCATGGGCTTTAACCCAATCTATGAGTGTTGATTTGCATGAGAAGATCAAGCCTTGGATAAGGATGTTGATGAAAGAACAAGAAGAGAGAAGAATAATAACCATTATATGGTTAGATGGTAAGAAGATGGATACTCTAGGAGCATCAGGAAGTACCTAGATGGAGGTCTTAGAACCTCCAAAATATAATCAGTCATCTACTATAGTGAAGTTCAATCTAGAGATAGATAGAACAAAAAGAGTAAAAATAAGAACAACCATGGTGGGAACTGAGGAGTTCACTTTTCAAAAGGTTGAGCCTTTTGTAGGATTAACTTTAGTTAGGGGAAATAACCTATTGAACTACCCATCCATGAGGAAGATGTGTAAAGCCTAGTTGCAAATCATTTAGCTCAAGTTAGAGCTAGAATCAGGGGGATGAATTAGAGAATATCCAACCCTGAGAAGGATAATGAAGACTTGAAGATATAGGCCATTTTATTAGTGTTAGGAGTAATTATAAAAATTCTTGAAGACTCTTTCTCTGATATGTTTGAGGATTTAAAATCAATCAAGCTGAGTTAGAGTGCATTGGCACAATAAAACATAATGGCCAATGGTATAATAACCCAATGGCAAGCCTCAATGGATAAAATAATATGGTTGATTAACATGAGAGTTGGAAAGTAGATCCCTAGATTCAAATCAATCAGCTTGGGGCATTTGAATTCCATTCTTGTGATTGTCATTAACAAGATCCAAGGTGTAAGTACATGTTAATAGGACTTAGAGAGGCTTCTCAAGGATGATGAGGATCTAGTAAGGATAATTGAATAACTCCTTAGAATAATTTTTAAAGACCCTATAGAGTCCACTATACTAGGCATCATCAAAGATGATGAATTCATGCATAGGGCTACTTTAGTAGTCTAGGAAATTAAGAGTGAAATTTGAAGACATTCAGGGGAAGACAATATGAGGATCTTTAATATGATATTCAATTCTAGAGAAAGGGTAGCTAAGGAATAAAAAATCAAAGAATCCATGATAAAAAATGATAGAGACTTGGAGGCTTTAGATGAAAGTGAATAAGAGTGTATTTTGAGACCACCTATGGATTTGGATATGTTAAAATAACAACATCAAAAATCTATGGATCTTGTGTAACAACAAGGGGGTAATCAAGGAATAGGGCCCACTAATTTGTTGATATTCTATTTTGTGTAAACTTTGTAGTATTTTGAAAATAGAATATTCTTTTGTAAGGCATATGCTAGTTTTTATCATGTTGCCTCTAGGTCAGCTTAGCTTGGAAAATCTAAATGTATTCTATAATGTTATATAAGAAATACATTTATCCTTATATTTTTTACATTTTTATTTTACAACTGAATAATATACTACCTTAAATTTTTTATAAATTCATTATTACCATCTTGTAAAGGGAGAGATTTTTGAGCAAATGTGTATTCTTGGAGCAATTAATATAGTCAAGTAATTCTAAGATGATTGTCCAAAATTAATGTGTCAATTATTAATATATATTTTATCTCAATTTATGGTTATATAGATTTAATTTTAATAGTTTACTTGAAATTTGAATTTGCATTTGTGATATAGGGTTATTGATTTGTGCTTGTGCTTAATTAGTTGGAGGATCTTGAATTTACTTCATTTCATTTGTTCTGTGTTTAGATGTGCTAATGTTATTTTAACTTGTTAACAAACCTTTAGAGTAAATATATCTCTTTTATGCTTTCATATTATCCTTATAAATTTTCTTGGTATGTGGTGAGATCTGAACCTATGCCATTTTACATCATATATTGGTTAATGTAGATTCAATTATAATTAAAACTTTGTCATTATATTTGAGCCAAGAATCAATAATCACACATTCCCTTCCTACCTTACCTTTTCCTTGTAATTTTTTGAGCCTAATTACCTTAGTTTAGATTTCATTATAAATATCTATTTAAATTATTCTATAGCTTAAGATTTGATCATAATACACTCATATTAACATTGATACTTCATAATTCATAAAGGTTGGACCATGATGGATCCCAACCATCAGTTAGTATAAATTTTTTAGAACATTCATACATTACTCTATTTTTATTTCACCAAAAGTGACATAAGTTTCCAATACCTGCTACTCATGCTCTAAATTCCTAGAATTCTAAAATGAGAAGTGTTGTTTGAAAAATAATAACCCCTATGGTACATTTAGAGACATCAACACCAGTCTCCATATATGTGCTTGTTTCCATTTGAGGATGAGTATGGCAAAATTGTGGTCTAGTTATCTCCTCATTATCTATCCTATTGGAATCTTCCTTAGTAATAAATGGATCATATTGGATCCTTTGTGTCACTTTAATAGATATTACTATCTTTGTAATTTTAAATATGACATCAATTTCATATTTAAAAATTAAAAATATGAGATCATGTTTAACTCATTAATGTCCATATGTAACATGAACTCTATTCCAAATCCTCTTAATATTACTCCTGATATTATTCCTTGGGTCCCATAACTTGGATGGAGCTTTTCCTATGCCATAATGAATCTTGATTTTTCCCACTAGATAAAAGTGTTCCCATTTTATATATTTTAAGTGATCAATACTTAGAGGTACCTTGTGAATAACCCCTTTCTACTATGTACTTAGGGATATGATATATTTATGTATATGGGTTGATAAAGATGCTGACATGTGACACACATCCCCTTAGTTATATGCATACAATGTATTAGGATAATAGAGTAACTTATGGAAGTAGTACATTGGGTAATGTTTAGCCTACATTGGGATTAGGAGGTTATCCATCCATGTATTAGATATATGTAAAGATATAGGGGATGATTATCATGGTAAAGATATCAAGTAAGCATTGAGTCTTCTATGGTAAGAGGATATTGGAGGTTGTCCCCTCAAAGAGACATTATGGAGTTATTCCTTCATAACAGATTATTATATGGTGTTTACCTACCTTAAGGGTATTTTTGAATATATTAAATATCAAGATATTATCAAGTGGTATATCATATCCCTAGGTACATAGCATTTTCCTACCCTTATCCAAATAAATTTTTATATTATTAGATAATTGGAAATTAATTTATTGCTCAACTAGATTATCTATGATTTTGATTGGAAGATATAATGGAGATTCATAGGTCCATTATATCCTTATTAATATATGATCAAGGTATAAATAATAATCCACCATATTTAATATGCCTCTTTTGATTTATTATGATAAACTAGTCATAACCTATCCATAGATGGACCTATATACCATTAGATGAAACACATTTTCAATTACATGGTTTTGTTTTTTGAATATACATGCCTGTGAGACTAAAATAATAAAAAATATTATTCTTTGGGTACTCATTTGATGCCATATATGGCTCAATTTGTGGCAGTCAAATTGGAATATATAGCATCCTCCAAATATGAAATCATGTGAGTCCTATGTGAATCCAAGCTTTGTCAACAATTAATGAAGCCAAAGGATTTACTAAGTCACTATAAATATAACCTTGTATTCAACATCTGTAGATGAGTATGTAATATCTTGATGGTTCTTATATAAATGATAAATAGATGAATAACCAAGATAAAATATGCATCTAAAAGTTGAATTCCTATCATCAAGAAAACCTACCCAATATAAATCATTATACCCAACCAACTGATTAGAACCCCTAGTGTAGTATAATCCAAAAGGAGTATTACCTGATAAATATCATAAAATCCTCTTGACATCATGCCAATGACTGTCATGATGGGCATGTGCAAACCTAGATACAAGACCAAATGTAAATGAAAGGCTAGGGTGAACATGGGTTAAATACATAAGAATCCAAACCATCTACCTTTAAAATTTAGGATCACAAAGTGGAGTAGTAAAATTGGTAGTGAGATTCAGTCCAGAATGAAAAGGAGGACTTGGCTTACAATCATCCATGCTAAAACATTGAAGAATATCAAGGGTGTACTTCTACTAACTCAAATGAATCTTTATATCTAACTGTGAAATATAC
The DNA here is from genome assembly GCA_037957365.1 of Torreya grandis. Taxonomy (NCBI): domain Eukaryota; kingdom Viridiplantae; phylum Streptophyta; class Pinopsida; order Cupressales; family Taxaceae; genus Torreya; species Torreya grandis. The sequence continues at coordinate 936,043 of JARHVA010004384.1, forward strand.
AAACCAAAGAAGTGAAAAATACCAAATTATATCATATTGAACTATGTTAAAAGTGCCTATTAAATAACATAAATAATATAAAAGGAGATGCCTCTAATAATTATATCATCAACATAAAATACCAGTATAATAATATCCTCTCAAATACACTAGATATACATTATGGGATTAGAGTGGTAGTGAACAAAGTTAGTGGAGAAAATAAATAGATACATCTTCTCATATCAAACCCAAAGGGCCTTTTTGAGACCATAAAGAGACCTTCTAATTCAAAAAATAAGAGAATAATCATGAATAAACCTATCAAGATACTCCATATATATTTCCCCCTTCAGATCTCCATGCAAGAAGACACTATTAATGTCCATTTGATACACTATCCAACCTTTTGATGTATAAAAATAAAGTATAAGGTGAATAAAATCCATCTTAGCAACATGTGTAAAAATATTAGGCTAGTCAATTCCTTTGACCGACAAGAACCCCTTTGTAACAAAATGTGTTGTATAATTATCAATGGACCCATAAACTACATACTTGGTGTGGTAAATCCACTTTCACCTAACCAAATTTATTCACTTAGAAAGATATATCAAATCCTAAGTGTGATTATTCATCAAAGAGAATCCTCATCTATCCTTGTATCATCCCACTCTTATATCCCATGAGCCTCTAAAAAAATACTTTGGATCCCTAGAGAATAACTAAAATAGAATTTTAGTACCTATAGAATGTGCATGATGATGTTGAGTGTGTGGAAGATCTTGTATGAAAGGTGCTACCTCAGAAACTATAGTGCATGCCAACTTAGGCATAATGAAAAAATCACTATGAAAAGGATCCTCAACATATATAAACTCCTTAAGAGCCACCTAAATTAGTGCTTAAAATAATGAATCCTCAATAAGAGGTGATGAATCATCAAAAAAATAATAATAAGGCATGGAATAAGATGAATAATAATGAGATGTGAAGTGTTCATAAAACAATACATGTATTCTAAAATGAACATTAGGAGTATAAGGATCCAAAATATGATAAGATCTCATGTCCTCACAATACCCTAAAAAATCAAAGGTTTTATATTCTTATCTAATGCTTTCATTTTATTATTTGGTATACATTACCAAGCATGGATCCCAAATAAATTTAAAAATGAGACATTAGGGTTGGTTCTAGACTAAGTCTCCTCTAAATTCAAAATATCAACTGACCTATGTGTTGTGTGGTTTTGAATGTATTTCACATAATTAATTGATTTTACCTAATAAATAAGAGGTAAACCTTATGAATGCATCATCTATTTAGACATCTTCTTAAAAGTTCAATCCTTTCATTCTATTAATCAATTTATTTGTGAAGTATGAGCAATAAAATGTTGGTGAAAAATACCATGGGCTACCAAAAAAATTAGATAACTCTCAAATGAAGTACTTTCCCCCATTATTTGTGTGAATATTCTTTATTTAACTAGAAGACTATTTATTTACAAAAGCCTTAAATAATTTTTAGTGAGAAAAGACATCACTCTTATACTAGAGAAAATAAACCAAAATACACCTCAATAAATTATCAATGAAAGTAACTGCATACTTAGCCCCATTGAAATAAGGAGTATAAAAGAACATCAAATCACTATGCACAAACTCAAGTGGTGAAGAAGCTCTCATGGATAGGCCATTATGACATGGATCTTGGTGTTATTTATCCTATGCACTTTTAAGGAAAAATCCATCAAGATATGAAATTGTAGGAAGACCTTTTACCATAGTATGAGTACCCAACTCATTTAAATATCTATAGTTAAGATGTCCAACTATCTCATGACAAATCCTAATCTCATAATTTGTATGAGAAACCAAACATGTTCTTAGAGGAGGAGTGTCATCAAAACCATCAAAGTAATATATTTGAGGATTATGATCAACAACTCCTTGTGTAATGATTTGGTGAGGCTCTAGCAAAGCTCAAACTTTAGCACTATGTGGTGTGAAAGTCACCATCTTTCTGTGACCAAAATGATAAATCTGATAAACTAAAAGTAGATTGGTAGTGATGTCTAGAACATATAATGCATCATTGTTGTAGCCACCATATAAAATGTATGTCACCCTTTCCCTTAAAAGATATAAAAGAATAATATCCAACCTCAATATTCTAATTAAAACTCAATCCAAGAGATACAAATGAGTCCTTAGAATAATTCATATGGTGTGAAACACTAGAATCTAGAATCTAATTGTCTGAAATAGGTGATTATGATATCTTAATAAAATTAATTGATTCCCCATGCATATGAGATAGAGGAGTGGAGATTTAAATATTGTGTTTCTTAATGACATATTCTATGGCTTGCATTCTCTTAAAACACATAGACTATTCATGACTAGTCCCACTAAAATAGAAGCATAATAGGTTCAACTTATTCTTGTATTTGGAAGATGATTTGGGTTTAGATGTGTTAGTGTTGGGCTTAGGTGCACTGTAAGATAGATGAGGAGTGTTCTTCTTCTTTCCCTTTCATTTTACCTTGTTTGTAGGATGTGATGATACTAATAATTATTTAGAGATGTAAGACTAAAGATGAGATAATTTGGATTCCTCTATAGTAAGTTTCTCATAAAAAAAACTTTAAATCAGCCATTTTTAATGTGGCACCTAAGCCATCCATGCTAGAGAAAAAGGTAGAAGTAATGATTTAGAATGAACCACTCAACTTGGAAAAAATAAATTACACACACCCTTCACCTTTTTAATCTCATCCACTCCCCTTTAACTGTGTGAAAAAATTCTTAAAATTATTGAGGTATTCTAAAATATTAGCAAAGTCATCTGTATTTAGTGAAATATCTCCACTTCAAGCTACATGACTCTCATGTGAGTTACATTCCCAAATATACCCTTTATAATAGCCTACATTTTAAATGGAGTATCACACCCATCCAAATGAAATAAAAAACTATTACTCACATAAGTCCCTATCAAACCCATACATTCTTCAGACTTACATTGGTGCTAAAATTTTTGAAACTCTTTTATGTATTATGGTTGAGTTTCATTCATTAGGGACCATAATTATGTATGTTTTATGATTGTTTCCATTATAGGTTTGCATACATGGTAATTTTGTGTAGCAAAAGGTTCACAATGATCAATACCTAAATTAGAATCCATCCTAGTGAGTCACCAAATATAATAAATAATACAAAAGGGTGCACAAATTGACACTAAGAAAACCCCCAAAAGACTATATTAAGGACCCCTCATTTGGTACTTTATAAAGGTATTTAATTCTAACAAATTAATGAAATAAATGGACTAATAATTGAATACCATACACTTTATAAACAAATGAAACTCAATTTTGATTTATATTTCAAAAGTTATAAGCTTTATGAATTCCTATAAATGGGTCAAAAACATTAAAATTTACACTAGAGAAATATTTTAGTGACCAAAATAGAATTGAAGGTAAGCTTACAACCACTCATTAGAACTGAAATAAAACCACAAACATATAAAATCCCACCAAAGTGAAAAAAAAGTATCCAAATGATCCCTTTGCTCATGCAAGTGAAAGATGATTCCTCTCAAGGAGAAATTATAGATTATAAAAGAAACTAATGAATGATTAGGATAGTTTTGAGAGGAGAGGAAGTGAATTACTATTTATAAATAACCTCATAGTCTATGAAAAGGATGAGATTCTTGGAAGAGAGGAAAAAAATGTGGTTACCACACCTTCTCACATTCCCGATGCACTTCAAACACATATAGGCCTTTAAATTAGGTTAGTGCCTATGAAATTCTTGAACATAGCTTCAATAAGTTCCCATGCCAATAATTCCTCTTAACCATGCTTTCCAATGTAGTAGATAAGGAAAAAAACATAGTATTCCACTCACATAGTAGATAAAAACCATGTAGAAGTTAACTCACACATCAGATGAAGGCCAACTTTCCTTCAAAATCAAAGACCTCTATAAAAAACCAATGCCACCACTCTCTCCACACTATCAACATAGGTGTAGAGTTGATGTGTAGTCCTAAGAAAATCAAATTATTAACAAATAAATAATCAATATCAATGCATTTCTAGTCATTCATAGATCTAATTAGAAGTTTTACACAGTCTAAGGAAAACAAAAAAACTTCCAACACTCCATAACAATATCCTTACAATTCCATGGGCTTGACCATGATATAGATGTCAAACAACACCTTCCACCTTGTAATTGCATGTCAAACCAAAAAACAACTTCAATCTAGTTTTTTTAACCTCAACATATCTTTTAGGAAAAAAGGTGCAGTTTTTAGATGATATGCAAATCTATAAATGTAACATCTCCTCTACAAAATAGATGTGTTCAATCACCTCTCTCTATTCTATAGTCAAATTATAATGTAGATCTGGGAGGGTGCTTGCTTTCAACACATCTACAAAAATTCTAATGCTTCTACCAAGAGAATTTACTTGGATAAGAAATAAGATGTTGAGGATGAATGTGTTAAGATAAATTAAAAATTAGATTTATCCCCTAATCAAATACAAGAGAAACTATGAAATAAATTAATCAAAAACTAAAAATAAATAAAAACATACACATAATAGTAGACACCAAATTTAACGTGGTTCATCCAAAATGGGCTACATCCACCAAACTTGTCCAACATATTATTTCCATCAATATAAGGGAGAAACAAAATCTTGTAACAAACCCTATTACACCTCTCTACTTTTTTCTACCTCCACTCTATGTTAATTTTCACCTTTTTCTTTCTCAGCCATATCTTAATCCATTTTAAGGTGAAAAAAAACCTAAATATAACCTCTATAATTAGATCTATAAACCTATAATCAATAGCTAGATTGAATACAAAATTACAATTTAATAAGGTAATTTTAATAAAATTTTCACTTCAAGGGTGCTACCACCAAACCTCCACCATGGTACATGGCCCCTAGACCCCCTATCGGGGGGGGGGGGGGAGTCATCCCCCCTAGATCCTGCAAGGGGGGTTCCTCCCATTACAACCCCCCACATAATTAGGGATACAAAGAATGAGATCCATACCCGAATGAAATAACATCAAAATTTTAACTTCTAATCATGGAAGACAATCAAGCTCCACACATAATAGAATGCCAATGGGAAGTAGAATAAAAATAATTATCTAGAAAACATACAAGCCAATATATGGTTGTAAATATCAAAGATTGGTACCATGTTAGGAATGGTGAAAAACATTCCAAGAATCCAATATCTGAAGAGTTAACAAAAATAACATCACACATGAAGCTAAAAATAAATTATATGTAAAACAAGGCAAGTCAAATGGTGATTCAGAATGAGATATCTAGTAAAATAGTAATCCCTTGCATAAGGAGGCAAGAAAAAAAATTGAGCTATCCTATGTAATCAAGTGGGATGAATCATCATATAAGACAAACTAGGAAAAAGATGAAACACCTAGCTAATAGCCTAATAAACATGAGAAATACACACTCTAACAATATATCAATACAAATCATTTCACAAAACTAAATTCAACATGATGAAAAATACCTAAACATATCATGGAAATATTAACATTATAACAAAGTATTACAAAAATTACACAAATATTGATTGCAAATTGAGAAAACAAATCCATTTTCATTCAAGCTAGACATGAACATGCAATACATTAGACATGATCATGAATGTTTAAATTCAAAGTGGTTCTTCATCTAAATTTTTTTAAGGTGGGGTGTGTCGGTAATTATAAATTATGACTCAATGGGAAAATAATCTAGATTAATTGAGAACCTATAAACTTGGTTTGATCATACATACCTTCAAACTTTACGAAAAATAAATAAATAAATTATAAAATTGAAATAGGATCCTAACATAATCATGAAAGATTCAACACATTCTCAATCTTTAGATTGTGTGTGATCTTATGAAGGTTCATTAATCCTTGATATGAGAGTTTATAAAAATATTTAGTTAAAGCTAAAGATTTTATTGACCTTATTTCATCAAAATATTTATCTTTTAAGTAATAAAATATTAGAAGTGAATCATTGCTTTACTACTAACCAAGTATCCCAAGCCCTAAAAAATATACCTCTGATTCCACTCTAGTAATTTCTCTACTACTAGCCAAGGATTTGTTTCCTTAATAGAGATACTTGAATCATCTGTATTCCATGGATTTTATTATTTACTTATTTTTTAACCTTTCTTGGAAGAAGGGATGCAAACCAACACTAGTTAGGTTTATAGGAATGGAATAATATATTAAAATATATTTTTTATTCACTCTTTGACCTTAGTCAATACATACTATCTCTCAAAAAAGTCTTAATTTTTTTTTAGTATAGTTAATATTTCATAATGACAAGTATTTCTAAAATTTGCATGGTAACATTAGAGTAACTTCCAGTAGTTTAATAAACTTATTCAATGTCATCATATAAAAATTTATGCTTAAACATGATACGTACCTTGATCCAAGCACCTATAATATACTAATAATAATCCACCAAAAAAAATTCAATGTGATTTTTGGCTTCCCTTGTAAATATAATCTTGACGAAATCACAAAATCATTGGATTGTCCTAAATTAAAAAAACTATTCTATGAAATCAAATAATTTTTCTCTAAAGAAGGAAATGCTAGAAATGGGAAATTTATCCTAATAAAACATGAAATAAATCTATAAAACAAGGAAAATAATATAATAAAAATGGAAATATAATCTTATTATATCACCAAGGTAAAACTCACATTCATTATGATATGGTTTTAGTTGGACTAGCCATGAAATAATATTTCCAAAACTTCACATTGATTGAAAAAGTTAGATCATTACCTTTAAGATATTTCAATTAAAAATAATTTTTACCTAGAATTTGATAAATATTATATGGTCCAATCCACAAGGGAGTGAATTTATCATGTTTGCTTCTCTTTTTGTGTTCTTTATCCCATAGGATCACTAAGTCTATAATCTATAAAACCTTAATTTTTTATCTTCTATCAAATCATATTTTGACAATATCATAGTGTTTAATGAAGATTTATAGAGGTTTAGTTCATGAATCTTCCATTTGGATAATATATAATAACCTTGAATGAATTATCTCATCTTCTTCCATATACTCTTTCATAAACTGATATATTGGTAGCTTAAGATTAATGGGAAACATAGGTTGCTACCCATAAACTATTAGAAAAGGAGAAGCTTTGAGGTCCTATTTATGTCTTGTTATGTCTATCCATAGTGAATTCTTAAAAAACATACTCCATTATCTTAGTTTTTCTTACACTAAATTCTTAATGTCATACATCAATTTATTATTAATAGATTTTAAAACTCCATTTCCATGTGGATAATAATTTAAATAAAACTTATTAGTAATCTAATTATTATAGGCCCACTCAATGAGATATGTGCATTGGAAGGATGTACCATTGTCACACACCAAAGAAACTAATGTCCTAAATATAGTTAGTAAATTTTATTCAAGAAACTTAATAACATTTTTAGATCTATAATTAGTTGTTGCTACATCGTTAGTCCATCTGTTATAGTAATCTAATGTTGTCAATAAAATTTTTATAAATTTATTTTCTTAGTTCCTATTTTATCCCAAATTTTTACCATAGAGAATTCAATCACACCTTCTCAAATTTTGGATAACATAGAACTATCTTTGAGTATAAGCAAATTACTACAAGAGATATATCTCTAGATTATGGGCTAGTTCCCTTGATCCAACTATTTAGGCTCTCAATTACACTAGTTTAGTCATTTATTAGGGGTAAAAATGGAAGAAATAAATTGAATTCAACCTCCACTAATCTAGGTGATACACTAATTATATATCCTAAAATATTGTTGAACTTACACTATGAAGGCACATTACTAAAACTAATCTCAACTTAATTTTCTTATAGCAAAAGTGTCTCTACATGGAGGTAGATTGATATGAATTTCCAAAGGTGAGTGAGTAAGAGGTATATTCTAAGATACTACTAATCTTATTCACGCATAAAATACATCTAACAAATACTTACACTTCATGAGACATGTTAGAAGAAATATTACTTCCATAATGCATACAAGAGTATATGGAAGAAAGGATAAACAATCATCAATTGTCATCCAATAAGACTACTTGAAATACTTAGGCAAGAAATTCAAGAGATAAAACTAGCTAGATAATTTTATTCAAAGGAAAAACATGATGTCAAACTTGAAGTTCTTTACAATACCAATTATGCATCCTTTAAAATGCAAAAATGGCTTCAATATATAGAATAAAAGGAGAAGAGAGAGATAGAGTAATGTTGGAAAGTCAAATGTCCAAGTGTAAATTCTTAAGACTAGTTAAAATTCACAAGAAAGAGTTATAAAATAGATCATGAAGTTCTCCTAGATAAGTGTCAATCTAAAATATGACATCCTCATGAAGTTGGGATATGGATACTTCATTGTCCTTCTTCAAATTGCTCTTCTTGATGAGGAGTCCACTAATTGTATATAACTACATTATAGGTCATTGAAAAAATGTACTAACTTGATAAGGTGGAATTTTTTTTGGTTTAGGTCATTATGCATCCCTCCAATTGATGATGATCTCTTTTCCACTTGTTGTTTACTTCTTTGAAGTAACTCCCTATCCCTCTATGCCTAAAATCTTACACTTATCACTAGGGTGACTTTCACACACTCAAAATATTTTTTTAAGAGATGTAAAACACATATAACTTATTTATCTTCTATTTTATCATATAGATCTCAAGAAACTCAAAATCACACTTCTCATCTTCAACTTGGCAGTTACATTTATTTCTTTTATTCTATCCTAGACTACTTACAATAATTAGCCTAAAAAATGAGTCACCATTCATGACCAAGGTGATAATGGGGTATGAAGAGTTAGAATACAACACCACAAAAAATCCACCATGTATTTCACCTATCTATTCCTTTATACACTTTCAAATCACCTCAAATCTTGTAAAAAACATAAATTTTGACCCATCAATATTAGTGATAGTAAAAAATAAATGAGTGGTAGGGAGCTTAAGAGATTTTCAAGTATGTCCAAATCACTTTCAATTCTAATTAAAAAATTATATATTAATTAATCTTCATATTTTTCTCATCTAACTCTTATGACTATTTTAGGAGGCTTTTAGGTCATTTAGGTTCTTATCAATGGTTCATAAAGGTTAGGACCTTACCCTTTGAACTAATTCCACTTAACTCATGTACATGACCTCCTTAAACTCTTCATATGTATTCAGGACCCCATTGATATCATCTGTGTATATGAGACTGAATGAATTTATCTCTTGAGTAGTTGTTATGCATTTTAGACATCCTTAAGACAAATTGAGGGCAAAAATGACCAATCTATGTTTTTTTCTACAAATTGATGAATATCATAAACCCTTCACTATCCCATGAAATTTATTACAATTTCTTGAGAATATCACATGATCATAGGAAGGGCATTAGAAGCTTAAGGCTTATGCCTAGTTTTAGGCCTTAAAGGCATAGACTAGGTTTTTTGAGTATATAACCACCTATGAATGGTCATAGTGGTTGTAAGACCTCATAAAAACTTTTTTACCTCCAATTATATCATGTACATCATCCCAAAGTTCCTTAAGACTTTACCATTCATTGTTTTTACCATCAATGTACTAAGTCTGTAAGTTACATTATTTGTGGAGTGTCTCAGTTCAGAGATAACATAGTGAGCAATTCCACTATTAGTCTGACCTAAAAGATACCATGGAGGTTTTTTTAAACTTATTATGAACCCATATAACAATTTTTAAATCATGATCACCTTTATAAAGGCCTTAACACTTCAAATTCTCAAAACTATATATAGGCTTGTTAGTGCATTCTTAAATTCAATAGTCTTAAGAACCTTTACCCAACCTTTCTCTATCCATCTTGCCTCTGAGAGTCATGTGGAAGTGTGATACTATCACTCTGAGAGTTATTTATACATGGTCATATCCATCATACACATCTACCTACAAACCAAACTTTTATCTTTCTGTAGCTTAAGGCTAGTCTATCTCTTCAATCAAACTCTAAGTGTTCATTAGGGAAATAAAAAGATTTATATAGGTGTTATTATATGTTTGAGAATTTTTTTTCACACTTTGGTTATTTTTAAGGTCACTAGGACCATTTCATACTTAGATAGATTCATTTATTCCTTGAGACCACGTAATTATCTCTTTACTATCAATGCACTCTAGGTGGGTAACTTACATTGGTTGAGGTTAATTTTGGGTTCTTGAAACTATAGGAGAAGAATAATTTTTTTGGAGAAACTAAGGTAAACCTTCCCATTTCTCAACCTTCTTGAACTTTTTACCTTTCACCTTTCTCCCAATCTATGAACATTGAATTCAAGTGTTTGATCCTAAGTTGAGATATAAAGATATCTTACCATCTCAATAAGTACATATGAGATATATCTTGTGGTTAGTCCCAAAATTATCATTATTTAATCTCTTCCAAATTTATCAATGTCTTAGGCCTCTATGGTAATCACTTAGGATTACTGACTATGTTTTAGTTTTAGGTTTTCACCACTCACATAATGATCTTAAATTTGTTTGAGATGATAAAATAGCTCAAATGATTCCAAACATGATTTTTTTCCTATTTTATGTTTTAAAATAATTAGGTTCCTTGTATCAACCTATAGGTTCTTGTTTTAGGGTTACATGACTGTATCAAGCATCCCAGACCTTACCTTATCATTAATGATCCTCTTCAATAAAAACATTCAATGGAGAATCTAACTAGCCATGTTATGAGGGGTTGATAAAAAGTGTATTAACCTTTAATTTAACTCACTCAAAAAATAAGAAACTCTACAACTATTAAACACTCTTTTTCATACCATTGATATTCACTTCAAGCACAAGGAGATGGTTTTACCTATCCTTCCCTAACCACATGTGCCAAATGACTTTAAATCTAGCATGAAATGGGTGGGTATTATCTAAAATTCTACATAAATTACTTGATTCACATAGATAAATATCTAAATTTTAACAAGATGATAAAAACCAAGTTATTGGGATTGCATAGATAGTTTGGAGGTACCAATAATCTTAATGATTGTTCATTCAACACAGTCCACCAATCCTAAAAATATGACAATGAAATGAAAGCCCATAAGGACCTATAACATCCTCCATGTTTAATCACTCTATATCCTCTTCTCCATTCCATACCAAATGAAAATCATTGACCTTTTTTGAGCTATCCAAGTGAGCAATAGGATATAGAAGATAATTTTCTCATTTTTGGATCTATTGATCCCATATGAGCCTAAAAATGAACTATAGGGATACCAAGGCACCTTATTAAAACATTCACACATAAAAATGAGTTACCTAAATCCATACAAACATATTAAAATGACCTACTCTCTAACATGAAATAGGTTAACCTACTTCTTGACATTTGTCTTTGCGATGAGATTCACGTACAACTCTTTAAAATGACCAAAAGGTGGAAGAAAATGATATTATAAAAAATGGAAAAATGTGACAAAGGTTAAAAAAATTTGTATGACCATCAAATTATTACTTGACCTCATTTAGGACCATGGTGACCATTTTCAAACCTATAAGACCTTATGAAAAGTTTGAACATGGAAAGGGGTTGACCCAATTTGATTTAGGGTAAAAGTTTTGCCAACATTTTGGAAATTTATAGGGGTAGCATGCTTACCATACTAAGGACCCATTTACTTCTCCTATAATTGGGTAATGGATTCACTCATATGATATAATTGACATTGATATACCTATGAAAAGAATCTAAACTCACACAAAACACAACAAGAAACAAACACACAAAACAAGACAATAAAACACACACTTGTGATATCTAAACACTTAGAAAAAACACACAAATAACTTACACCAAATAATGTTCCCATCACTTATGGGTAAAACACATCTATCATAATATATAAAATACCTCAAAACACTTAAGGTGAAGGTCAACTTCTTTATGGCTTTAGCCAGGGTTAGAGACAATGCTTCTAAGATCTTTGTTGCTCCAATGATGAATTTTTGTCAATGAAAAATTGCTTATGAGGATAATTAAATGACTTACCATTTTTGGATTTTCTTCTAACTATAAGTGTATTACTTGGGACTCTCATGAATACTCCATCTATCTTTCCTATAGGTTTATTTTACTTTGCAGCTTGCTTGACCTTTATCATATTCACTTGACGTTCCTTAATTTGATGATTAGGATTTATGAAACCCTTCAAAACTTAAAATTTATTTGAATCAAGATATGTTTTCTATTAGGATTTATCAAGGTTATTCTATTTTTGATCATCAGCTACATTATTGACCTCATCATCAGGTATATATTCCTTTTGAAGAGTTATAGGTCTACTTCTTCAAACCTCAATACTATGACATTGAATTATTGCCAAATATCATCTACATTTTTTGAGGTTCATTCTCATGAATATTCTCTTATTTGGTATGTAAACCTTAATTCTCACTAAGACTATAATACTTTATTATAGTTGGATACATACATCATCATCCATGTGCAAAAGGTAGTTACCCCATGTAATATGTCTTGGAGTATCATCGAAATTTGCTTCAAGAGACCCATCACATTCTTCATGGAGGATGTATGTACCCAGACCTATTTATTTTTCAATATGCTCATATGGATAAAATCTATACTACTCAACTCCCCATTCATCAAGGTATAATTCATCCATGTCATTAAGAGCTATTAGAGATTCTTGATCAAGGATGATCTTCATCGTCACTGATATTGCAATCCATGTTTTATGCATAATTCACATATGGATCTACATGAAATTGAGATAGATGTTCATATTTTATTGATACTTTAACACAATACCTATTCTTAAATTCCATACAGGACCAATATGAAGTCAATTATACTCGAATATTAGTAGTAACATCTCTAAAAAATCAAAGGGGAATGTGAGGTGTCACTTACACAACGATAACATCTTAAGTAATATTGAAATTAGGACAATCATGAATAACAAGTTGTAATATTTTGATTATACCAATTATATTGGCAACTAACCCATCCAGTTTTAGCACTCCTTTAGAATGAGCATCACACTTCAAGGTCAACTTATCAACTACTTTATTAGGCATGAGTGAATTACTTGATCCACTATCAATCAAATAATTATGAACCAAATCATCTCTAATGATTATAGAGAGATAAAATGAAGGAGGTGTATCCACTTTCTTAATAATGTTTAGTTTTACCTTTCCCACTAGGTTGCTTGGTTGTCAGACTGAGTTTGTATATCTATTTTTAGAGGAGGTCTACTTATACAGGTATTGATAGAGTATCTAACATTGATACATTAACATGATCCTTATTCATCTAATCTATAATGTTAGTGAAATATTCATTAACCTTAGCTTGTCCACTAATAGGAATAGTGTTTCATATAACCTAAGGATTCTAAGTTGTGAAATAAATCTTATCATTTTTAATTATTTGATATATTTGTGTATTTAGGACTACATTAGACATACCCACTATTTTATATGTTTTAAATCTCATTGATGGACCATTACCAACCTCTTGAATCTCTTCAATTACCTTTCTCTTTGGCCTTGTGTTTGTAGTTATAGGACTTGAATCTTTGTTTGATTTCCCTTGGTAATTCATAATACATGAGTCATATTGATACCAATTGACTAAAGTATACCACACTTGTGTACTCTCTCTATTATTATCTCCTCTATTAGGTTCCTTATCTTGAGTCATGGTTGGCATTATTCCCAAATTTGCCATGAAATCTTGATTAAAGGACTCATTAGCATAGGTCTATGGATTATGAGGTTAATACCATAGATATTGACCCTCATGATCTTGAGGAAGGTTATTTTGAGTAGGCACTAATGATTTTTATGTGGAGGAATCATTGGGATTATAATCATTATATGTTTTTTCTTAAACTATCTACCCTTAACCTTTAAGATGACTTTGCAAGTGTGGTATATTACCTTGATGGTTTGGATAAGATAGATTCTGTTGATAGTGGATTTGAAAATATCTCCCTTGATACTATTATATGATCCTCTTCAGACATAAAATCACTTACTTAGGATCCTTCACTTTTTCTATCTCATTAGATTTACGTGACTGACTAGGGGCAACTACATTATGTTTTGGCATAGGGATGGAGCAACAATAGGTGTAGGGGTTTGTACATCAGGTAATAGAGGAATATATATTCTTGGAGAAATATTCCTAGATTAAATAAAATATTTAGTATATATGATGGCCACATCATAGGCATTAGGTAATTTATCCCTACTCATAGGTTATACCATCATATAAATATCACTACTAAAAGCCTTAAGATAATAAAGGAAATCATGATGTGTAATAAGAATTAATAAGATTTGGATCATATCCCATGCATTATAAATTTTTTTTTTGAATTATTAAATATCTTCTTAAGGTGTTATCCTTATGTTGGTTAGATTATTAGTCAAAGACAAGTTGTCACTCTTGTCTTTAAACATTCTCCTCAAAGCATCAACTAATTCATCCTATGTGCCGATAGATTTAAGATCCAAATTAATACACCAACCAAGACATTTCCAATGGAAATAAATAGACAAAATATAATGTACATATTTTCCTTAATGATATGATGTATATTGTAGAAGTTGGTAATGTTTCTAATGTGCTCAATAGGAGTAATGCGAGTATGACCTATGTAAAAAGGGACTCATCATAATTGGAAAGTATTATAGGACTATATCCATTTAAATAAATACAATTTGGGTTCCTTTCCATGATATTTTTAGTATTTTTAAATATTGGGCCAATCAAAAAATTTATTATTGGTGTATGAGCAAGGTAGGATCTCTTTAGGTAAGGGTGTGTGTTAGCAAATCTATTTGTTTTGATTGAATAATAAGGATCCCTTGGAAAAAATAATAATTCCTTCAATGTGATATCTTGTGTTTACCTTAGGAATTAAATAGTTCACTATTCTACAACCAAGAGTCAATTTTTGGAGTTGACAGATACTATAGGAAGTAGACTATTACAACCTCTTTATTTTCAAGATAAGCATCCACCTTGAATAACCTTATTGGACCACATGTGGTACTAGGTGTGAAATAACTCTTATAGCCCAAATATTCACCCTATATAAGTAAAGCATACCTTATTAAATTTGGGATAACATGAAACTATCTTTGAGTATAGGTAGATTACTACAAGAGATATATATCTAGATTATGGATTACCTCCCTTGATATAATGTCTAGGATCTCAACTAAAGTAGTCTAATCACTTATTAAGGGTGAAAGGGGAGGATATAAGTTTAAATTAACCTACACTAATGGAGGTGATACACCAATGATATATTCATAAACATGCTTACACTTTCACTATGAAGGTAGATTACTAAAATAGATCTCAACTCAAGGTTCTTATAGTAAAAGTGTTTCTACATAGAGGCATATTGCTATGAATTTCCAAATCTGAGTGAATAGGAGGTATAGTCTTAGACACTACGAATATTCTTCACACTTCAAATACACCTAACCAACACTTACACTTTATGAGACCTGTTAGAATAAGTATTACTTACATAATGCATATTAGAGCATAATAGAAGCTGCGAGAAATAATTATCACTTGTCATACAAATAGGATACTTAACATTCTTAGACAAGATATTTTATAGACTAAACTAGCTTGAAAAATTTATTTAAAGGCAACACAAGATTCCAAACTAGTAGGGCTTTACAATATCAATTGAGGATCTTTTACAATGCATAAAAGATAGAAAGAGTGACGTTGGAGAGTCATAATTCCAAGTGTCAAGTCTTGAAGACCAGTTACAATATAGGATAAAGAGTTATAAAATAAATCATGAAGGTCTCCTAGATATGTTTCAATATTAAATATACCTTTCTCTAAAATTTGGTGTAAGGATACTTCATTATCCTTCTTGAAAGTGATCTTCTTGATGAGGAGTATAGTAACTATTTAGAGCTTCCTTAGAGGTCATTGACACATATTTAATGACTTTATAAGGTGGAAAAATGATTGGTTAATTTCATTATTCACCCCTCTAAATAATAAACTTCTCTTTTCTAGTTGTTTACTTCCTTGAAGTAACTCACTACCCATTTAGGCCTAAACTCTTACACTTATCACTAGGGTGACCTATACAAACTCAAAAGAGTTCATTGTAGATATGTTAAAAACATATTCATAAATTCTTTGTCTTTTAGTCTATCATATAGATCTCAATAAGCTCAAAATAACATTTTTAATCTTCAACTTAGCAGTTACCTTTATTTAAATTATTTTATCCAAGACTGATTGAAATAATTGGCTTAATAGAGGAGTATACATATATAAATGAGGTGATAATGGGGTATAAGGAGCCAAAATTCATCTACACACACCTTCCACCATGTCTTTCACCTATTTATTCCTTTTTACACCTTCAATTCACCTCAAGTCTTGTAGAAAACACATAATTTGACCCATCTATTTAGGTGATGGTATATAATAATTCATTTATAAAGATATTAATAGAGTTACAAGTATGTATAAATCACTTTCTATGCCAATTGACAACTTTTTGATGCATTTATATTCATCCTTTTCTCATTAGGATCTTATGAGGGTTTTAGGTCATTTAGGTTCTTAGCAATGGTTCATAAATGTTAGGCCATTAAGATTTAAACCAATGCCACTAAATTAAATTACATGAGCTATATCAACTCTAACTAATTTATCAAGGCCCCATGCATCACATCCATATAGATGGGATTGAAAGAAGTCTCTCAAGTAGCTATTATGCATTTTGGACATCCCTAAGACAATATAAGGAAAAAAATGACCAATCTAAGTTCTTATTCAAATTTATGAGTCTCATAAACACTGAAATCTCCCATATAATCTCTCACATTGTATTTATAATAGCATATGATAATAGGAATGACATTTGAAGCCTAAAGTTCATGCCTAGTTCTAGGCCTCGAAGGCATAGACTCGGGTTTCTAAGTATACAACCACCTATGAGTAGTGACAATGGATATATGACCTCGTAAAAAAAATATTACCTCTAATTAAATCCTAAACATCATCCCAAAGTTCATTAATATTCTTCCATTCATCCTTTTTACCATCAATGTACTAGGTCTCCAAGTTACATTACTTATGGAGTGTCTCAAGTCTGAGACAAAATAATGATCACTTCCACTATTATTTTACCTAAAGGAGTCCATGAATGTATTTTTCAACCCATTTTTACCCATTTTACCAATTTACAAATCTTGATCAACTCTATAATGGTGTTAACACTTCACATTCTAAAAACCAATTATACGCCTCTTAGTGCATTCCTAGATTTAATATGCTTAAGAACCTTTGCCCCAACCCTAATATGTCCATCTCTCATTTGAGAGTCACATAAAAGTGTGATATTATAACTCTATGATTTATTTATAGATGGTCATATCCATCCTACACCTCTTCTTACTAACCAAACATGTATCTTTCCTTAGCTTAAGGCTAGTTTATCTCTCGAGTCAAACTATAAGTGTTCATTTAGGAAATAAAGAGAGTTATTTAGGTGATATTATATATTTTATAACTATTTTTCACACTTTTGGTTTATCTTGAGGTCACTAGGACCATTTCATATCTGGATAGACTCATTTCTTCCTTGAGACCATGCAATTTTCTGTTTGCTATCGATGTACTATAGGTGTGCAAGTTGCATTGCTCTATGTTAATTTTGTATTCTTGAATTTATAAGAGAATAATCCCTTTTCTAGATAAACTAAGTTAAACCTTACCATTTTTAAACCTTATTCAAATCTATAACTTGTACCTTTCTCCCAATCGATAAACATTGAATTCAGGAGTTTGATCCTAAGATGAGGTTTGAAGATGTCTTACCATCTCAACAAGTAGATATGAGATATATCTTATGGTTAAAAATATAATTATCATTCTTGAATCTATTTAAAATTTATCAATATATCTAGCCTCTATGGTATTCACTTAGGATTATTGATTATGTTCCTCTAGTTTTAGGTCTTCACCACTCACATAGTGATCTTCTCTTGATCCATGAATTTGTTTGAGATGATAAAATAAGATCAAATGCTTCCAAAAATGATTTGGTTGATCTTTTTATCAGGTATATTTTTAACCCATTTTTGTATGGTAATATTTTCTATAGTATGAGTTACAAATAATGGAAAATATAATGACATAATGTGATCACCTCCAAGCTATGAGACCTTGTTGAATTGAGGTGAACCTTTAGAGAAGGATGACTTCCTTTCACTAAGTTTATTATAACTAATTTTTTACTAATTAAACTTAAAAAAATACTTCTTAATGATCTTTCTTATAAATAGGGCTTGGATTATGAGAAAAAGAGTTTTATAATGAATTGTAAAACTAGAAAATGGTAATTACACCAAATGATTATAGCAGAAATTAATGATTGCTTTGTATGAATCTAGTAGAAAAATAAATATACTAAAATTTATTGAATAAAAAACAATACAAGTATGAAACCAAAGGTAATATTGGGCCCTTAACATGTAATAAATAAGATTCTTTATTTTCCCTCAACAAGTTTTTAAAATGGCGAAAAATAATACCACATATGAATCTATATGATTGAAATAAGATTTAGAGATTTCAAAAATATAATAAATATCCATTCAAAGACAAAGATAACATAGATAAGGAAGTTCAAAATTAAATATATTATTATTCTCCAAGTTAAAACATGTAAATCAATTATTTAAAAAGTAGAATAATTATTTCAATAAAAAAAATATCCATCAACTATGCTTGGGTACCCATATTTATACAAAAACACTCTCTTAAAAGAGAGGAAATTAATAATACCTTACATCCAATTAAAGGGAAGGAAAATCTAGGAACTTCATGTAAATGGTATCCTATTTAGTTTGTAATGGTGGACTTGGTAGAATATATGGTTGGAAAAGAAACATGAAACTATTGGGTGATTCAATAATTGCTATAGGAGTAGAGAAATCCATTGGAATCTTCATAAAAATTTCCTCATCCTTGAGTTTTGTTTTTGTTATCTCTCTCAAGAAATGGGGTGCCAAAATGAACTATTACTTAATAATAATTGAATGCTTTTAGATTTTTATGTTATAACTTGTAAAACATAATTTGTATTTTGAAGTGAAGACTTTTACAAATTTTTAAGTCATTCAACTTTGACAAAAAATAAAGTGTAAATTATAACATGAGTTTTTTCAAGTGAAGAAATTCAAACCTTGTCGAAAGGAAAAGGGAAAATTACAAGTTTCACTTTTTTACAGCTTAAGCCTGTAAAAAAGATACTTGAAAATTACAAGTGAATATCTCAAAAAAAGTTGTCAACATGATAGTTACAAATTGAAACCTAAACTTTTATAATGTTTCTTACAATAAATAAATGTAGTTTATATAATGTATTTTTATATTTATTTGAAATAAATAGTCTACAAACATAACCTCTAAATATTCCTTGTCCATATTTTATTATATATTCTCAATGTAACAATAAAATATTTTGAATACCTATTAGAGGTGATCTTCATCAGGACCAAGTGAATAAAGGTTGATCTAACATTTTAATATTAATTCAGATAGTTCCCTAGATGTATCCCTATATACTTGAGTGGCATTCCTCATTCAATCCAGTGGACTATCATATTTAATGAATTGGTGAATGGAATTCAAGTTAAACATTTTATCTCATGATGGCTCTCTCTTGAATACTCCCTTGAATTTGTCTTGAACCTCTTAAATTAAAGGATTTAAACTTGATGATTGGTTTCTTCACATGACAATTTACCTAGAAAATCTTCATTGTCATAGATTATATCAATGGTTTTATCATATTTAACCTTGGCCTTATTAATACTCCTATTGAATATCTTAATTATAAAATGTGATGCCCTATCCATCTCTTTATGATCTATATAACTCTTCAATATCTTCTCTGATATGAGGGTGTCAGCCTTAATTAGGTTAGTACCCTACAACATTGGAAAGAATAGACTCAATCTTTCAAAATCATCCTCATACTTGCTTATTTCTAGTTTCAAAGATGCCTAATCATCCGTCAGAGTCTTGTAATAGTCCATTGTTAGCTCTATTACTATATTTAATTTCATGATGAGTTCCTTAACCAAGTATTTTTTGGCCATTCCCATAGTACCAATATTTGTCATTACTTAAAATGTTTCTTTATTATGGAATTAAGCAAGATATTATGTTGGTTGGGCTACTAGCTTGATGAAAGTATTCAAGTCAGTTGTCAATTTCTCTAATTTATTCTTTATCTCATCCTTTGTGACCTTGTCACTATCCATCTTTTAAAAAAGAGAGATAATTATTGATTAAATATCATGTTTTAGCCCATCTCTAGTAAGATGACCTAGGTGCACCAAAAGATATTGAAAATCCCACACCACTAAATCTTGTTTTTATTTATCTAGTGGGGGGACTACTATTTACACATATTTTCCCCCTAATGAATCATATGATATCTTATATATGGTTTTAGGGCCTAGATTTGATCTTTTGAATTCCTCCAATAAATCAAAGTCTAGTATACTAGGATATACCATTTATTTATGTGTCTTCTTAATTGATTCTACTAGTTAGCTTGGAGTGGTAGACTATGAACTTAACACTATCATTTGGGAATCTATAGATAAATTTTATACACTAGTGGTTATTATTATTAGTGTTGTATATATCGCTTATGTTATTGTTGAATCCTAGACTAATGATTTTTCTATCTCTTTCCCATTTATTGGTCGAGTATCCATATTTTTATCAGTGGTTCCTTATATATCCACATCTATGGTGAGGGCTTGGGTTATTGATAAAATAGAATAAATAAGAATTTAAATGGGTGAAGTGGGTATTGATGTGATTATTGACGGTATGAAGTTAGAAGTGACATGAGTGGAGGGGTAGGCATGGGTAGTTGGGATAGGAGAACCTATGGAAGTGTTGAATAAAATGTAGTGATGGAATCAATCAATATGGTAGATATACTTAGAGTTGATGAAATGGGGAGTGTGATGGGAGATGAAAATTAAGTAGTAACTGCCCCAGTGGTTGGGATGGTTAGTGGGATTGTAGTTAGGATGATTCAATCTATAACCATGTACTTCTATATGGTATTAGTGATTAAAGGAGTAGTAGTGTATGCAAGGAATGAATTGGAAGTGATTATAGAAGAGGGAGGTGAAGGTGGATTTTGATTGTTCACTAGTGTTGATTGGATTTATTCTAAGGAAGTTACTTGCATATGTGGGTTGGATGAAGGTGCAATCACTTACACTAGTGGACTGGAATAAACAAGAAGGGTAGTTATTTGAGATGATTGGGTATTGTAAATAGGATGAGGGATCAATATGATTGATTGAATAACAAAGATAGGAGGGAGAACTATTTGTGCCAATTGAGTAGAAATTGTGTCTTCTATATAAGTTGACATTGGCTAATCTATTTATTGTGCTATTATCTCCTGGCTATTGGAAAGACATATTTTAGCCTTTTGCTTATGTTTTTTCTTATGTGACACAACTATTATGTCTACCTACTCTGCTTAGGTTTCATTATTATAACCCTTTGCTATTATTACTACACCTTTCTCCTTCACTTATCTCAACCTATCACTAATACCTAGGGTCCCCTTGGTAATTTTGAGCCATTTGCTCATTACCCAGTTGATTTTTCTCTCTATTATTTGGGTGGTCCTATCCATTAATGAGAATGATTAAATTATAAATCCCCTAACCAATGGAAGAGGTTTGAGGTATATCTTATTATCATATTATACCTTGTCAGCTAGAGATTCATAATCTTTTAAGTCCTCAAGGACTAGTTCCATGTATGTTTTGATTTATTCTAGGGTCATCGTAAAAGAATCTCTCAATCTCACTTCCTCTTTATCTTCCATGTATTCATAGTAATCTTCATAAACAATAATCTAGGAATATTTGGTGATGCCCATTACACTAGTAATATGGCCGATCACATCATATAATGGACCTACACCAAGAGATATTAAGATCATTTGAGTCATCTCAACATTTACACATTTGGATTTTGATAGGGAAGGGTATGCATATCTCCCTACATTAATGGATAAGTGTATCCCTAACTTACATTTTTTTGACAAGAATTTATGGGTTTCTATAAGCTACCTCATAAGTTCCATCATGACCCATTTACCACTTACACAACTTATAAGGGTGTAGGAAAAACTACTAAAACCTCCCACTCTGATGTATGAATATTTTGGGAACTGAATGAAATATGATCCCCAATTTTTTATTTTAGATGTTGAAAAATTAGAGAATATTCTCATTTTTAGCTCCTTGTTAAAAATAATTATGATGAATTACATGAAATCATCATTGACCCTTCTAACATATTGTTGGCTTGCCTCAAAGGTGAGGTCTGGATAGTTGTCAAAGACCTTATTGACTTGATCAGGCACTGTGTTCAATGTTGGGAAGGCCTTCCCCTTTGATAATATGTAGAATAAGTTTTAGGTAATTTAAAACTTGCTAGTATTTTGGAATTACATAAATTTTTTATGGATGGAGTCAAAAATCAACTTGGGTTATACTATTTATTTTGGTAGATCACTCATAAGTACTACTACATCTAATCTTGATAATTCTTGGCATCTGTGTTCCTTGTAACTCTATGCAAGATTATGATAATGTCACCTAATTCATATTTAAATTCTATTATTGATATGGTTTTAGGTAGTCTTATGGATGTGGGTCTAGAGTTTTTTAGCCATTATTAATTTAAAACCTATAGACATGCATTATTATTATCTTGATAGAACTTATTTGAAGAGTCAAGGGTTATATCTAGATAATTCTCATATTCCATTATCAAGAATAAGATATATATGAAATTAGGGTTAAGTTTCAAAATATTTTCTCCTTTAACATTCAACACTTCCCTCTTCTCAACATCATAGTGTCTTGTCATTATGATTAAAAGATCAGGGATCTGAACTGATAGTGAGAAGGTTACTATATGGGGTAACCCACTATCATAGATATTTTGAGTCTAATCAGTCCTCAATTCAACATTTATTCTATTCCAAAAATCATCTAGGTCTATGTGACCTAGATATGTGTTGATGATCTCATTTGTATTGGAGTCCAAGATGAGTGGGACATGAGGTAACTTTCACTTAAAATTCATTTCCTTTACATACATATGTTCTAGGAAAATTAGTGTGGGAAAACCAACTATATAGTTGGTGGGTTTTGGAATAGCAATTAGAAGTAAAAATCCCATGGAGATATATTATGAAATTTTAACCACAAAATTTGGTGGGGTTTGGACTTGAAATTTTCACTTGCAAATCCTAATCAAAAGTTTGTTGGGTTTTAGACTTGTAATTTGCACTTGTAAAGTTTGATGAAAGTTTCAGTGGGGTTTACATTTGTAAAATAAAATTGGATCTCTGATGGGGATTTGGTTTTTTTTATAATAGGGATCTAGATGGGGTTCATGTGGAGAATCATAAGTGAATATTTAATATTTTAAAAAAATGACACAAACCCTAGATTTTGATATGAATGTCAAATTATTGAGATTATTTCTTAACAAGCTCTCAAGAATGCAGACAAATAAATGGGAAAATGTTAGCAAAAAGGAAAAGATTATAGGTTTAATAAAAAATCTAAATTTCTATCTATGAACCATAGAAAAATAAATAACAACAATAGTTTTAAGGAAAATGTAAGGAAAATGGAAGAATATCATGCTTTCACATACAAGATGACAATGGTAAAGTGTGGCATTAGAGATGCATTACTTGGAATTAACATGGCATTGTTTAACATTGGTGAGGTAGTCAAAGGCTTCTTTCATGGATCTAATTTCAAATTTCACAATGTTAAACAAATGACCGAAAAAAATGCCTAGTTTTATTAATAAAACACCAAAATTAATGTTAATTAGGGTGGTGGTTAGGTAGATGACAGGGAATAGAATTTTAGATATATCATGAACTTTTCAAGTTTTAAAACTTGTTTTTTTCATCTAAATCTTTGGTTTCTATTAATTGAATTAGTGTCTTGAAAGTAGGAAAGTGGAACTTGATTTGCACTTTGAAATTATGCAAGTTACAAAGTGTAGTTAGGGTTTCAATTTCTATGGGCATGGTAATTGGTAGAAAGTGGAACTTTGATTGCACTTTAAAACTTTTCAAGTTGTAATGTGTAACCAGAGTTCTAGTTTCTATGGTCATGGTCAATGGTGGAAGGTAGGGTTCCTCTTATAATTTTCAAATTTCAAAGTTGAAAATTGAAATTGGAGTTTTGGTTTCCACTAGGCATTGGGTGAGTCAAAAGCAAAGGTTGAGGTGCATTTTACAACTTTGAAAAGTTAGAAATTACAA
Organism: Torreya grandis; assembly: GCA_037957365.1. NCBI lineage: Eukaryota > Viridiplantae > Streptophyta > Pinopsida > Cupressales > Taxaceae > Torreya > Torreya grandis. The sequence continues at coordinate 960,591 of JARHVA010004384.1, forward strand.
TCAAACCTCTAGTTTATACTAGTTATGTGACAAGTGGAAAGCAAATGTTGGGGTGTTATTTACAACTTTGGGAGTTTAAAATTAGACCCAAATCTTTGGTTTCTACTAGGTATTGAATAAGGGTTTCCTTGGTCACTTTAAATATTTTTCTCAAAAAATTAATGGATCTCCCTTAAGGTACATGTTAGTTTGATATTTTTGGTGATGTATGTTGTGTGATTGTTTGCTAATCAATTTATTTCTAGTACCCTTATATTTTATTGGGCATGGAGTCTTTTTAAGCTTAACACACTTTAACTAGAGAAGAAAAAGATTGGGAATTTCTTAAACAATAAAAAAAGGGAAAAACAAAATAGAAACAATCTAAGGAATCAAAAACTCCTAATGAGTTGACTTGTTTGAAATCACTTATTTCTGGAAACTAATTAAACCTAATATATATGATTTTTTATAAATAATTCAAACCTCATAAGAAGACTCTGAGGTATATCCCATTAATTGGGATAGGTAGTTCCTTTTTATTTATCCTGAATATATGGAATGCATTTTCTCCCTTTCATTGAATTATGATGTATGGACCACTCCATATTACATAAAAAATTGTATGCTTGCTTGGTTTGGATCTTTTATCATCCCATTTTAGAACCATGTATCCTTCATTTAAGATATCTCTAGAAGATTTTTTTATCAAAATTTCTCTTTTTTGATCCTGACTTGCTTCCAAAACTTATATTTACTGATTCCTAATTTTTCTAGCTCTATGAGTTATAACAACCGTATTTTCATTTCATCATTTTCAATCAATTCTAATTAATGATTGATTTATAGAGATGGTATCTCAATTTACAATAAAAATATATCTTCCCTTCCATATATCAACATGAATGGAGAATTTCCAATGGTTCTCTTAGGAGTGATCCTATCAGCTCAAAGTTCTAATTTTAACTTTGTGTGACATGTTCTTTGGTTATCCTCCATTGTCCTTTTGATAATCCTTATGATATTTTTATTGGTATAATTTTTGAAGCCATTAAATTTTAGGTAATAATTGAATGAGTTATTCATAAATACATTTTTATTTATCACTCATTCTCTCACATGTGTTCCTTAAAAAAAAAATTGGCCATCCATGAATTCTAGGATAGTTACCTTTGTGGTGTCTTTTAATTCAATTTATTCAATCCATCTAGTGAAATAGTCAATTTATGTAAGGACACATTTGTGGTACATAATTTATTGTGGATTTATCATGAAATTATATCCAATCCCCATTGGGCAAATGGTTGGTTAACTTGAATTGGTTTGAGAGAGAGAATTGTTAATCTTTTCTTGCATGAAAAGTAGACACATTTCTCACAATTCCACACCCATTGATGTGTTGAAAGCATATCCAATGAGAGGGGGTAGGGTTGAATACATGTCTTCAAAACATACATTAAATTACACTTATCACTAATTAATCATTCTTTCAAACACATAGTTCAACCAATGTATAAATAAGCATACATAAGAGCATGAAACACAAAACATATCATATATGTGGGAAACCATCAAAGGGGATAAAACCCACTAAAACTAGAAAATTTACTATAGTACTATAATTAAAATATCTAAATTTATTGAATCACCAATTGCACAAGGATCACTAACCCCTACCTATTCAATCACCCATTTAACTAGTCTTTAACAAGCACCAACTTGAAAGGAGGCACCAACCCCCTAGGTGAATCACAACCATTTAAACCACATTGAAAATTTTATCATATTTTTACACATATTTATCACTCAAATATGATGATCACCTCCATTTACTCTCCACACTCTTCTATCTCCCTCAAACAACCTATGAGGCCTCTTCGCTTAACTAGTCCTCTTCTTGATAGATTTAGGCCATATGACCCTGATCATTATAATTATAAATTATGTTAGATATTCATATATAATAATATAATCCAATATAATTATTTAAAATACCTCATTTTACTCCTTAAATTACTCTTGTATCCACTTTCACAATCATTCTCATCACTAGCCTAAATAGGCCTATTTGGCCTTCTTTTTATACTTGTCATTAGTTCACTTACTCTCTCTATCATCCAAAGAAATGAAACATAAGTATAAAAACAAAAAAATATATTAAGATGCATAACACACAATGATAAATAAAATAAGGATCATTGTTAGGTTGGTCAAAATCACTTAGACCACCTTCTCTTCTTAGGATTAGTAGAGACCTAATGTATTTAGGTGTATCCTTTCCGCATAATAACTTAAACCACTATGGCACATATGGTCCTCATAAAATATAAAAAACCTTTAAAAAATTTATATATAAACTTGAAATACCCTTATAAATGCTCAATAAGACACAAATCATTCACTCATCTCATGAAATCTCCATTAGGCCTTAAAGACCTATTAAGTCCAATTACCCCAAAACCTTATCTGCAAAGATGAACCTCAAACAACCTATAAAAACAAATTATATGTATAATAAACATATTTATGGAAACTTAGTTACCTAATAATAATCATAAAACTCATTATACTCCATCACTTAGTCTGAAAAGACTCAGGAAGACCTCATCAAAAAGCTCACTCAGATCTGCCAAAAATGTCCAAAACATAATCAAGAATATTTAACCATAAAAATATATAATATAACTTTATAATAGTCCTTATTCATAAATAATATACTATAATAATATATATATATATATATATATATATATATATATATATATCATCATACTCTTTTTATACTTGTAAATTGGTCATAATGATATAGTAACATCAAGCTTGATGACACACAAAAAAATGCCAAGAACATTAAAAGTATTGTCCTAATGAATATTATATTAAAATACTATAAGGAAACATATATGAATTATAATTAAGATTAATAGTTATTATGTTAGCTATATAACATCCTCAAATATATATATCACAATTTCAAGTGTCAACTATTTCTCTTGTAGACCAATTTGGTAAGCTTCTCTTTCACAATTCTTAGACAACTAGACAAGACATTTTTGATTCCATATTTAAAATTATTAAAATATATAATAACCTGATATAAAGTATTTACAGGTGATATGAATCCTATAAAACATAAATATGTACACTATATACATTAACACCTTCCATAGAGTCTTAAACTCTTCACTTCATCATGCATATCTAAATCTGCCATTCTACCTTTTCGATCAGTCATGATGAATTTATATTCCAACACCCTTTTATACAATTATATTAAGTATTTATGCATTAATATTATACTTAGATATATTTATAACATCTCCAAATTCAAATATATTTTTGTAATCACAAATATGGAATATATAGACCAATCTCTCAAACTTACTCATTCATTATTTCATCTTCACTTGATGGGTCATCTTGTGAAAAAAAATTGATTATATATAAGCGTCACAAAATATTCTCTTCAAGGGTTAAAATTTATATAGTTCTTAAAAAAATAACCCATGCATTTGTATCCATCCCTAATCCACAAAAACATATCCCTTATCTCATTCTCACCTCTACCTAGTTTTTATCACTATCTTCACTATTAGGATTTTTAGAAATAGATAAAATTACATGATTAGACCATATTTAATGAATTAAAACTACTCAAAAACCATCATGAACATCAATTACAAGTCACAATATACAACCTCCATCCATTGTGCAATTTTGAGTCAGTTAACCTAACCTACTATACAAATTTTTTGATAAACAAGGGGTTTCTTGTAGCTTCCACTCACTCTTATAACATACCAATGCCACTTGTAGAAACCAAGGAGAGTCCTATACATTTTAAAATAATAAAACTATGTCAATCAAACCATTCTAAGACATTTCCTAAAAGATCTTCTATATCAAGTCACTGTGAGGGTTTTTCTAGGGTTTTAGACTAATTTTCATTATCAAACATTTGTTCATAAAGATATGTCCCTTTAACCAAATACTAATTCTTGGGAAAAAATTAGGATAATTTTAAATCTCTCCTTAAGATATAAAGCTCCCATGTAATAGTCACACATGCCAACAAACATTAAAAATTCCTTCTCAAGTCTACAATAATTCATTCTAGCACTCAAGTGACCTTAAATTCACTTTTCATGCATTTTAATTCAATAAAATACCTAAAAAATCATGAAAAATCTTAAAAAATCCTATAACACATTTTTCAAATCTCATATTATCTTACAAGTCTCCAAACCTTATCATGGTGCCTCATCATGCCACCTAGGGTCTTAAGATAAGATCTATCAGAAGACCACCAATGAAGAACTTACCCCTTTAGATTACTCTAAGAGTCATGTGACTAAATCAACACATTTATCACATTATATAACACTATATTTCATAATTTAAAGCTCAAAAACATCCATATCATCATAGTTTTTCCTCTAAAAGCCATATCCATGCTCAAGAGCTAGTTCATCAATTAGACCTACTAGGTACCATACCACTTTGAGACCTTCCTACCACAATGGATGTAACATAAAAAATATTATTATGCCAAGAAACCTCATTCCATGATTAAATAATACCACACATCTTATTAAAATCCTCAACTCACTCACTCCACTAGGCTTCACTATTCTTACCTTCACCAAGACAAGACAAGGCTTCTTAATACATCTTCACATGAACACCAATGGCATATCAATGACATTTAAAATACCTTTAACATCAATTAAAAAATTAACTCATTAATCAAATAAATATTAAAATACCTCAATAATCTCCCCCTTTTTCATTGATGGCAAACAATCTAACAAAGTAGATCATTCTCATCTATCCAAGTTGAATCTCCCCAAAACTATTTTTTGTCCCAATCAAGTCTTTCTTCCCCTTTAGCATTAATTGAAAAGGTTCATCTATAATAATATTAATTATCTATGACCTATAATAACTTAAAACACACCTTTTCTCTCTAAAAAATAGCATTCTTCCTTTGATCAATCAAAATAGGAGCTCAACTAACCTTAGACTCATATCTACTGAAGTAGACAACTTCTTAATCATAGATCTACAAAGCTCACCCTAAGACCATATTCTCCTTTCAATTTTACCCAAACCATCATAGGAATTCATACACATTAAAATAACTCTCCTTTATTTATATATGGTAACACATGAATAAGGAATTCCCTCTTTGACAAAGCATCTTCTTGGTAATGATAACCATCTACAATTATAGTTTATAGAGACATACATAGTTTAGGCATGTCTAAAAAAATAGCTTTGTTCCAAATGAATTATATTAGTTATCTGTACAAAAACATATTCATTTTCCATATGTCATATTAAAATATTCTTCATGTATTAGTTTATCCTCTTTATGTTTTACAAGCCATCATGGCTTAGACTAGCTCAGAATAACTTCCACAAATAAAATTGCCAGTTAGGTCTATGAGATGTTAATATCTATGGCAAATCTCTTTTAAACATTCATCATACTCTATCAATACTATTATGTAATATCATACCTCTATGCAAGAGTGTTTTTATCATTCTTTTACTTCACATAATTTGTCAAGGACCTCATATATTGTCCACATGCATTACATGATCTTAATATAACTTTGACATTCACCAGGATCACTCAACTCCACATGGTTCATTTCAAGATAATCCATCTAATTTTTATTGAACTTAAAACACAATTTTCAGCCATTTATCATTCCCATAAGATATATTAATATTCCTAGGTATTTATACACTGAGCTGCATCTTTATATATTATAAACACTGAATTGAATAAAGTGAACATAGAACAAGATTCCCCTTAGTTTTTATATTTGATACTCTCATAATAGAATCCAAAAATTTCAACCTAATCTCACTATGAATATATGAAAATTATATTAAACTCAAGTGAATTGAGTTTTATCCACCTAACTCCATGATTCACCTTTAATATATGCCTTTATGATTAACACATTATCATCCATATGAGAAACACTCTACCTTGTCTGACTTCATATCTCCCAAATAGATCTTTTTGCCAATCTTGAAAAGAGTCATGTTATTATTTTTATCAATTAACCATCATATTCTTATATATATATTGATGTCATCTGGATGTTACCTCCTTATTAGATACTTTTGCTCTAGACCAAGACATCAAAAAAAATGAACACCTTCTTACAAGGCCTAGAACAAGGCTATACATGCCACATTGATGTATTAACCTATTCCATCCATGATATGACCTCAACACAACATTAATCAATAAAATTTGTACATGTACCTTTCTCTCAACATGTCTTCAAAGTCCTTATAGACTATCAACTTAGGTTTGACCTTTGACATAGATTCTACATAATTCTTCTAAGCTAGGAAATAACACTTTTGACACTCTTTAAAATTTGAATTATGTCCCACAGTAAGACATAACTCACCTTAGTTTAATTTATAATCATGACTCATATTCTAATGTTTCATATCCTTAATCAACTTTTTTAGTGCCATGATTCTTTGGTAGACCATCATTAATGTTATGATAAACATTGTCATCATCATAATTCAAGCTCGTCCTTCTTAGGATCATTTTTAGGATGTTAGGCCTCACCTAAAGGACTATATATGATACCAATTATTGAGATAATAAACACTAATATAGGGGTGAATCAGTGTCTTTTAAACATACATTTAATTCCACTTATCACTTATGAATCATTCATTCAAACACATAGATCACCCAATGTATAAAAAAGCATACATAAGAGCATGAAACATAAAACACATCATATATGTGTGGGAAACAATCAAGGGGGATAAAAAAAATAAACCATTAAAATGGACTATAGTATTATAATGACAAGATCCAAATTTAGTGAAGCACCAATTCCATAAGGATCAACAACCCCTACCTAGTCAAGCAACCACTCAACTAGTCTTTAATAAGCACCAACTTGTAAAGAAGCACCAACTCCCTAGGTGAAAAAGCATCAAATAAAAAACATATAACCTTTATAATATTTATACACCTATTTCAAACTCAATGGATTATTATGACATTAATTTTCTCTTTACACTCTTCTATCTCTCTTAAACAACTTATTCGGCCTCTTTGCCCAATTAATCCTCTTCTTGATAGATTTAGGCCATATGACATTGCTCATCATACTCATTTATTATATTATATATTCATGAATGATAATATAATCATATTTTATTTTTTTCAACCTCATTCTACTCCTCAAAATTCTCTTTTATTCGCATGCATACTCATTCCCATCACTAGCCCAAATAGGCCTATTTGGCCTTCTTATACTTCTCATTAGTTCACTCACTCTCTCTATCAGCCAAAGGAATATAAAATTATGTTCAAACCCAAAACATGTATTAATACACATTACACATAATAATAAAACAAATTGGGATCATCATTAGGTTTTCCAAGCTCATTTATACCACCTTCTCTTTTTAGGCTTAGTATAGACCTAATGTATTTAGGTCTATCCTTTCCACAAAACAACATGAAAATCTATGTCTCACATGGACCTCATCAATAGACACAAAAATTATAAATAATTATATGTAAATATAAAATAACCTCATCTATTATAAAGAGATACAAATCATTTTCTCACCTCATGAAAGCTCCATTAGGCCTTAAAGGCCTATTAGGCCTAATTACCCAAAAAATATGGTTGTAAAGTTGAAGCTCAAACCACCTATATAAACACATTATAGGTATAATAAACATATTTATGTAAAATTAATGACCTCAAGGTCATCATAAAACTCATTATACTCCATCACTCAAATTCCAAAGACTCAAGAACACCTCATAAAAATCTCACTCAGATTTGCCAAAAAGCTCCAAAACACAATCAAGAATATTCAACCATCAACATATATAAAATCAATTTAAAACACTCCAAATTCATTTATAATATCCTATATAATCTATATAACATGATCATATTATTTATATAATTCCAAATTGGTCATAATTATGTAAGAACATCAATCTTGTTGACATACATAAAACTGTTAAGAACATTAAAAACACACTCCTAATGAATACTATTTTAAAATCCTATAAGGACACATAAGATACTTATAATTAAAATTAATAGTTAATATGTGCCATATAAAACATCCTCCAATATATAAATCAAAATTTCAAGTGTCAACTATTGGTCTTGCAGACCAATTTGCTAAGATTCTCTATCAGAATTCTTACACAGCTAGACAAGCCATTTTGGATTCCATATTTTAACTTATTGAACTGAATCATAAACTTATATAAAGAACTTATAGATGATATAAATTAAAAAAAAATACATATTTTCAATATATACATTAACTACTATCATAGAGTCTCAAACTCTTTACTTCATCATGCATATCTAGATCTACCATTCTGCCTTATGAACTAATCATGATGACTTTGCATTACAACACATGTATAGACACTTTAAATAAGTATTTATGAATTAATATTATATTTATATATATTTATAACATTTAAAAACAAAAACTTATATAGGTCTAATGGAAAATATGGAATATATAGATCAAACTTTAAAACATACACCTTCACTATTTCATCTTCAATAAATAGGTCATCTTATGAAAAACATTATGCTTGTATATAAGAATAAAAAAATATTATTTTAAAGGGGTAAAATTGATATAGTTATTTAAAAATTACCCCATGAATTTGGATCCATCCCTAATCCACTACAACATATCCCTAATCTCATTTTCACCTCTGCCTAGTTTTTCTCACTATCTTCACTATTAGGCCTTTTAGCCATAGGTCACCTTACATTACTGGTTTAGAATATATAGGGTCTAAGAAACAATAATAAAAAAAAATTAACATGAAGTAAAATTCACAAGATATAACCACCAACCATTTTTTAAATTTGACTTAGTTAATCTTGCCTACTATACAATTTTTTTAAGAAATAAGGGATTTCTTGTAGCTTCCACTCACTCTTTTGATAGACCAATACCACATGGAGAAACCTAGGATATTAATATAATTTATAAAATAATAATAATATGTCAATAAAACCATTATGATCAATTTCAAACAAAATATTTTGTATGGGGTCACTATGAGGGTTTTAGATCATTTTCTATTCTTAACATTTATTCATAAAGATTTATACCTAAAACCAACTCATAATGCTTGGAAAAAAATTTTAAGACACATTTAAATATTTCATTAATATATAAACCTCCCATTAAGTAGTTACACATTCCAACAAGCATCAAATAATCCTTCTCGGGACTGTAACACTCCATTGTAGCACTCAAGTGACCTTAAGTTCACTTTTTATGCTTTTTAATTAAATACAAGACTTGAAACTTCATGATCACTCTTGAAAAAACCTATAACACCTTTTTAAAATCTTGCATGATCTTACAAACCTCCAAAATTGATCATGATGCCTCATCATGCCACCTAGGGTCTTAAGATAAGGTCTATGAGAAGACCACCAATGAAGAACTTACCCCTTTGGCTCACTCTAAGAGTCATGGGAATGACTCAACACATTTATCACATTATATAACATTTAATTTCATATATTAAATATCATACACATCCATATCATCATATTTATGTCTCTACAAGTCATATCCATGCTTAATAGCTAGTTCATCAATCAAACCTACTAGGTACCATACCACTTTAAGACCTTCCTACCACTATATGTGGAATATAAAACATATTATCATGTCAAAAAACCTCATTCCATGCTTAAATAATTCGACACATCTTCTTACAATAATTATCTCACTTACTCCACATGTCTTCACTTTTCATGCCTTCACAAAGACAAGACTAGGCTTCTCAATACATCTTCAAAAGAACACCTATGGGATATCAATGAAACTAAAAATAACTTTGAAATCAATAGAAACATTAATGCCTTAATAAAAAAAAAATAACATACCCTAACATTATGGGCATATTTGAATAGGTCAAGCCAATAATAACCACCCCTCATTTTTTTGATGGAAGTGGTTCTTATGGAGAAATGTCCACTTGATGAGACATCATGAAAATCCTCAAGCACCTTGGTAATTTTATCATGCTCAATGCACCTCATCATGAATCCATTCATATATTTACTAAAAAATACAGCATCAATAAGAACATATGAAATAGATTGGAAACTAAAATAGCTCCTTTTGAACTACTAGAAATCATAAATGTATTCACTAGTTTGCAATAAGATGGTCATGTCATGGGTCCAACTATTAATTAGATATTGAGTGTCTAGTTGGAATACATATTGAGAATATAGTAAATTAGATACTACCTCAGTAGTCTTTATATTAGAAGTAAGCTATTTACAGAAGACCTTTCATCTTATGAGATTTGTTAGTTTGATGTTCACATCATATTCTATGTCTTTTGTTATCCATCCTTCTCTCTTATTATTTATTTGTAGATTAATAGGAACTCCTTCACATTTTGGTGACTTACCAAAAAATTAATTTTATTATTGGAAAGCATATACCTTATCTTTTTTAGATCTTTTATTATGACATATACTTGATTTTGTACAAAACAATATATTTCTTTGTAATCCTTCAAGGATATAGGCTACTTCAACTATTATTTATTATGCTAGGTCAGAATAATTGATACACTACCTTCCCCTCCAAAGTCATATATAATGAAATTATTATTTTATTTGGGGTTAACAAGGGTAGGATCTTGAGAAATATCCTACATGATGGCTTCAAAACTATCTTTCCCTTCATGTGTCCACTTAAAATGAACCCCCTTCTTAAGCATGTAAATATGGGCTTGGACATAGAGGTAAAATTTGGAACTAACCTTATTATTAAATTTATCTTTCTTAGAAAAAAATTTAATCCATTATTATGGCTCGAAAGTGCTAGTGAATATATAGTGCTTACTCTCTCTAGGTCTATTGTAAGACCCTCATTTGAAATAATGTGTCCCAATAGTTTCCATTCATGAACTGAAAAGACACTTTTTAGATTGAGTAAAACTCCAAATTCTTTGCATCTTTCAAAAACATTCCTAAGGTGATCTTGGTGTGTACCAACATGTTTTAATTAACTCATGATGCCATCTAGGTACACTAAGGTCATATCATTTACCAAACCCCTAAAATCCATAGCCATGGCTCTTTATAATGTAGCATCAATGTTATTTAGACCAAAATGCATCTTTTTATAGGAATATGTGCCCCATTTTGTAGTTAAATCATTCTTGAACTGGTTTAATTCCTATACTAAGACTTGGTTATATCCATAATAACCATCTAAAAGGGAAAACCTTTTAGATCCTGATATAATTTGATTATTTTTCTCCTTGGGTGGAAGGGGATAATGATCCTTCAAGGATGCTTATTTTATGTCCTTTAAATATACAAAAAGCCTAATTTCACCATTCTTTTTCTTTATAGGGACCAATTTAGCAACCCAAGATGAGTGTTTGATAGGGAAACTAATTTTAGCCTATAACAATTTGGATATCTCACTCTTCATCAAGGTTTTTACTCTTGGATTTATTGGTCTTTATTTCTATCTAATAGGCTTGGTATTTGGGTCAAGTTTTATTGTCTGTTAGGCTAATCTAGGGTGAAACCCCCTTATATATTTATAACTCCAAGTGAATTTATCATCAAAACCTCTACACAACTCAATAAAATATTGCTTTCTAGAAGTATTACATACCTTTTTATCTTAATTTTTTTTCAATCCAAAATGACTATTTTCTCATTGTATTCTTCATTGATCATGATATTCTTATTTTCACCTTTTAGTTGATCATCGGAGTTGAATATACTTTCCAAAGTAACAAGACCCATGGGCAATTTGTTTGTCTTCGGCTAAATGATTTGATCCCTATATTGCTATTGGAGTCTTGATTGATTTTTATTTGATAATTCATCCTCATCTTGTATAAAATTAATAATTCTTTTTATCACTCTCAAAATCTTGTCAATTGGTTTCATTATGTAGAACACATGGTCTTACTATTAACTTTGCTTTGTAGTTGTTGGTTTTATTTATCTCTTCAAGTAGGTTATATTGAGAACCCATTGAGGCCATGAAAGTAATATCCTTGTTCTATGATATTGGTACTACTTTAATTTTTAAATAAATAAAATTTTCTAATAGGTCCCAAACCCTATGTTTGTAATATATTAACAAGTTATTATTGGTTTTGTTTTTAGTTATTACTTGGTGAATGACTAGTTCACTATCACCAAACACTTGTAGTAACTATATTCCTCTTTCTTTTTCTTGTTTAAGGCCTCCAATCAATGCTTCATATTTAGATACATTGTTAGTGTAGTTGAACTAAATTTTGAGATAATAAAAATAACACTCCTTTTGGGGAGAGATCAAAATAATTCCTTCACCTACACCATTCTTGCTTCTTGAGCCGTCAAATAATAGTTTCCACATTCCCTAGAGATCCTCAACTGGTTTTAAAATATTTAAGATGATTACATCATTTTCATGAATTCAATACATACCTAGCCTAGTTTATCTTACATAATCTTAAGGATCAAATTGTAAATCCAATTATCATTTATCTAGATGAGTGTCTAGGATTTCCTCCATGGGTGTTGCAACCTCATGGTCATGTTCCTCCTCCTAATCTTGTAATGTGTAATTCATATCCATAGGGCTATGAGTATATGGATCAATATAGTAATTAACATTTAGCTTAGATCTTATTGTATTTCTTTTTCCATATCTTGTCATGATCAACATATGGAACCAATTAAAAGATAAACACCCTCCCATTTTTGTAGTGAAGTTTAGGGAAGGTAGATAACAAAATAGGGGTGTTGGTTAATAATTGAGATATCTTGTGATATGGATAAATTTTGACATGTATGGATGGTAAGGTTTAAATATTTTATAGTCTCAACTATTTCAATAATAGTTCCATCTAATTAAACCAAACCTTTTGTGATAGGTGTATATTTAATACAAAGAACATCCACTATTTTCTTGGGCATAGTAGAACTACTATCCCTTGAGTCTACCATGCATTTATTTATGATATTTTTAGCAATTATGAGTGAAAGGTAAAGGAGGAGGCTTCCCATTTTTACTTACTTCCATGTTCATTTGAGGTCGATGTAAATTAGTCATAGTATTGGGTTCCTTAGCTGAGGCCTTCTCTATTACTTAGAAGTTTATTAAAGCTTCCTAAATCAAGTCCCTCTATGATGGAATAAAAAGTGATTCCAACATGGTGACATTCAAGTTAGTCTTCTTCATTTGTACTATAACACTGAAAGGGTTCTTACCAACCCTCATTGGTGCCTTTATGGGAGATGCATCTTCTTCCATGAGATTTGGGCTCAATAATTATGGCATTGAGTGGACCACCAACATATTGGGTAGTCTCTAAACTATGCTACCTTTTACAGACTCTTATATAACTCTATAATTTGTAGCCTACACAACCCTAGGAGTTTTATAACTTTATATTTCTCTCTTATTAAAGCATGTATTTGATAATAATAAATTATTACCATTGGTTAGTGATTCCTCACAATTTTCACCACAAAAATCATCCTCTTACTAGTTTAAAAGAGTAACATCATTTTAAGTAGGATCTTATACATCTCACTGATGAGAAGTAGCTCATTACTATTATCCTTAGGTATTTTATATTATTTTTACCATCAATTCTTGACTAATGTCACCATTAGGATAAGCATTTTGATAATGTGGTTGGGTAGAAGGATAACACCACTTCTATTCTAGAGGTGGGCTGTTATGATTAAGCATAATGACATTAGAAGTACATGGTGTAGGTAGAGAATGGATGTTTGGAGTCTTTTATTACATGGATATACTTTAGGGTTGTGAGTTTCCTTAGTATGGTTTCCTATTGGGTTGGTATATTTGGTTACCTTGATAAAGGTTATAGTTTTGGGATTGTTGCGTTTTCATATCTAGCAAATCATTACCAAAGATTTTAAGTAGTGACTTAAATTCATATAAATCATCAATAAAGGTAAGTGTCAAATCTGGTGCATTAATTTTAGTAGGAATTAGGGTAACAATGGGTTGTGTGAGAGGCACTTCTATAAATAGAGGTATTGGATGCTATGGGGCAATTTTTCTAGCTTAAATGAGGCAATTTTCTACTATTATTATAATTTCATAGGTATTAGGGTGTGGTGCCACTCATTGACTAAATCATGATAGCTATATCACTATTTAAGGCTATAAAGTAATATAATAAATCATTGTTTAGGGTTGGCTTGACCAATACTAGGATTTTATTTCATGTCTTTTGAAATCATAAATTGAAAAGACTTGTAAAATCATTAAGAGCCCATTTAATAGTGGTTATCTATTCAACCAAGGAGAGGTGGCCACTCTTATCTTCAAATTAGTGTAGAGGGTATACCCTAGATCATCTCATATAGAGATTAAATTGGGAATCAAAATTTTATACCACTATAAGGCTTTACCCTTGAATAAGGAGGCACCAAGTCTAATTGTAACATTTTATTATGCTATATGATGGATTGACTAGATGTTAACAATATCTTAAATATGTTAAATAAGATGGTGGAATTTTCACCATACATAAGGATTTTTAGAGATGAAGTGGGTACATCATCATACTAGGCCAATTGAAGTGTGTTACCTCCATTGAAGGCTACAAGATTTTGATTTCTTAGGTCCATAATGGGATGTATGAAACAACTATGTGTATTTATAGGAGTTTAAAAAATACTTTTAGGATATACTATAGTATGAGGTAAAATTTATCTTGATTTATTTTTATATCTAAATGACAATTATTGCAAGTTATCTCTCTTATTTTTAGTAGATGATCTTGTCTATATCTTTGACATACGTAAACTTGGATTTCCTAAATCCATAAACTAGTGGAGTCACCAAGTGATTTTAGAATGTATACGCGGCTTGTACAATGTTTTTTGAGAATAGAACCAATATCTTAACTAGGATCTTCAGGTCCCACTAGGCATGCCAAAAAATTTTATCACTTAGATTTTGCATCCATCTTCATGCAGTGATATGCTCGATAGTATGAGTTAAAAACTATGGGAAATGTAATGACACAATTAGATTACATCTATGCTATGGGACCTTAGAAAATTAAGGTGAACCTCTAAATAAGGTCTAATTCTTTTCACTAAGTTTAGTGTAATTGATGTATTACCAGTTCACATTAAAAAACTACGTCTAACTATGGGTTGACTTAAAAGGAAACATGCTTTAGAATGAATTTTAAAATTCAAAAATGGTGATTGAAATAAACGATTATAGTTTAAATTAATGATTTCCTTATATGAACACATTATAACAATAACTATACTAAAAATTATTGAAGCAAATAATTATACAATTATGAAACTAAATATAATATTGGGCATTATCATATAAGGAACACGATTTATTATTTACCCTCAACAAGTTTTCAAAAGGGTAGAAACTAATACCATAGATCAATTTGTATGATTGAAATAAGATTTTTATCATTCAAAAATAAAATAAAGATCCATTCATACACAAATATAACATAGATAATGAAGGAAAAACTTCAATCTATTATTATTCTCTAAGTTAGAACATGTAGATCAATTCTTCAACATGTAGATTAATTTCTCCAAAAACAAATAGATAAATGGGCTATGCTTGGGTACACATATTTATATAAAAAAACTCTCTTAAAATAGAGGAATTTAACAAAACCATACAATTAGTTAAAGAGGAAGAAAATTTGGGAACTTCATGCAAATGACATCCTCTTTAGTTTTGAATGGCATCCTTGGTGGAATAGATGGTGGGAAAAGAAACATGAAAATGTTGGGAACTTCAAAAAGTGATATAAGAGTATATAAATCCATTATAATATTCATGAAAACATCCTCTTCCTTGATTTCTACTATTGTTATGTCTTTTAAGAAATGGGGTGCCAAAATAAACTATTACTTGATAATCATTGAATGTTTTTAGATTTTTAGGTTATAACTTGAAAAACCTAATTCATATTTTGAAGTGAAGGCTTTTAAAACTTTTTAATTCATTCAATTTTGACAAAAAAAAAGTGTAAATTAAAACATGGGTTCTTTCAAGTTAAGCAATTCAAACCTTGTCAAAAGGAAATGTGTAAATTACATGTTTAACTTTTACAACTTAAGCCTGTCAAAAATATGCTTGAAAATTACAAGTGGATCTTTCTCAAAAAGAGTTTTCAAAATTATAGTTGTAAATTACAACCTATAATTTAATAATGTTTCTTAAAAAAAACAAATGTAATTTATAGAATGTATTTTTCTAGTTAATTTTATATAATTAGTCCACAACCATGACCTCTAAATATTCCTTGTCCTTCTTTGATTTTATCTTATCAATGTAAGAATCAAAGCTTCTGAAGAGATCTTGGAGGTGATATTCATGAGGACCAACTGAGTAAAGGTTGTAAATTTGACTTTATACCATTATTTTAGATAGTTCCCTACATGAAACCTTACATATTTGAGTGTATTTCCCCATTTGATCTAGTTCAATATGATATATTATGAATCGATGAATGGATCTCAAGCTGAACATTATATCTCATGCTAAGTCTCTCTTGACTATTACTTTAAATTTGTCCTTAACCTATTGAACTAAAAGTATTTGATCTTGATGATCAGTCACTTCACATGAAAATTTACTAAGTAAATATTCAATGTTATAGATTGTATGAGTGGCTTTATCACATGTAACCTTGGACTTAATAATAATCTCATTGAATATCCTAATTTTGAAATGGGCGACCCTATCTAGATCCTCATGCTCTGAAAGAACTCTTCAATAACTTATCTAATACAAGGGTGTCATCTTGTTAATGACTAAAAGTGTATCACATGTGGTTATTAAGTGTCTAATAAACACTACTAATTTATGAATCTAATGAATCTAATGCATGATTTGTAGGTATTGATAATCCTATTATCCTTGGTGTAATAGAGATAGAATAAGTGATTATTTCAAAAATCTATATTAGTTGGTGGTTTGGAGCCACCATAGCTTAATAGTTGATCTTTGATATTCGATATGATATATGAAGTGAATTATGATAAAAACCTAAGTCTAAATCTAAACAAAAATGAATATTCACAATGAAACTAATCTAAGTTGAATTGAAAAAATAGGGGAGAAAAAGGGAGGGTAGGGTAGAAAAGAGAGGTGTTGCTAATATTTATTTCAAACATTATGATAAAAGTTCCAATTTAATTTGAACATGCATTTAACTAATATGCAACATGAAGTAGCATAATATCAAATCCTATCACACATCAAGAAAAAATATAATGAAGGTATGAAAAGATGCAAATAATAATCAGGTTCTCTTTAATAATTTCACCCCTATAAGCAAATAACATTATCTCAGATGCAAGAAGAGCAAAGAAAGTGAAGTAAAGCTAAAAACCTTTAAATAATATAGAATTAACACAAATTAATATAATTGAATTTAAAGATGCACATCTATAATTCAAAACAACCATTAAAATCTAAAGATAAGATCAAACAAATGAGAGAGAAACCATGATAACAATTCACACAAGCAAATATGAACACACTTTGTAAAATTCTTTACTTATATTAATTTTCTCAAAAGTTATAAATTATTTTTTGGCTCCAAAAAATCTTTCCCAATTTTACAATGGGTAATACCTCTTCATATAAACCTTTCATGAGGTATGTTAGTTAGTCATGTAAAAATTTAAGGATGGTTGTCCTTTTACAATCTATTCAGAACCTTCTAGACATTTAATGACTAACCTATAGGCAATGTGATTTGAAAGTTATACATGGATTTACAAAAGAATATTATATTTTGAAAACTTATACACTATTAATTAAAAAAATTATATTCCTAACTTAACTAGCCTAGAAACACCTTTGCTAATGTATTCTTATGCCTTCCCAACAAGATCTTCATTTTATAATGTTGTTCATTGATCAACTGGAGATCAATGATAGGTCTAATGAACAATTTATTTTCTTCATGTTTTAATACCTTGATATCCCTCTTAGCCTTTTCCAAAGCTTATTTAATGCTCCTAGCACCTCATATATTTTCCTCACTTCTTACATGAATTGAGTAGTTTTATGTTTGAACTCTTCATGAATTATTAGACCCAAAGTACTAAGTATGGTGGATTCTTTGATCAGGCTCTCCAATATGTGTAACACATTATCTTCCTATTGTTAGATGTCATTATAAATATCCTTTATCTACTTGGACCATCCATTCAAGGATTTTATCTTATTAATTAATATAACCATAGCCATACTAAAGTGGGTTAGGATGACTATTCTATACTCAAGGATTTGATTTTTAGTCAAGACCTTGATCAACTCGTTGACTTGGTAGATAAAGGCTTATCATTTCCCAACTTATTTGAATTTATCACAGTGATGCCAATTACAACTAGGATGTGTCACTTTCTTGATTATCCTAGGGATTTGAATTGTAAATGTTAATTTTTCAACATCAAATATCCTTCACCTAGGTAAATACGTGTCATCGATTAAGGCTCTTGACTTGTTGAATTTATACACACTCCTAGATCTTGATCACTCAAGTAAATGTAGACCATTGATGCTACGGACAATAAAATAATTAAATCAAGCTCAATAATATATAAAGAACCTAGGGTAAAGTCTTAAGACTAAGGTTTTTATTTGTGTTAATAAACATGAATTAAAACCTTAGGGTTAAATCTTAATCTAAGTTTAGAACATAGTGAAATGGAACCATGCGATTATTTAGACAATGCTAATAATAAAATAGATCAAGGGGTCATGACACAGAAAGGGACCAATCACAATATTTCTAGACTAAGGTTTGGTCATGTTGAAAATAAGGACTAAGCCTTAGGAGAAAAAATTATGATGAGTCTATGGCATGGATCAAAAAGGACTGAGGTTAAAACATTGGACTAGGGTTTTAACATTAATATAACTAGATTTAATTAATATTTGACAAACCAAAGGTTAATAAAATAACAATTAAACATTGAAGCATAAAACCCTAAGCATGCTCATTTCCAAATTAGATTTTATTGATCTTGCAATACAAAAACATAGTCGACAATCATTAGAAACATTATAAGGGGTAAAACTGTGATCATTTGAGATTATGTCAATTAATCCAAATGAGAACTAGATGTGAATGATATTAATAAAAATTATAATTCACAAACATGCTAGTGGTACTCTGATTAAGTGAATTTTCACTTTTAAGGTATAAATTTACACAATTTAAAATAAAGGTTTCTATTTTTTAGAAATGAGGGTATGTTGACATAAACAAATGGTGACTTCTAGGGGAAATGTAATAATATGTTAGAATTCAGAGACTTTTGTTTAGACTAATAACTAGACTAATTATTGCACTTTATTAGGTACTATTATTAAGATTAGTTAATTATTAGAACAAATCTTGTACATGAAGAATTTGGGTCAAATATCAAGACATAGCCATGTTGTGCGTGTGTTTTTATTTCACTTACTGATTACCATAGGATTTAGAGAACAACTTCTAGATTCATGACCTTAACCATTAACATTAACTTATAACATATTTGGATGTTTAGCAAGAAACATGATTTAGCTTAGGGAAGGCTTGGGAATTACTCTACTACAAACCTAGCATCCATAGCCATAATATAAATACCTTTGGATCAACTCAATGCCTTGCTCCACTACTAGCTAGGCATCAAAAGCCCTAGTGGAGAATACCAGAATCACCTCTACTTACAAAGTTTTTGAATTTACAATAAGCTCTTATTTTTATATTAGACATTATGGATTTCTAACAAAGTTTGGGAACAAAATTATCCAAAGTTTTGGGATTTTTAATATTTAGATAACCATCCTTGGCTATAAACTTTTTCCCATGTAATTAATGTTTTTAAAGTGCAAACATAGATTTATCCTAATAATTTAAGATTTCACCCTATATTTTCAATCCTTATTAGAACCAAAATTATATCAAAACAAGGCTTAAAATCTCAAGGAACAATTAAACTACTTATTATTCCTTACCAATTTCTCCAAACTACAACTTCATTCTTACATTTTAACAATCCATGATCGACCAATGCAAAGGAGACATACTTGTATTCCTGAACTATGGAGTTACTTTTGAGCACACAAATCTATTTTGATTTGAGGACTATCTTGAAAAAGACTTATTTAAAGCAAGGAAAAAAGTATAGAAAGGGAAATAAACCAAACACACACAAAACAAATAGAAAGAAAAGGAAACAAACAAACAAATATATATAAACATGATAGATAATCTAGGGTCAAGAAATAAAGTAACAAGAAAGAAAATAAACTCATCTCTACATAAACTAACTCTAACTAGTCTTATAGTTCATTCCATGAAGACTCTAGGTGGGACAATAGATAAATATTGATTTAGGTATTTCCCATTGGTTGGTAATGTAAACTCTATTCCTTGAACATATTTTAATTTTAAGGTATTATCCCCTAGGATCTCAACAATTTGATATGGGCCAATCCACAAAGGTGTGAAATTCTCATCCTTAGCTTTTGGTTTTGAGGCTTTATCCAAAAGAAGAACCATTTCTCCTTATCTAAACACCTTTATCTTTGAATGTTTGTAAAACCACCTCCTGACTATGGTTTGACATATTTTAAAGTTGGAAAAATCCTCCTCTCTTTCATCTTCCATCTGCATGATGTCAAGTAGCCTCAAATTTGCAAATTCTTGATCCTCATCCCTGTAATTTTTCATGAACCTATATGTTGGTAGCTTGAGTATAATAGGGAACATAAGTTATTGAACATATAATAGTAAGAATGATGATGCCTTGAGATCTTACTTAAATCTAGTTTTATCTACCCAACGTGCATACATAAGTATCTTGTGTCATGTTCTTGGTTTATCAGCTAAAGATTTATTTATGGATTTCATGAAGTTAGTATTTGTTGATTCTGACACTCCATTACCTTGATGGTAATGGTTTGATGATAACTTGAGAATAATGTTGTCATATTCCCATTTAGTCATCTCAATGGATGAAAAATTAGATCAATTATCATAAACTAGAGATAGTTATGTGCCAAACCTTGTGCATATGTTTTCTTATTATAATTTGATCACTTCTTCAGTCTTACATTTATTAGTTATTATTGCTTTAGTCCATCTTATGTAGTAGCTAGTGACAATCAGAACATACTTATCACTATATGAGTAATTGGGGTTGATAACTCCCACAAAGTCCAATCCCCATTATGTAAAAGGCTTGCCAATCACTACTAGCTTTAATGGCATGGAAGCTTGAGCTCTTTAGTGTTGAAGATTTAATATGAGTGGAAGAATTTCACATGCTTGTGAGAATCCTTGAAGATAGTGGGATAATAATAACCATATCTAAGGATCTTATGGGTTGTAGTCCTTTTAGATGTATGTCCACTTCCAATATTCTCATGAAAAGTGCTTAGGGTCTTAGTTACTTCTTCTTTGGACATATACCTTAGGTAGATGCCTTAAAAGTTCTTCCTAGACAACACTCCATCTTTGATCAACAAATGGGCTGATTTGAACCTAAAATATCTCTTTTTCTCTATATGTATCCCTTTAGGACAATATAAATTTATTATAAATTGAATAATAGGATCATACCAATCATTTGATTGAAATCTTTATTGATAAACCTACATAACACTCAGTTTAGGATTAGTATTATCAGTTAACTGGATTAAACCTTAGCATCTTACTAACTTAGTAGTATTCATCTCTAGGTCATATTCTTGAAGAACAAACATCCACTTACCTCTTCTCTCTCCAAGTTCACATTGACTCAACATTGTCTTAGTGGTAGGGTCTAAAAGGACTACATGTACCTTATTTCTAGGGATATAGTGCCTAAATTCTTTCACTACCTTGACTACACCAAATTTTTGTTTGTTAATAAAAAAATAGTTCAAATCAACATTTTTAAGGTCATTACTCATGAAAGAAATTGGGTGATCACGCTTATCTATCTTCTAAGTTAGGATAGTATCTATTTTATGATCAGAGGCAAATGAATAAAGATATAAATCTTTAGTGAAATCTAGACTTATCAATACATAATATTTGACAATTACTTCTTTAATGTGTTTGAAAACTTTCTTCATCTGCTCATTCCATGTGATTTTAAAATATTTATCAACATGCCATTTAATGTCTTTATAGTCTCTATATAACTAGAAATGAATTTTCTCACAAAGTTTATTTTTCCAAAGAAACAATTTAGTTCCGTCCTACTATTAGGGGGATCTATCTTTTATATTACATTTATTTTATCATGATATATATATTCCATCCTTAGATATAACAGGTACCAATAATTCTCCCTTACATAGAAAATGCTCTTTTTTAGGTTGAGAGAAATTCCATACCTTCTACACCTTTAAAATACTTATTACAAGCACATGATGTGATCTTCCCTATATTTTTAAAAGATATTCAGGTCATCCATGTAAATGATAATCCATTTACCTATGAGGCCTTGGAAATCATGATACATTTATATTTGAAAGGTTGTACCATAATTTATCAATTGATAGGGTATTCTCTTGTAGGCAAAAGTGCCCTACTTAGTAGTAAATGCAATCTTCATTCTATCTTCCTTACTCACTAGCACTTGATTATACCCTAAAAATCCATGAATAAAATACACCATATAAGAAATAGAAACAATTTGGATTACTTGGTCAAGAGAAGGTAGGGGGAATTTTCCTTTTTAGATGCTCTATTCAGATTTTTAAAATTAATGCACAATCTGATTTCACCATTTTTCTTCCTAACTAGTCCTAAGTTAGCTACCCAAGTTGAGTGTTTAATGGGAAACACTATTTTAGCATCTAGTAACTTCTTGAATTCTTTGTATATGATTGGTTAAATGATAGGGGTGACTAGCATTTGTTTTTTCCTAAATGGCTTGCATGCTTTCTTTAGAGGTACGATGTGGGTTATGACCCTAGGATCAAAGATCTTCAAGTCATCATAGGACCATGTTATTACATCCCTATAATTGGTCAAAAAATATTTTGTGCTCTTAATTTTAATGTTTTAATAGATTGCACCAATGTTTGCCAGCTAAGGTTAGCCTTGGGAACCTAAGTTTATTGCATTGTAATCTTTCCCATTCACTTTGTGAATCTTTACAGTCTCAACTAGTTTATCTAAATCAGGCAGTCTCTCTAAGGCAATCATTACTTTTAGAATCTTATTGTCATTTAGTTAAATGACCTTATCATCAAGCTTGCCTTCAACTTTGTCATCATCAAGGGTATTTTCATTGACCTCATCAATGATGTGAGTCTCAAATACTCCTAAGATCATAATGAAGTCCATGATCTTCTTATCATCACTGAACACTTGCAAATAGTTGAAATTATTTTCCACTAATGGATAGGGGACTAATTCAATGGTAAGGATTTTTAACTTATAACCTTAATTGGGAATAATGCTAGTTGTAGCTAAAACAATTTTATCAGTAGCCTTGTTTCCTTCCCTAAGAATTGACCTAATGTTGAAAGAATCAAAACATTAAATTAAGTCCCATACTTTGAATTTATATTTCTTAATATAAGACAACTTATATTGACATTTAATTTTGACCTGATTAACTACTAGTTTTGAATCACCAAAAACTAATAGTTCCTTGACATTCTTTTTTATTGAAAATTTTAATCCAAGAATAAGTTATTCATACTTGACCAAAATATTGGTGCATGGGAATTAAATTTTATAAGAGGCAATGTATTCTTTCCCAATGGGATTGATTAATACCACTCCTACTCCAAAACCTAATTTCCACAAGTAGCATCAAAATATAACTTCTATAATCAAGGAATAACATGATAAGTTGTAGAGTTACATACCTTTGTGGTGTCAAGATTGTAAGCACCTAGATTTGAGTTAACCATGTTGACCCTCTCATTAGTTGCATTATACTCAATAATCATATACTTCATCTTGGGTTCCCTTTGTATCCTAATCTAATTTCAAAATTTTTCCTAGGGGTAACCACATGTATGAATAGTTAGTTGACATATAGCCATTAAATGATCTAGTCTATTCCCTACTTAGCATCTTTATATAAGCATCAAGAATATCCACCACTTGGATGTCAATAAACTATTGGATCCTTAGTTCAGAAGCAATTTACATGTGAGCATTTAATAATTCACTAATCACTTTAACTATTGATTTATCTAAATGAGTCACAACCCTATCAGATTTAATTGGAGCCAAACCTAATTGTTCACAAATACCCTTAGGCATGACGTTTGAATATGCACTTGAATCTACCAATTAATTGTGAAAATTCTTACCAAAGATTTTGAATATGAGTAGGAAAGGTGGAGAATCTACCTTATTTGTATATATTACAATGTTTGCATGTGCAACCTTTTGAGATTTACTAGGGTTCTTAGATAAGATTAAAAAAACAAATATCTTTGTTTTATTATCTAAGTCAATTCATGCAAAGTAATGTTAGATTTGATATTTTTCAATTCCTCTACTATATTATATCTAGTCCTATTGGAAGAATTAGATGTATCAACATTAGGTTTATAGGTAATTCCCTTAGTAGGCTCTAAATTATTGTTTAATGTAGTATCAAGAGGAGTGTTAAAATTATTTGGTGGAGTTGAGGTAGTCAATGTTAGTATTTTAGCTTTTACATCACGTTAGTTTTGATATTTACCAAAAGGTAAATAGTAATTGGTTAATTTACCAGAAGGTAAATATTAGTTATATGGTGGTTATAACCACATGGTTAATATGATAAGTTAGCATATTATATTGTTGTGATATATTTTTATTTGTTATAACAATATATCATAATAGGATTACTTATTTATAGGATTTGGGTGTGAGAGAATATTGGAAAAACTATAGGATGGTATTCCTATATATTTGTATATTCCCAAATGATTAATGTGAATGAGGGAATAAAAGAGTGTAGAATATTTTATGTTAAACTATCTCTTTATTTATTCATCTTCATGGTAAGTTTGTATGTGTTAAATCTATGTTTGTCTCTCCTCTGATTCCCAACAATGGTATTAGAGTAGGAAGATCTAGTAATGAATCAATGATTTGTTTATATAGGTAGCTAGTATGTTTGATATTTCCCCAATGAATGTCATTATTCCTTGAATGTCCTACATAGTATAAGTGTTATTTTTATTATTTATGAAAAATATTCAAAGGAAAATAGTGTCATATTTGAACCTGATCATGGTACTTTCTGTGAATTCAACTTTTTATATCTATAAATTATAGTTTGGGAATATAAAGAAACATTGTTTGACTATTTAAAATTGTTTTTTGTGTCACCAATTTCACAATGCTAATTAACTAGTTCTAAATTTTTGTACATACAAGAATTTGAAAGGCATATGTGAATGTTTTTTTTTGGTTTTAGCATAGTAAGTCAATTTTTTGATATCTTTAAAGGAGAGTTTGTATTAGTTTTTTATTAAGAATATAGGAGTGCCTAACCAAGTGAAATGGAATATTTATTGTGTAGGTCTAATAGTAGTTTTTGTTGGAACATACAAAATATGAGAAAGTGATTCTAAATTTAGATTCCCAACTCACCTCTCCATAAATCACTAACCTAGCAGCTCTTTCTTCCATAGTAAGAGTCTATGTTCTTTGTATTTTGATTGCCATGTCATTCACCAAGTCTCCATATTGTCTACCTCAAGCATAGATCTATTATATTACCTCGTATGTAATCCAAAATCTTGCATTATTTTCATTAGATATATCATAAAAGAATATTGGAGGAGGGTTTCTTTGGAAACATTATCTAGCATTAACTCTACATCAAAGGACTTGTATCGAATTGAATTTCTTCAATGTCATGATTTGAAATTATATGTAATTTCACATTTTCATATTTATCCATTAATACAATTCTATGTTTAAAGATTCATGTATTAGGAAAGTGAAGTCTTGATTATTTTATATACTTTAGGTCTTTAAAATAGCTAGTGTTTAAGTTTATTTCTATTAGTGGTATGCGAGATACAATGAAAGTTTATTTGTACATCATTTGAGTCTTTAATATTTGTATATGGTCAAATCCATATTTAAGAGTCTTTTTTAGTCATATCACTTTATGTTAAAGTGGTATTTTATAAATAAAAAATGAGTCACTATATGTGTCATGTTTAGCATATTTAAAAAGTAATTTTCATTTATTACTTTTTAAATGTTGTGTTCATTAAAAAAATGTAAAGTGTCAATTTATGATAAGTTATTTTGTTAATTATTATCAAAATTCACCATCTACAGTCATTTTAAAAATATAAAAATGTTTCTAAAAATCATTGAGTCTTTATGTATTATAATGCTTTCATGGAAAGAGTATGCCCATCCATAATTAAAAAAGTGTCAGTCATTAATTATGTTTATTTTTTTGCTAAAAGTTATGTTGATGTCAAAAGAGTGAATTTTTAAAAGTGTCAAGTGTATCATCATTTATAAAAGTCATTTATGTGAGTTAGTCATTAAAAATCAAAACCGTTTTTATATAGACGCATTTTTTCTTGTATGTGATGTTCAAAAAATGAGGGGGTTCCAATTTCTATGGAAGTAATCAATAAATAACCTACCAAAACCATCAGAGCTTCATAGACACATATGCTGACTAAGCAGTGAACCAACTAGAGGATGGAGGATACACATAGGATGGAGGTGTTTCAATGACCTCTCTTCAGTCACCAAAGATGGGGCCATACCAATGTTTTGGTGACATATATAGTGTGGTGTGTTTTTCATTTTTGATGTCTGTATTTTCAATAAGAATAGAAGAATAATGCCTATTCATGATATGTAATTTATGTGAAAATTCCAAACATATTTACCTAATTTGAAAACATTGTGAAAGGATAGAAAACACCAACGTAAGTTAGTTTTTAGATCTTAAAAGGGTTTGTGGTAGAGATCCAAAAAACCATAGGATGTGAACAGTGTTTTGGCAATAGTTAGGAGAGTAGCTACTGCAGAGATCCCATGAATACCTTACTTATTTATGTAGATGACCCTTAGTGACATGTATATTTTGGTGGCATAAATTAAATGTAGGATGCATTCCTTCAGACATAGTAGTTATGTGTAACAAGATTGCATAAGTAGTATGGAAACCTATGAGTATGTAGTGGCATATAGTTCTGTTCATACCAATTCTTAGAAGTAGATGGTTTTCATATTCATGTTAAGGTTTGTGGTAAACCTATAAAACCAAGGGAGAAGTGAGGATCTCTTTGTATCAAGGTCATGAGCCACATAGTTTGGCATGCTATAAGAGGTAAGCATAATGTAGATAAGAGTGTGAATGTTTTTTCACCATGTTAAAAATATTGGGTGGGGGGGAATGTTAGGAATTTAGATTTTACATCATGTTAGTTTTGGTATTATAAAAAGGTAAATAGTACCTGATTAATTTACCAAGAGTTAAATATTAGTTACAGGGTGGATATAACCATGTGGTTAATATAATATGTTAGAATATATTATTGTGATATTTTGTTATTTTTTATAACAATATATCATAACATGTTTAATTATTTTTAAGATTTATGTGTGAGATAACATTAGATAAATTATAGGATGGTATTCATATATATTTTTATAGTCCCAAATGATTAATGTGAATCAGGAAATAGAAGAGTGAAGAATATTTTATATTAAAATATATATCTATGTATTTGGCTTCATGATAAGTTTTCATGTGTTAATTTTGTGTTTAGATATACTCTAATTCCCAACAATAAAAGGTTATTTATTATCCTTACTCCTCAAAGGATAGTTCTTCTTTAGATATTTCTTAACTAGACTACTCTTTCTATGACAAATCCATCCCTCCAGGTCCCATCAGCTAAGCACAATAACACCTAACTTCAACTATAGAACCAGTGTCACTAGTGTCCACTTTTAGTGCTCTTGTCCAAGTGAATTTTTATTCCAAATGGTCAATTCCTTCTAGTTCCTTATCCACCTCCTTATTGGCCTAATGTGAGCACATTCAACCCATGGTCAATAGATACCTATAAAATCCCATTCAAAGATCATTTGGAAAGAACTAGTAATTATCATTACAAAAGCAAGAATACAAGTAAGGCTACTTAGGTAATCTTCCCTATTCTCTACATACATCCAGACAATACACTTATAAGCTTATCAAAATCCTTACATCGGTCCCTATCCACCCCAACCATACCTAGTTTAGAATTTTTCATCTTCATACTCACTATTGCACAAATCACATCAAGTGAGAGAACTACATATGGCTTGATCCCTTTTTGGAGTATTGGTATGTAGGTAGTGTGCCCACATAATGGGTGTGGATACATGTTTAGTGAATATTACACACACTAACACCCCTTCTTTCTTAAATTTTATCAAATCAAAATAGAGTCTAGTGTTTGAATACTAAATTTGCTCTACAAGGAGTTCCATGGACATCCAATAGTTAAAACTTCATAGATAGGGTCACACAGACATAATGAACAAAAAATAAAAATCTTAGGTTTCCTAGACAATAGCAAAAAAAGTGGAATAAAACATTGGTGCCACTAGTGTCCTATTTCAATGCTCCTATCCAATCATAAAATGAAGACTGGATCTTGATTTGTGATAGTGTCCTAGTCTTGCATAGTGAATTTTAGACTCTATCTCAACCATCTTAGTCAGTTTCTAGCTAAGTCTTGTTTTCTATCCCTTATTATTATTTTTAGAAAGGTATAAATCATAATAAAAATTATATAAATTAGTATATAAATTATTGAATATTTATTTATTGATTTTACTACTTAGACCCTTTAACTAAATTAGGAATAATATACCAATATTCCAAAAAAGATTAAATCATTTGGTGAACCTAACTTACTTAATTTATGTATAAAAACCCTAGAAACCCTGGGGTAAATTTTCATCTATTTTTTCCTATATTTTTTTGATTTTTAACTTGCATAATAAAATAAAAAATTAGCATTATATTTTAAAATTTCTTAGTATATTTTAAATAATTTTCTTTCAAACCCTAGTTATCCATACTATGTCTTGGTATTTTCCCAGTGATTTTTTAATAATATTATGATTTTTTAATAGCATATTAAAATGAAAAATTTGCCTCAAATTTCAAAATTAAATAGTAATATTCAAAATTGATTATATTTTAAAACCCTAGTGGCACATCCTAGGAACCGTTAAATCATAAATTTTCTAATAAATTTCTATTTTTTTTACTTGCATATCTATTTCAAAAATTCACTTCAAATTTCAAATTTTCATAATAATTTTTCAAAATAATCATCTTTCAAACCCTAGTGGAATATACTAGGTTCCATTACTTCCTGAGGTATCACCTTACACCTAAAATCAGACTTCAAAAATAGATCTAACTTATTTTTAAATGTTTATTGCATTTTTAGAAAATAATAAGGAGATAATATTTGGTCCTATCATGTACATGAATGATGAATTCTACCATATGTTAATACAAAGTTTTGTTCTTCACATTTCATGCTTACATTTCATAATATGGGATGATATTAAGAGATTTATAATTAAAAATGTTTAGATACCTCTTGCCTCACCCCCCTTAGAGCCTCTATCCCATTCAAAGTTATGTTTCATGGTCCATTTTACCCTTCCTTAGGTCACTACCCATCACCAAAGATCCCAATTGACACCCTTTATCCCTCCACCACCTCAACCTATCAATTATCTTCATTATCCTCCCATAGCTACTACTAGTCCTATATGGATAGTAGATAATATGGTTAGATTTTTTACTCAACATGATACATGCCTTCTCCACCTAGTCAAGACCCCCATCACCCTCTTATTTATTCCTATCCTAGGCCCAACCTACCCACATAAGTAGATCCAAACAAGGCTTATGATATTTTTGATCAGTTAAGAAACACTCCAACTAAGCTTTATATGTTATAACTACTTCAAAAAGCCAATTTGTTCAAGGACATTCTTTATCAAGCACTCAATCAGAGTTTTATGCCCATTGATTTAGAGCCTTATTATTTTGCATAACTGATCAAAACTTTAAAAGCTATATAAGATGCAATTTATTTTTAGCATGAGGATATGCCATCTTAGATAGTTATTGATCAAATTTTACCACTATTTATACAAGCTCAAGTCAAAACTAGTGCAATTAAAATAGTCCTATTTGATAGTGGTTCCATACTTAATATATGAAATATTACATTCTTACAAATTATGGGCATAGATATGGCATCCATACAAATATCATATAAGAATACTAGAGGGTTTGATGATATACCATGATATACATTGGACACCATTGCTTTGGATATAATGGTAGGGCCAAAAACCCTCTCTACATAGTTCCAAGTCATGTTAGGTCCTCTTCATTATAATATTTTACTTGGAAGACCTTGGCCACACATAATGGGGGTAGTTCCTTCTACTCTTCATCAATGTGTTAATTTTATTCATTAAGGTAACCTATAAACATGCCCAAAAGACAACCAACCATATAGATATTATCAAATCATAGAGTCATCTTAGACTATCTTGCCAGATGGGACACTTAATATCATAGTTTAGTCACCACCTCATTACATTACTCTTGATCAGATGCATACATATGAGGTAGGAGAGACTATCACATATTGTATTCCACCACTTATAGTTATGTCCTCATCTCAAGACATTCCATCAATCATATAAATTTTATCCATTCCAGCTACTCCATGAGTCATAGTTCCTATACCTATTACAATTATACAATCACTGGTAGAAGTTCTAGAAATACTAGTTGACTCTACCATTATAGTTACTCCATTAGTTATAGATACTTTTCTACTATTAACATCTTCTACTACTAAAATTATTAAGAATCCCATATCATATTTATCCTTGTGGTAATTCTAAGTTACCATATATACATGATGTTGACACAAATTCTTAAGCTTATTCATAAGATGATATGACACCCACACTCATAGATGACTATTTGTGTGGATTGATATTTACACTAGTTAGCCCAAGAGATTATTGATATGACTCTAAATCTATTATTACACATCTTACATCACTCTTAGCATCTAAAACTACACTCTCAAGATATACAAATCACTTTGAACATATAGCTCACATGGTTACCTCTAGATATAGAACTAGTCATTCAAATTTTGACAAGTAGCACATAGCATCATCCACCAATTATGCTATAGATGTTACTTGATCATGGATTAATCACATTACTTATAGTGTGATATAGATCTATTAGTATATTATCATAACATGATGGTCACCCATTTTATCTTTTTCACATGATTACAAAGTATGATATAAACTCATGTACATCTTTACAATAGATATTGGATAAACTACATGTTAAAGGTATTATTCAGATTATAGCACCACCAACACCAACTTCACTACTTCCACTGAAGTAATCTACTACCAGATCTAAATGTCTCAGAGGAGAATCAACATCTCTACCACTAGATCAACCTTTAGTTCACCTTTGATAGGATGACACTGTGTACATATAATCTACAAGATATGATGAGGATCTTGAGGCATTTGATGATGGTTATGATCTCTTCCTCCATCTCCATCCCCAATGTCCTCCATGATTGGACCCTTTACCCCCTCTAGCCTAGTCTTTTATGTTATTATGTACATATTTCTATTCTCAAATGCTTGTCCATAGTCTCCTTATGGTTGATTATATATAACTTCCTTTCATTTATTTGTATATAGTTTATTTTGTTTACTAGTGCATAGTTTCTCAGTATCTCTTATATGTAGTATTCTTATGATTGATTTACAAATATCAAAATATAAAAAAATTCAAAAAAAATTCAAACTATCAAAAATCCAAAAACATTCAAATATTTGAAAATATAAAAACATGCAAATAATCTAAAAACATCAAAAACATTCCAATTTTATGCATCATCCATGCTTTATATTTTGACTATAATGATAGACTTACATTTGTTGTTATGTGATATTATTTTTCAATTTATCTATATTACCATGCTTCACTCGATCTTCTCTAAGTGTGTGTAGTGACATATAGATAATTAATTGCTTCACTCTACCCATTGAGGTGGCATCCTACTTCTACATCGAGACATATATCGATATACATACCCACTGGGGGCATCTTCTACTTGACTACACCATCTAGGTTATGTCACTCATACACCACACACTTTAGTTATCATGTTTATGTACATTACTTACTATTTTACATAGATTGTTATATTGACACTCACTAGTTTATAACACTTGTGTATTCTCGTAGCATATACCTAGTCTTATGCTAACATGTCTTTCATACTTTCACCTTTTTCTTTTATTAGTTACAATTGATTGTATTTTTATTATATTACATGCTTTATTTTAATTCTTTATGTAGCTAGATGTGATTACATTTCTTAGTTCTAGTTTTGTCTCCTATATGCTCTTTACAACATTTTCTAATGTCCTTTTCTTTTATTCTTGTGTGTGCCTTAGGAAATTTGCCAATGTCCTTTTCCTATATTATTTTATGTGCTTATGGCTTTCATGCCAACCTTTCTTATTTCAATTATATGTGCCAATGTCCTTTTCCTATATTCTTTTATGTGATTGTGGCTTTCATGCCAACCTTGCTTATTTCAATTATAAGTGTATGTGGCATTTGAACATGACTTGTATGCTTTCCTTCTGATTTGACCAACATGTACCCATGTCCCTTATTTTCTTAGCCCCTTGGCTACCATTGTATGATCCTTTATTATTTCCTTACGTTATTATTACTTATTTACTTCTCATTGTTTTCCAATGCCATGATCCACAACATGCATTCTCTTAATTTTTTAGATGCCATGATGGACATCATGGTTTATCCCTCCATGAAAAATAAAAATTAACAAGTAACCAAACTTCTAGATATATTTTATTACATTGCACGTGTTATTACATTGTTATATCTATCTAGGCATAACCTTATTGATCTAACAATCTCTCATTACAAACCATGTTATATTTTGAGATATCTTTTGTATTATCATTTCTATATCATGTATTTTTTATTATAACACACTTGTATGGCTCTTTATTCTAGGGGTAGTCATTATAGGTTCTTCATTACTACCCTCAAAAAAGGGGAAACAAATAGGGGTTTTTTCATAGAGATCAGAGCTCCTATCAATCAAAAAATCAACATTTAGAACACGTAGAATAATAACCAGACATCAAACTAGATAGAACAAACCAAGAAAATAGTGAAAATGTCATAAAAATCATCATTTAGACTAGGAATTTGACTCAAGAGAGGTGATTACTATTATGTCATTTCTAAAATGAAAACAAATTTGATAAAATCACACTAAGTAGTATACATCTCTAGGCCTAGTTACTAGGGGAGCTTAGTTAACAAAACAAAATTGAAAGCAAAATTAAAATGCAAAAGACAACCTTCTTTCACCTTCCTTGGATATTATAAAATACTTTTTGTAATGGCTTGCTTGGCTTTGTGCTCATGAAGTCTACATTAATTGAATCTTGGCTACCTCCATCTCTTCTTGGCACCTTGTGTGGCTTTGAGTTAGATTGAATTGGATTTGGCTCAATATTCTATCATTATAACACTAAGATGCAATAATTTTTGAATGCATTTGGTCATTATAAATTTTTCATGAAAGAGATTCAAATTCAATATGTAAGTCCTCATATTTATAGATTTTTAGAATGGTTTAGAATCAACCTAAACTCTCCATCTCAAGATGAATATGTGTAGCTAAGGATTAATTCAATTATATAATTAAAAATCATACATAGGACCATAAATATTTGGGATAGGAGTGAATTAACTAGGAATGGAGGGTCCTAATGAGGCATGAGAGGCATTAATTAATATATTTATGGCATTTATGGCTTGGGGATGTCTTCCTAAGAAATAATGTCATTTGATGATAGATATTCAATATTCATTTCTATGGAAAATTAACTTAAGATCTTGATTTGGTTTAATTAGCCTTAAGCATTATTAGGTAATTTGGTGTAAACCTTGGCTCTTTACTAAAAAAAGTATTTAAATTGGTCAAAATGTCTTGTTATTGGTTCAAAATTTGACTAGATTGGAATTGGAAATTGATGTTAGATGCATTGGAACCATTATCCCATTTAGGATATTGTCAAGATAAAATAACAAAGTTACATGTCTTATACAAGAAACTTGATTGGAAAAGAGCAATCTAGAGCACCCAGGTGAAATATTGGCATTTTAACTTGAAATGATCTGATCAAAGTTAGCTAGCCTATAAATTTCATTGCCCCATTTAGTAACACCTTGGTCAGAATTGACACATGAATATATCGATTTAAACTCTTTCAATGTGTTCTAGTGTTTTTAGGCCAAATTATGCATTTTGATAAGAATTGGTCAAAATCCTAGTTGGAGTTTATCAATGGCATGTTTTAGGTGTCTATAGTTTGCCCCTATTTTGGAAGATGTTGTAAACCATAAGCGTAACAATGTCTTATCAAATAATGATAAATAACTAGTATGCCAAAAAGAAGATGATGATTAAAGAAAAAAGTTCAAAATGTTATTTTGGAAGCCTATGATGAGGCCCCCTCGAGGGAGTGGCCATCACATTTGTTGATGGATTTTCCCTCAAAAAGAAACAAGAAGGGCGGAATTAAAATGTGGTTGAGATTAATCGAAATGAGAAAATACTTGCATGCATTGATTTTTAAAGATTACTTATTTTCTGAAAGGTGGTTATAATCAAGAATAAAAGTCAAAATAATGATTTTCCCATAGGTGGTTATAATCATTAGAAGGACTAAATTGGATTAAGATGATTGTGCCCTAGTTAAGGCTGATTAGAAAGCATAACTCAAGGATATAACCTTGAATACATATTAAATATAAGTGGGCACAAAGTGATAAAATAGATGAATAGAAGAATAAAATTTATTAATAGAAATGATTCATTTTTACCTACCAAGGAGAAGATGCTCATCCTTATTAGCAATGATACAACTAAAATTATTTATGGGTTGATTCGATAAAGATGGGTGGAAGGATTTGCCAAGGTGTCGAGGAGAAATTTCTATGGATATATTATTTTTAGACATTTTTGAAATTGATTTTTTCTATAGCATGTGACAATATGGATCATGATAGAACAACATGAAGACTATCCAAAAATATGCATAAGGACTGACTCTTGATCCAATAAATACTCCAAAATAATGCACCGATGATAAAAAAACATGATGATAATGTTGACATATGAATATGTATGGACTCAAGAATAATGTACTCAAGGAATCATCCCATGAACATTTATAGATTGAGTCGAGGCAATAGTGTTGACTGAAAAAAAAAAAGCAAGTGAACAAACAAACAAATAGAAAAATAAACAACTTGAAATGAATAAACAAATAGAAAACCTAAAAACAAAATCAAAAGAAATCATCCTAACAATGACCATGCCCTAGTAAGGTAGATCAAGGATAATTGACTAGGATTTAGATGGGATAAATATTTTTGGATTTTGAAATATTTGAAATCTTTTTGGAATTTTTAGGTATCTGAACTTGTTAGAGAATGATAAGATAACTACTCACAAAATGGTGGAAATGTTTGGCTTAAGTTGTTCACAAAATTATGAGAGCACATAGAAAGGGGGATTAAGGTTATTTCAACATGAATTGAGCATGACCTACATGGTCATGAAATAACCTCAAGTCACAATAATTCCATCCACAAAAAATGTAGGGAAAAACTAACTAGGTCTTAACAAATTCTCAAATGCAGTAAATGGCTAGTCAAATGCAATTAGAAATGGCAAGGTGATGTGGTATTGCATGATAAACAGATGTTGTCCCTAGTTTCCCCATAGGTATTTATAACTAGGATATAATGGCTTATATAAATGATACTAATTTTCCCATAGGAATTTATAATTAGTAACAAGACTAGTGAAACACTAACTTGCCCATAAGTTATTATAATCAAGCTCACACAAAAAAACTTGATATAAGATGGAAAATGAAATATATCTTGCCAAATAAACTATCACACTAATTTCATATAATGTCATTATAAACATGGATTTGATAAGAGTCGAAACATGATCATAACCCTTGTGAAAAGTGTGGGAAGAACAAAAATAATGAAGGTCAAAATAGGATTGGGTAGGATGACTAAAAATAGGCTTTGGTCTAGATAGGAATGGAGTGATAGGATGGCATGGTCTTTCTCTAGGTTAATGATGGGAATTGATATACTGTATAAAATAGTAGGAGGGATTCCCCTAAGTTATGGGGTAAATAGAAAGAATATGTGACAATGGAAAATGGATATGGCAAATGAAATGGTATGGTACATGTTTTTAGCTTGGGTGATTGTTAGTTTTTTTGTTTTGTTCTGTTTGGCCTAGGTATGGTAAAATAGCATGTAATTTTATTGTTCCTCCTAAAGTGAAGATGTACATCCTAATTATGAAATTATAAAAATATAATAATCAATCATGTTCATTTTTATCCCACACCTCATTTGAATAGCTACTCTATCAAGATCTAGCTACAAATTTAGTTGTAAAGAATGCTTTTGTTATCTTCATTGGTCATTGATTATGATTCCTTCAAGCATCAAGAGAAGGTATATTTATATCCTATACAAATTAAATTATATTCATGGATGGTAAATAGGGATAAGTTCTGGTTGATAGGTTTGATTGTGAAATGGAATGGCAGATGATAATGGAATTAATGATGGAAGTGAAATAAATTAAGATCAAGACTTTCAGTCACACATAATGTTGTTGATGCCAAATTTGACATAATTTTGGTTGTGATAGGGATAAATTCCTTTGAATATTCTCTTAATAATACAAACATATTTTTCTATTGTTTGATCTCAATAGTAGCTACCATCTGATTAGACTATAGATAGGAAGCTATTTTGAGTTTGTCTTCATCAAAAAGTGAAGAACTTTTGTGCTCAGCTATTGGCACCTTGAAGAGGTTTTCAACAATGAATTTGTATTGATTGTCCCATAATAATTATAAAAGGGTTTCACTAATGAACATTGGCTTTGGAATTTGATTGTCTTCTAGTGCTTCTAAAATAGTTTCACTAAAAGATGTTGAGTTTGAACTTTGATTATCACCTAGTGCCTTCAAAAATGTTTCACTAGGAGATTTTTCTTGTACTACATGAATGTGGTCTTGACCTTCTTTTTATTCTTCAAATACTATGTCACCATGGATTTAGTTTAATAAAATATGATTCTCTCAATCCCAATCGACACTTGTGGGAGATGGAATGTTAATAATATGGCTATTTTTGTTGATTCTAATGGTTTGTGGGTTGGCTACATAATCCTCATAGAAGATACTAGGAGAACTTGTGGTGATTCTAAAGTAATAATCCTAATAAAATATGAAAGCATAAAAATGTATTCAAATTGGTATATGAGGCATGTGAAACTAATGTTTTAATAGCCATGAACATACTCTTCTTTTTAATCTGATTCAGACTGAGTGGACTTTGAATCCAATGTTAATATTGATATTGATTCTAATTCTTATACTAAATATGATGTTGGTATAAGAATATAACCTAACTCTAACTATGATTCTTCATCTAATGGGTACTATATTATAATGATATTTTGTTAAATGTTTGGTATTAGACAAGTAATGACTTGTGATGGCATAATGGGCTCCACAAAGATTGGATTGTCAAAGTGGGACTCTTCCACAATAGGAAACATGTCAAGGGATAACTCCTTAGAGAATATCTTGTCAATAGCAATCTCTTGAAAAATAGGCATATGGTTGAGGTAATGATTTTCCCAAAGGTGGTTATAATCATTAAGAAGTGACTCAACAAAGACTAGCTCATCAGAGTGAGACTCCTCGACAAATGATATAGGATTAATGGGCAATTCATCATAGGTTGACTTATCGCAAGGGGTTGGTTCAAAAAAAATATCTTAGATTGGTTGGTTATCTTATCCTTAGTTTCTAATGAGTTTAAAAATACTAGTTTTAAACATAAATTAGTCTTCAAATGATTAGATCAGTTGAGGTTTAGATGAGATTGGTACTAGACAAGGAATGGCCCATAATTGGATAATGATAGGGAATTATGGAGCTTGATTTCTCACCTGAGCCAAAGGATGTAGTCCTAAAATGGTAACAATAGGGTGGCATGGAGCTTAATTACTTACACAAACCAAAGGATGAAGTCTTAGTATAGAAATGGTTGGGCATTATGGAACTTAGTTTCTCACACAAGCCAAAGGATGAGGTCCTAGTATAGAAATGGTATGGCATTATGGAGCCTAATTTCTCACACAAGCCAAAGGGTGAGGTCTTAAAATGATAATGGTATTCCTTGGATATTGTAGAGCTTGGTATCTCATATAATATAAAGTAGGGTTAAGGGTAGCTAAGGCTTGAATAATAAAAGGGAATAATGAAGTTTGATAGCTTTCACATGCCAAAAAATATAAGTGCTCCTGATAAGCCATATCATCCTAATCTTGAGTTAGATCATAAGCTGGTTCTTGATTGTGTTCTATATACTAATTATTATAAAGAGGGTATAGATCCATATCACAAACAATATTATCTATAGTTAGGTATTTAGCAAATTCATCCTCACAAAACTCTTCATACCAATAAAATCCTTGAGTTAGATCATAATTAGATTCCTGACTTTATTCCTATGAATGATTATTATGAGGTGGATACAAATCTATCTCAAAAACCATATTATCATCATTGGGGTCTTGATTAAAGCCATAAAAGTCATTTTGTGTGGCCATTTTATCATAATTTGGATTATATCTGACTCTACCATAGGTGTAGCTAGACATATCCACATAAATGATGAAAGCTCCAAAAAAAAAGTCTTAGATTTATAAAAAATCTAAAAAACTATGTACAAAGGACAAATGGTTCAAACTTGGTCTAATTTGGTTGAAAATATGGAGCTATATCTCCAAAACTAGTTTGAAAGTGGAGCTATATCTCCAAAAATAGTTTGTGATAAGATTTGGCATATAATAGTCTAATGTCAAATTTCATACACATAAAAGGTTAAGCATCTAAATAAAAGCTAGAATATCAAAAGTCTAGGTCAAAGTGTTCCAAACTAGGTCTAGACTAGGAAAGAGAAAAGTGGAGTTGCTAGGTCTATTGTCAAAATGTGGAGTCAAGAATGAGGTTCAAATAAATAGGTAGATGCTAGGACTTTTGGGCAAATGGCATCAAAATCTAGACTCAAAACTAAGGATTATGTGATTTGATTTAATCTAAAAAGTTTGGAAATAAATTTGGCATAGACCTTACACATGGAGTCAACATAAACATGATTAGTTGGCATTAGTCGTGAGGCAAAAGGATTTTGGAGAAAGGTTGTGTTCTTCTAAATAAAGGCATACACAATGATGAGGATAGGCTCTGAACAAATAAACCATCAAGTCTTCAAATTTGGGTAATCAATTAACTAAATTTATGTAAGGTAAAAGAGAAAGATATTTGTATCAGCCACATGAATTGAGGATTAAACAAAAATCAATCAATGTTTGAATCCAAACTTTGACAAGGTTAATTGAAAACTCAACATTGAAAACTAGGATTTGACCAAAAAAGCTAGACAAGATTGGACAACATAACATCATAAGACAAAGGTATAAATGGTATACATGACATGGTTTGAAACAAATGGTTTTTGATACAATGCTAAACAAGTCTTGAAATAAATTGAGCAACCTAATGGCATAAGCAAGATCTAATGATGTGATCAATGTTATGTTTCAAAGACTCAAAGGTAAAATGGGTTGACGTATTTTGGGCAGCATAATGCTACCCTCCTCAACTCAAATGAGACATACACAAAAAAATTTAGAAAATATTTCAAGTCACAAGTGTGGTGTAAAATGGACAACATAATTCCTTTTCAGAGAAAAGAGTGACGTATAAATAACTTGGTTTGGAAATGGTTTATAAAGAAACAAACAAGTTTTAGCCTCAAAACACCAAGAAAGAAAATAACAAAATAAAAGTAAGTCATCCAAATTCATATCAAAGGTATGACAATTTGGGGTTGACTAAAACTACTAAGTTTTCAAATGTTTCTAAGAGAATAAATTACACAATGAATATCACATCATGATGCAAAAGAAAGGAATGTAATTAGGTGTTTATGGCACTTGTATTGTTATAAAAAGGTCTTTCCATTTTTGTAAACACTACATTCATTAATTTCTTAGATTAGTGCGATGTTCAAAGTATAGATACATCT
Source organism: Torreya grandis (assembly GCA_037957365.1). Classification (NCBI taxonomy): domain Eukaryota; kingdom Viridiplantae; phylum Streptophyta; class Pinopsida; order Cupressales; family Taxaceae; genus Torreya; species Torreya grandis. Next base: position 1,000,979 of record JARHVA010004384.1, read on the forward strand.
CGTGTGCAATTCCAACACTAGAAGGTGGTTTAGTTGCTCAAACCTCTGATCTTATTGGGAGTGGGTGAAGTCAGTGTTGACAAATGAAACCCTGGGTTAAAGCTTGCATAAAGAACTTATGAGACGTGATGAAAACCCCATTACAAGACAAAATTCAATAAAACAAAATACATAAATAGAAATACTTTATGGTCACCTCAAGATCACCCAATACTATCACAAGTTTTTGGGGAGTTCTTGAGATGACATTTTTTCTATGCCTTGGACTAGGCATGTTTGTAATAAGGAAGATGATTTTAATTCCAAGAGTTCTTTAAAGGGGATGCATGGAAGAGCATAAATGTAATGACCTTTTTTTAATAAATCAAGTTATAATTAAACAACTATTTAAAACAAAAATTGATAAGTGTGTTCAATTTTAAGTCCCAAAGGAAAGATTAAGTGGTGTTATTTTGACCTTTTGGTCTTAAGTTGTAACTTTGAAAGCCTAATTTTCAAAATCATTCACTTAAGCATATAAATTTTTCATTAATCACCAAAATAAGGTTCTTAATTCATTTTAAAGCATGCAAAATATATCTTAATAACATGTTTAACAAATTCAATGTTTGTCAGTTACCTATCTACCCTTAAGGCATCACCCCTAAAGCAAATGTGTTAGATTAGAAACAATTAAATAAATTTTAAAATTTATATGAAAAATATATTTAACTTGAAGATAAACTAATATCAAATTCTGAAAATTTAGAATAAAATACGTGGTTTAAAAAAATCATCAAAAATAGAGTCTGTATGACTGCAAACTAAGCATTTTAAAATGGCCTATTAGCTCTCAAGTTTTGTGTTTTTAATAAAAACATAGTGAACCATTGATGGTTTAGATAAATATTGATGTTTTATCTAACTGAACATGGTTATATTACCATCTATGGTTTACTTGACTATCGACAATTTACTTAACCATCAATGGTTCTTTGTGTAAACCCATGAAGGTGAAAATTTGGGAAAATAAAGTTATAAAATCACTTAGAAAGAGTTTTAAGCATCAAAATTGAAATTTTAAAGTTGCCTCATGCTCTCCTTCATACATGGGTTGTGTCTTGTCCCACTGGGCATGCCATTATGTAGCCTAGGAATTTGACTCAAGAGAGGTGATTAGTATTGTGTTAGTTCCAAAATGAAAACAAATTTGACAAAAACACACTAAATAGCATACATCTCTAGACCTAGCTACTAAGGGGAGATTAATTAATAAAAAAAAATGGAAATCACAATTAAAATACAAAGGACAACCTTATTTCACCTTATATGTTCCAAAATGCTTGTTGTAGTGGCTTGCTCAACTTTATGCTCACGAAGTCTGCATCAATACAAGCCTGGCCACCTCCATATCTTCTTAGCAACTTATGTGGATTTGAATTGGATTGGCTTGGATTTTGATCAATATTTTTGTATTATAACACTACGATGCAATGATTTTTGAATATATTTGGGCATTATAAAGTTGGCATAGAAGAGCTTAATGTTTAATAGGTAAGGCATCCTATTTATAGATTTTTGGAATGGTTTAGAATCAACCTGAACCATCCATCTCAAGATGAAGATGTGTGTATAAGGATTAATTCAATTACGTAATTTAATTTCATAAATAATCTCATCAATATTTAGGAGAGAGGGGCATTAACTAGGCATGGAAGGTCTTAATGAGGCATGGGAGGTATTAATTTAGATATTTGTGGCATTTATGTCTTAAGGATGTCTTCCCAAAAATGATGTTATTTGATGATTTATATATTCAATATTCATTTATAAAAAAAAATATTCAAAAATCTCCATTGAAATCTAACTTAATCTCTTAATTTGGTTTAATTATCCTTAAGCATTATTAGGGAATTTGGTGCAAACCTTGGCTCTTTGGTGCACAAATTAATAAAATTGGTCAAAATGTCTTGTTATTGGATTGAAAATATGAATAGATTAGAATTGGAAGTTGATGTTAGATGTGTTGGAACCATTATCCCATTTAGGATTTTGTTTGGAAGTTGATGTTAGATGTGTTGGAACCATTATCCCATTTAGGATTTTGTCAATGTATATAACAATTTCACATGTCTTCTATAAGAAATTTGATAAAAAATATCAATCTTGAGTACTTAGGTGCAAATTTGGCATTTTGACTTGAAATGATATAATAAAATTTAGCTAGCCCATAAATTTCATTGGCCCATTTAGTGACACCATAGCCATAGTTAACACTTGAATATATTAATTTCAACTCTTTCAATGAGTTTTAGTGTTTTGAGGCCAAATTATGCATTTTGGTAACAATTGGTAAAAATCCTGGTTAGAATTTATCGATGGCTAGTTTTAGGTGTCTAGACATCAAATTTATCCCAAGAAAATAATTCCAAGATTGGAATATAGCGTCAATGCCACTAGTGTCTATTTTTGGTGTTCTTATCCAAATAGTAGAAAAACTAGACTTTTAAGAAGCAAGCAAAAAAGTAAGTTCAGATATAGTTTTGCATAGTCAGATGAGTTAAAAATTAGTATTTTTCAATACAATTTTGCTCAAATAATCAAGATATAGGGGGAATCATGTGTGACATGATGGATCTCACTTCCAGTTTTAGATATAGTAGTTGATATAACTTCCAGATCAGAATCTATGTTTTAGACACTAGTGATTGGGGATAATGTGTATGACACATTTCTTTTATTTTCTTTTTGAACTCAGCATTACCCATGCCTTCTCAATAGTTGCATTCCTTATTCGATTTGTAGGTGGTTCACATAATTTTAGAGTGGCTTCCATACAAGCCTAACTTTCACATTTTAGAGGGGCTTTAATATAACCTAGTGCACCAATTTCAGAGTGGATTTCATACAAACCTAATCTCAATCTTTTGGAGTGGCCAAGAGTGGTCTAGTTTCCAACATAAATTCAATTAAACATGCAAACATTTTAAGATTACAAAAAATTTATGGGATTTAGGAGCCATCTTATATGACACACATTTCATATCAGTATCAGTTCATAGCTTCACTTCACAAGACAATGATGGAGCCAAAGGACTAGTTAGCCTTTATATTCTTGATCCACCTAATTGGAGGGCTTAGACACATAGTCCAAACATTAATAAACACATGTATGAACATCTAGCTTCACTTAGTGGTAAATGAAGGAGCCAAAGGGCTAGCCTTTACATTCTTGCGCCACTCTCATAAAATTGAGCACTCAACTCTATTCATGATATTAATCTTAGTACAATGCACATCCAATATTACCTAGCATCACAATAGGTTTTGTATTGGTTCACATACCTAGTGAGGTTTATTCATCCCTTTATTTTCCTCTCTCTCTCTTACCCAACTTTGTATGTTCTAATTTTAGATGTAATGTGTCTAGTAAGAATTGATCTACTCTCTATTTTATCTTGTAGATTCACAATTTAAAATTTTCTCTCTCTCTTTATTCACACCAATCATTACATACCCTCATGAACTTTACCCTTACAAATAAGTTTAAGTACTTTTTATTTTTCCTTTATCCTAGTATTTTGCTTTGTTGCATCACTTGAATAAAAGGGGGGAAAATGTAGTCATATAAAATATGAAAATTCATAAATAAAGTGTGGCTAATAACACCCAATCCATATGCCTCTATTTATTACTCTTATTGACCCTCATAAGCTTCTTTTCACTAATTTCCATTCATATTTAGCCTTCCAGACTTGATCCTAGCTCAACCAGACTGCTCTTTCCATGAAAAATTCATCACCCCAAATCCCATCAGCTAAGGACAATAGCAACCAACTTGGACTACAGGGTCAGTGCCACTAGTGTTCACTTTTGATTCTCTTATCCAAGTTTATTTTTATCCCTAATGGTTAGTTCCATCTCATTTCTTATCCTTCTCTTTGTCAACGTAATGTGAGCATATTCAACCCATGACTAATAGATCCCTATAAAAGCCCATTCAAGGATCATCTAGAAAGGATTATCAATTACCACTAAGAAATAAAGAATACAATCAAGACTACTTAGGTAATTTTCTATATTCTATGTATAAAGCTAACCAATATACTTACAAGATTATCCATATCCTTACATGAGTCCCTAACCAACCCAAACACATATAGTTTAGCATTTTGCATCTTCGTACACACTATTGCACAAAGCACATCAAGTGGGAGAACTACATATGGCTTGATCACTCTTCAAAGGATTGGTATGTAGGTAGTGTGCCCAAATATGGGGTATAGATACACGTTTAGTGAATATTACACACACTAACCCCCCTTCTTTCTCAAAGTTTGTCAAAGCATAATGGAGTCTAGGGTTTGAAGACTAAATCAACTTTATAAAGAGTTCCAAGGACATCTAGTAGTCAAAAATTCATATATAGTGTCACATAGACATAGCAAACAAAACCCAAAAATCTTAGGTCTCCTGAACAATAGTGGCAGAAGTGGACTAAATTACTAGTGCCACTAGTGTCTTATTTCAGCACTCCTATCTAATCATAAAATTAAGACCATATCTTGATTTGTAATAGTGTCCCAATCTCTCACAATGAATTTTAGACTCTATCTTAATTGTCTCAGTCAGTTTCCATCTAATTATTATTTTCAATCCCTTATTACTATTTTTAGAAAGGTTAAAATTGCAATCAAAATTATATAAATTATTAGCTTAACTATTTCATATTTATTTACTAATTTTACTACTCAGACCATTTAACTAAATTAGAAATAATATACCAATATTCCCAAAATTGTCAAATGAGTTCTTCAGTGCTTATAAAACCATTAGGACTAAAAGTAGGTAAATAATTTTCATGATTATGAGGAAGGTCATGTAGCACACCTGACACATTGATTGAAAAACCAGCTATCTAACCCATACCTTGATAGGGATTGAACACAGGAACACCTTGAATTGTTGAAGTTGGCTGAGACTTTGAAAGTCTAAGCTTACCTTTGTCTCACCTAGCTCTCCTATGAACTTCAAATGAAAGATGGAGAACACTTGTCTTTGAATGTGACCAAATCTTTATCCTTGGTAATTCTAGTTTAAAAACTTTGAAACCTATTTGAAATATAATGTGTAAGTCTTATCTTTAAAAATAATGATGATCAAACTTGTACATTAAGCAAATTTTACACAAATATGTATAAAGAATGGCAAAGGAAATCAATATTTAACTAAATTAGCCCAAAGATTTGTCTTGATACATGAATATGATTGATCTTTACATGTTTTAAGCTCACATAATCTCAAATTTTTAGAGATCCAATCAATTTTTTTAAAAAATAACTATTGTTAACCTCAAACATCTCAAATTTTCAAAGCTTAAGCTATGCTTACCACAATTTGTCATATATCTCTAAAGAATATCCATCTTTGTCTAAATAAGCACAAAGATGTGTCCGAAACCATTAAGATCAATGATATTTACAAAAATATGCTGAAAGAAACATAAATATGCAAAGAATACACCAATCTTTAAACATAATTCACAAAAATTATCAAAGATGTTGAAAATTTAAAAAAAATTATCCACCCTCCTTCTATCGCTAGCGGAACATATATCCCTATTGATGCCTAAAAGTGTATCATAGGTGGTTTTTAATTTTTAAAGAAACACTACTCATTTATAAATCCATAGAATCTAATGCATTAGTTTCAAGATGTGATAATGCCATTATCCTTAGTGTAATAAAGGTAGAATAAATGACTATTTCACAAATTTATATTAGTTAGTGGTTGGGACCCATCATGGCTTAATATTTGATATTTGATTTTGGAGATGATCTATGTTATTTAAAGTGAATTATGGTCAAAACCAAAATCTAAATCTAAACTAAGATGAACATTCACAATGAAACTGATCTAAAGTGAATTGATAAAAAAAGTGGAGAAAAAGGAAGGGTAGGGTAGAAAAGAAAGGTGTTTCTAATATTTATTTCAAGCATTATGACAAAGCCCCAATTTCATTTGAACATTCATTTAATCAATGTGCAACATGAATTAGCATAATCTCAAATCCTATCACACTTTAGGCAAACATCTAAGGAAAGTATGAAAATATGCAAATAAGAATCAGGTTCACTTAAAAAATTTCACCCCTACAAGAAAATATCATTAGCTTAAATGAAATAAGAGTAAAGAAAGTGAAGTAACCTAAAAAACTTCACTAATCTATCATTATCACAAATTATCAGCTCTTCATTTAAATATGCACATCTAAAATTCACAAGAACCATTCAAATATAAAGATATGATCAAACAAATGAGAGAGAAACCATGATAACAATTCACATAAGAAAATGTGGACAAACTTTGAAAATTGATTATATTAATTTTCTCAAAAGTTATAAATAGTCTTTGGGCTCCAAAAACTCTTTCCCCTTTACAATGGGCAACACTTATTTATATATACCTTTCATGAGGTATGTCGATTAGTCATATCAAAATTTAAGGACAGCTATCCTTTTATAATCTTTTGATAACCCTCTATACATTTTAAATGACTAACCTACACACAATGTGATTTAGAAGTTGCACATAGCTTTATAAAATAATATTCTCTTTTTAAAAATTTACAATCTTAAGTAAAAAAAGAATAATCCAAACATAACTTAGAGACCCCTTTGCTGATGTAGTCTTCAACCTTCATTGTAAGATCTTCATTCTATAATGTTTTTCATTGGTCATCTAGAGATCAATGATATGTCTCATGAAAAATTTCTTTTCTTGATCTTTTAGGACCTTGAGATCCCTCTTAGCACTTTTTAAACCTTTTTTAATGTTCCTGGAATATCCTTTCTTTTCCTCACTTCTTACATGAATTTAGTAGTTTTATGCTTGAACTCCTCATCAATGATTAGACCTAAAGGACTAAGTATGGTGGGTTCTTTGATTAGGTTATCCAATATGTGTAAAATACTATTTTCCTATTTTTTGAGGTCCTTATAAATTTCCTCTATCTACTTGGACCATCTTCTCAGGGCTTTTATCTGATCAATTCATGTATCCATGGCCATATTCAAGTGGGATAGGCTAACTATCCTTAAAGGGATTGGATTTTAAGTTAAGACCCTTATCAAATCCTTAACTTAGTAGCTTGAGGCTTGTCATTGGCCAACTTGGCCTATAACCATTGTGATTTGTTTATTCATTGGCTCATGTTTAGTCTTGATTATTTTCAAATATTTGATTAAATCAATCATGGTGTCCTCAAATTGCTTGAATCTATCTTCTTGGATTGAAAATATGGCTTGTTATTTTAAGTTATTATTATGATACAAGATGCCCTTGATCATTATCTATAATTGGTCTGAGTGAGACTAAGCCATTTCAAGACCATTTTATTCATATATTGGGTCCTAGTTTTCTTTATCATTGCATAAAACTATCTACTTAAACATATGTTGATAGCTTCACCAAGAGGAGGGGTGAGTTTTTTCTCAATAATAAAAGAGACTAAGGGCACCCAATCTTGGTCCACATATGTAGTGTTTATATTTCCACACAATCTATTCATTATCATCATGATCATTCTTATTCCAAGTCTAAATTTACCAATGGGTAATTTTCCATTGAAGTCAGAAAACACTTGGTTTCTAGAATATAGCCATAGAGAAAGGATTCTCTTCAAATCATTATCCTTGGCCTAATCATTGACTAGGATCATGTATATTATGGGCTTAGTAAATTTGTAATTGTTTTCAAATGATATAGGAGAGATGTAAGTAATTTTCCTAAAATTTTCCTCATGAATAATCATGCCTTTGTCTATTTTTCCATTTATAAATATAAGATAAAATGTCTATACAATGCAATACCTCAAATTTTTGATATAACATATGAACACCTATCATTTGAATGGTAATTATGTCATAATAGAGCCTCCTTGTAGACATTTTATTCTAATATTCTCTTGTGATGCGCTATTAGTTCTCAATGGTCCAAAACAAGATTGACCAATTGTTGTCCCCTATAGTTAGAGATATGGTGTTGAACTGTGTATCCTTGAAGACTCATCCTTCTATTTCCAAGGTCAAATAGAGTTACACATCCTCTCTAGAGAGAATTTTTAGAGTTACCATGGTTGTGAGCTTCTCTAGATTTTTTTTTAGGGATTTCCTAAAGTTCTTTTTACAGTGCTTTAATAGTCTTTAATAGTGGTAGCTATTTGAACTTATGTGAGATTCATGACTTAGATTGTGTTTAGATCCTTGTACTTATACCTTTGCTTTTCCTAGGTCTATAAAATATTCAAATTGGCACATTCTAATTTTTTGGATCTATTGTGGCATCAACATGGCATATTTCTCATTAATATTTAAAATATGACCATGTATCACCCTTTTACATGTGTTAATATTTTATTTTTATGGGACCTTTGAAATTTTTTCCATACCTTACACTGTTGGATCTATTTTCTTGGATCAATGTATTTCATTGATCTTGATCTTAGAACTTGAATTCTATTAGCTACTTTCTACATTTCCCATGGTTATGACACTTTTAACTTCCACGTCCACTATGAGCTTTGTTGAAATGTCAATGTTCATCTTGCATCATTGATTTCATTTTCACAGATAAATTACACTTCATCGATCTTGATCTACTTAATAATGCCTCTTGCTCTATGGATCACTAATTTTTATTTGTATGTTCATCTATATACCATCAATCTTTGAAATATGTTTGATCTTTGATTTTTGGCTCATGACTATGCCACTTGTCATCTCCACATTCATCCTTAGAGATTTTGACTTTTCAACCTTCATCATGTACCACCAGATATTATTCAATTAGATCAATCCACTTTATCAGACTCGATCTAAGGGGTAGAATGCCATTAGTTGCTCAATTTATTTCACTAAGATTGTGACACTTATCACTTTCATGCTCATCTTGGGGCTTTGAATCATCAATGTTTATCTTACACTATCGAATCTCCTTTGCTTGGGTAAATGCACATCATCATTTAAGTCTCTTGACTTGTTGACTTTATATGCACAACTAGATATCAGTCACTTGAGCAGATGTAGACCACTAATCATGTGGATAATAAAATAATTTATTCAATCTTGAGAATATATAAATAAATTAGGGTAAAGTCTTCAGACTAAAGTTTTTATTCATGTTAATAAACATGAATTAGAACCTTAGGATCAAATCTTAAGTTATGTTTATAGCATAGTGAAAGGAGACCATCTGATTATCTAGACCATGATAATAATAAAATAGACCAAGGGGACATGGGACATAGAATGATTGAGAATATGAATTATATAATAAGGTTTGGTCATGTTGAAAAACATGACTAAGCCTTAAAATGAAAAATTACGTTGAGTCTATGGCACCGATAATTATTTCCACATAAATTACTCCCATGCAAATTTGAATTTAATTTGAAAGGGACCTAGGTTAAAATATTAGAATAGGGTTTTAACATGAATTAAAATAGATTCAATTGATCTTTGACAAACCAAAGGTTAATAAAAGATAAATTTAATAATGAAGCACAAAACCCTAAGCATACTCATTCCCAAATTAGATTATATTAAGCCTATAATATAGAAACAAGGTCAAAAATCATTAGCAATAGTAAAAGGGGTAAAAGCATGAACATTTTATAATATGTCAATTAATCCAAATGAGAACTAGGTATGATGATATTCAAATAAAGACAATGTACAAACATGTTAGTGGTACTCTGATCAAGTAAATTTTCAATTTTTTTGTATAAATTTGCATAATTTAAAACAAGGGTCCCTATTTTTAAGAAATGGGGGTATGTTGACCTCAACATAGCCTTAATTAGGTCAATAGCATACAAATTTGGAAATACTAGATTTAGTCTTTCAATATCATCCTCATACTTGATCATTTATACTTCTAAAGATACCCAATCATCCTTTAAAGTCTTGTAATAGTACATTTCTACCTCAATTACTCTATTTAATCTTATAATTAGTTACTCAACTTAGTATTTTTTGGCCCTTCCCATACTACCAATATATGTTATTTCTTCAAATATTTCTTTATCAGGGAATTGATAAATAGATTATGTCAGTTGGGATACTAGCTCGATGAACTTCTTCAAGGTAGTTATTAAATGCTCAACTTTATTATTTAGTTAATCATTTATGACCTTGAAACTATCCATATTATTAAAAGGAAAGATGATGATTCATTGAAAATCATGCTTCATCCCTTCTCTAGTTAGATAACCTAGGTGTACCCTATATATTTGATAATCCCCAACCATTAGATCTTCCTTTTGTTTGTCTAGTGAGGGGACTGCTATTTCCATGTATTTATCCCCTACTAAATAATATGATATATTGGATATGGTTATAGGGTCTTCATTTGATATTTTTGATGCCTCTAATAGATCAAAGTCTAGTGTGATGGGAGACACCATTTATTTCTACTTTTTTGTTACTGATTATCTGAGCTAGGTTGGAGTGACAACCTATGAATCTAGCACTATTATTTGGAAATATGTAGCTAAAATTACTACACTAGTGGTTATTGTGAATAGTGTTGTATTAATCATTGATGTTACCATTGAATCCTTTGATTATGATTTTACTATCTCTTTCCCATTTATGGGTTGTGCATCCATATATTTTATTAATGGGTCTTTTGTCTCTACATCCTTAGTGGGGGCTTGGGTTACTGATGAAATGGGTATTTTAATGGGTGATGTGGGTATTTAAATGGGTGAAGTGGGTATTTATGTGCTTACAAGGGGTGTTTGAGCTGAGAGTGACATGAGTGGAGGGGTAGGCATGGGTAGTTGGAATAGCAGAAATTGTGGAAGTGTTAAATCTAATGTAGTGAAGGAAACAATCAATGTGGTAGGAACACTTAGATTTGATGTAATGGGGAGTGTGATGGGAGATGAAAATGAATTAGTAACTACCCCAGTGGTTGGGATGGCTAGTGGGATTGAATTAAAGATGACTAAGTTTACAACCATGTAATGCTAGTGGTACTAGTGATTAAAAAAGTAGTAGTAGATATGAGGGATGAGGTTTAAGTGATTGTGAAAGAGGGAAGTAAAGGTGGATTCAAAGTGTCTACTTATTTTGATTGTATTTATATGAATAAAGTTAATTTCATCGATGGGTCAGGTGAAGGTGAAATCACTTACACTATTGGATTGGTGGAAATAGGAGGGTAGTTATTTGAGTTTATTGGGTAGTGTAAATATGAGGAAAGAGTAATATGGTTGGTTTAATAATAGAGACAAAAGGGGGAACTATTTTTGTCTATTGAGTAGTAGATGTGTATTTTTTAGAAATTGACATTGGATGACCCATTTTTTGTGTTATTATCATTTAGCTATTAGAATGATCTCTTTTAGCCTTTTGCTAATATTTTAACTTGTTTGACACAACTAGACTCTCTACCTACTCTATTTGGGTTCCACTAATAGAACCCTATACTATTTTTTCCACACCCTTCTCTTTCACTTCTATTTTTTTTCCCCCTTTTTAATGTGATGTAATTAACTACTAAAAATAAAGTAAATACAAGGTTTAGAGTTACCTAGTGATGAAGGTTGGTTGTGAACCATTGATAAAGATTTTAGGAACTCCTCTTTGGCTATGGAGGAATGACCTAAAAATCACATTAAATCACAAAAAAATGAATTAATAGAAAAATAAGTGGGCTACCTGGTAAGAAACTAGTCCCAATAAGTGATACACTTCTTTAGATGGATGTCAGCCCACATTTAACATTCAATTTTATAAATAAACATGAAATTACAAAGATATATATGGATAAGATATAAATAGACAATACCAAAGATAACTAATCAATAATAGGATTTATGTGATTAAAGTTAGCATCTTAAAACTCTACAGCTACATCAACATCCTCTTGGATTACATCTAATTGTTATTTGATGTATTTAGAATTATGTGTAAATAACACAATGTAAAGTCCTAGCTAAAATGTAATGTCACTTTGATAAAAAAAAAATAGAGGTTCAAGGACTATGGTAATATCAAAGATGCTAACATAATCATGTACTAATGTGGGTAGGGTCATCTACATGAAAAGATAGATTTTTAGCAAACTGGAATGTAGATTTGACATATGCTAAAGATGTAAAAATAGATTATTTAAGGCTATTTTTATATTTTAACAAGGATCGATGATGATACTAAAAGATCAATGTTGATTTACATTAATTGATGTTGATTATGTGTATATTTTCTAAACTATAAAATAAACTATAATGACGGCTTAGAAAACTGATAAAAAAATCAAAATCAAATGTAAATAACAATACAAAGATATAGAAGATAAATAAAACTAAATCTAAAAATAATATTGACCTTCGATGGTTAAATATTTGTAGATAAAGAGATGCCAAAATACGGTAGATGGCCTTCAAAAATCACATGATAATGTCCCCAATCACGTGTTCTTCAAAGTGGCAAGGTACTAGTAATGTTTATACATAGATTCGAGACTAGTTCAGATAGAATTTTTTTATAAAAAATGGCTTCTTTCCTTTCACATTCATTACTCTTGAGCAATGACGGTTTAATATATATTAATTGATTGTCGATTCTAATCGATCGGTGTTGATTTTAGAGAATCGACGTTGATTTAACTTAAATGGGTGAAGTTGAACCAAATGCCATTCTAACAGGTTAGATATGGGATAAATGATGGTTAAAATAATTTTTTAGGTTGTTAGGTTGTTTTAACCATGGGATAGGTTTGTTAGGAGCTTGGGTAGACTTTTGTTTTTTATTTGTTTGTGGGATTTTTACAATTAAGGACGGTAGAAATAGGGTTAATTACTACTTAACCATGATAATTAGGTTTAATTAACATATGTGGTAAAAGGTAAAGGGGAAGGTAAATGTAATTATTTAAAATAATTACCCATTAGGGACATAATAAATAATAAAATGACACATCACATTAATACACAAATGTATATAAAATTAGCATCTACATTTGACCCTTTTTGTAGAGTGTTATGTAATAGTAGGCTGTGAGACAAAAACTATAAGGTGTCTAATGTCCCAAGTTTATTGTGAGAAGGTATCCCCCCTCAAACTAGGCATTGATAAGTGAGATGAAATGGATGATAGGTTTGAAAAAGATGAAAGGTAAAAAGACACAATGGGGTCAGTAAAAATAGACAAATGGGTGATAGCTAAGGACACATAAAAAATGTGGATGGCTACAATGGAATTCTATGTTTATACTTAATAGAATAAAAAGTAATGCAACTAGTAATTCCTCAAAGATGGAATTGTATAACACAATGCCACAACTAAAATAGGTGGGCACAAGTAAGGGCTAGTAGGAGAAAAAAAGATAGGAATGGTATACCATAGCATTTAGTGTGTGTATGGTGTATACGTTACCTATAGAAAAATGTTTTCAAGAAAAAAATACACCCTCAAGAACTTATAAGGGGTAAGATACCAAAAAATAAGGATATTCCTTAAGGAGATTAGGGAACTGATAAGGGTCAAAATTTTGAAATCTAGAGGGTAATAGGACATAAAAATGGAATAGCTATAACAAAGGCAATAAGACAAGGCTTTGTAACCAAACTAAAAACATGTGAAATAGTCCAATAAGTGCAAAAAACTAAGAAGCCAAAACAATTGACATCAATCACATTGATCGATGTCAACCACAAGAAAGGCTATATATAGGTATCTGATGTGGCATAAGGCTCATTTAGCTATTGATGTGACCAAGAATCTGAGAGCAAAATTTAATGTATGTCAACCTTGCAAGTGGATGTGAGAGACAATGAAGGTGAGTAGGAGTAGATGAAGATGATGATGACTATACAATGAGGTTGGTGTTTTATTTTTAGTTAAATTTAGTAATTTATTGATATTTAATTTATTTATTATAAATTTAGTTTGATAAGAAAATTATGGTGAAAATGGGGGTAGATAAGTATATGCTTTTTATTTTAGGAATGTATAGCCTAGGGATACAATGTTTTTGTGTTGAGAAAATAATTATTAATCCTAAAGGATCAATGTCAATTGTAAAAGGATCAACCATGATCTTTAAGATCATTGCTGATCATAAAAGGATTGACCACAATCTATACAATCATTGTCGATTGATATCAAATCAAAATTGATCATTAAGGGATTGATAGAAAATAAAAAACATAGGAATTTTATTAACTAAAAGGATGTTTTTGATAGGCATGAGAGATGTTAATGATGAGAGATAGGGTCCTCCACTATTGGCATAGTTATGGGAGTTTATGATCAATAAGGATTGGACACATCTTGAGGTAGTTAGATTTGGAGGGATTTGTCATTATCACCATTTCCATTAGGATATGAACATGATAATGGTGTTTTTGGAGTGGTGGGATTATACCACCAACACATCTTGGTTACCAATAGGTGAGATGATGATCACTATAGAGTAAATCCACCATATTCTTCTAGTATTGATTCTATGTGCTCTTATATATAATTATGGATAAGGCTGGATGAGTAGTAGTCTTAGCATGCTTATACAATAAAGATGTAGTAGATATCAAATTCTTTAATGGGGGTTTCTCCTTATAGCCATTATATGACCAAGATCTTGTTGAGAGACTTGTGTTAATGATGATGATGTTGGCACTAACTTATTATGAACTACCATATGATGGGGGAGGATGACTACCATGGAGGTTAACTAGTGTTATAGCAGACATGGTGGATTTTTAAATGGTTTTTGTTGGGACACCCACACTATTGGGGTAGATATATAGAGATTTTTTGATCTGATGTACTAGATGCCACTTATGGCTTTATATTACATTGGTGGGCATAAGAGCACATCCATGTGATTCACCCTATAGGGACACCATGGACTAGATTTGGGGATATGGTATATAGTGTAGGATTCCTTTAGTGGAAGGAAGATCTGATTATTCCACATGTAGATAGGGTGGTGTTAGATCTAGCATAATATAGATAGGTGTTCAATAGCTTATAGATAGGGGATGTGATCTAGAGGCCTTATGTAGTGTTGACCATTTTTTGCACAATAGGCCAAAAAATTGGTCCCCTTTTGTCCCTATTATTTTAGGCCATTTAATTTTCTAATTTTGTATGAATCTATTCATTTCTATAGACTCTTTAGAATTTCAATGGACTCTATAGGTCTAAATCTATGGACTCTACAGGTTTAAATCTATAGACTTTGCAGGTTTTTGATTTTTACAGACTCAATAGGTTAGTCCTTTGGCACATGAAGGATCAATTTAGAGAGTGCTAGGTTTTACAAGGCTTCTTTGGGCTCTTG
Source organism: Torreya grandis (assembly GCA_037957365.1). Taxonomy (NCBI): domain Eukaryota; kingdom Viridiplantae; phylum Streptophyta; class Pinopsida; order Cupressales; family Taxaceae; genus Torreya; species Torreya grandis. The sequence continues at coordinate 1,016,312 of JARHVA010004384.1, forward strand.
TTTGAAGAAAATCACAAAAAAAGTTGGCATCTTTGAACCAATAAATTGGTTCAATGCCTTGGTTTAACCACTTGGTTCAACGTGCTAGTTCATTTGGCAGGTTCAACGTGTTAAGTTTAATGCCTTGGTTCAATCAGATGGTTTAATGAGGTTCACTCAGTCAGTTTAATAGCATCAGTCCAAGAGGCTTCCAGTTCAATCAGACAGTTAATTGGCAAAGTTTAATGAGCTCGACGTGCAACATTGAACCATTAAATCAGTTTAAAAAATTAGTTCAATCACTTGGTTCAACGTGTTAGTTCAACACATTGGTTTAATGCCTTGGTTCATTTTACTTGGTTTAATGTTTAAGCTCATCAACAAGTTTAAAGCTTGGTTCAGTCAACTCGGTGTGCAATGTTGAACTATTGAACTAGTTCAATGAGTTGGTTCAATGAATTGGTTCAATGGGCATGGTACGCAGTGTTGAACAGTCGAACTAGTTCAACATGTCGGTTCAATCATTTGGTTCATTGGGAAGTTCAAAAGCTTGGTTTAATTGGCTCGACATGCAGTCTTGAACTATTGAATCATTGAACCAATTTTGGTTCAATATCTTGGTTCAAGGGTGTGTCCCAAAGCTGAGGGTCCAAAAGCCCTTGCAGAGGGCAGTTTAAGATCCGAAAGCCCTTACAGAGGGCAAAGAGCATTTCAAAGGGCAGCCAAAGGGATTTAAGGGTAAAAGACTTAAGTGATAGGCCAAATTATTTCAGAATTTTTATCTAAAGGAATTCCTTCAAACAAAAGGCCTGATGGAATTCAGGGGAAGTGCCAGTTCAAAGCGAAAGATCGCCACCTGACAAAAAGGACAAAGCGGCTAATTCCTGCAGACTTTTTGTCTATGGGAAAAAAGCTTGAAATAAAAGCCTGCAAAGTAAAAAAGACCTGATGACTTTTGTTGAGGATGATGACATCCTAAAAGCCATCAAATTTAAGGAGACGAACTAGCCATTGGGTGATGGCCATGTGAATGTAAAATTTTACGTAGTGAAATAGTCATTTGCTTTTAAATTAAAAGAGTGCGAACCATGGAAAGAGCCCAAGGAATGTAGCGACCCACCAAAAGATCACCTCCAAGGGCTGAAAGAGTAGGAAGAAGACAAGGAGTAGAAAAGACAAAGCATCGAAGTGGCAAGAGGAAGGAAAGTTATTGCCAGATGAGCGGCGCATCCTATTTTCTCTAGTTGGAATTCATGAGAGGAGAAACTGTAGTTTATTTGTAGAAAAGAGGTATGACCATGTTCTTGCATTAATTTTTGAACACCAAAGTCAATTTTGGTGATTTTACAACATGGTTCTGGTAGGCCTTTTCTAAAGAATGACATCAGCAACAGTGGTTTCCTCTTCTCAAGGTTCATAATGCACATGGGCCACTTGCAAAAAAGAGTGCCAAAATCTTTCTCGAGAAGTGCCAAGTTTCTCTTCCTCTTTCTATAAATTTTAAACTTCTCATTTGAGAAGGGAATTGAATCTCAGCCTTAAGGCAAAACTCTATCCAAAAATCTCTTGAGCTTGTAAGGCAGAGCTGCCAGATTTTACCTTAAATTGAAACATAGTATTTTTACCTCCATTCTAAGTTTTGCATCTTTAGTATGTGTAAATGCCTTTATTCTCTATTAAGTCATTTTATTAATGATTTTGAAAAATGATTTTAGCATGTCTAGTGCATGTTTTGAGTTTCCTTTTATAGGTCTATCAAAAATGTCCCTAGAGGAGTATAGGTGAAGTGGATAGGCTATTGCAGTGTGTCTCAGAACACCTTTAGTAGTTATTCCCTCCCTGTATCTCCATAGACCCCTGATCCACTGATGCAGAGGTTTTCTCATGTTAGATGAAGTGTATGGGAGCTTGTTCTTAGTGGAAAGTGTATGTTCAGGTGGAGTAGATCACACTTTTATGGTATATCACCTTTTACATTTTAGTCTTAGGTTCTATTTTTAACATCTCTCTCTCTCTTTTCATTCCCCCCTTTTTCATTTTGTTTTTTAGTAGTAGGAGAAACTAGGGCCTAAAAGATACATCATAGGGAGCTATCCCTCATCTAAAGACTCTCCCCTCTAGCTTCACCAATCCCACAGGCAAAAGGGGAGTTTCCATTGTTGCATGTGGAAAGGTAGGAGCTCAGCCTCCTGCCCTTTGTGCAATCCACTGTGTCAATAGTTTTTGGCATGCTTGGTGGGACCAACTAAGACAAGTTGTGTCCAAAGAGTTGAAGAATTTTTAGTGTGTTCTTTAACTGACCAATCTTTGGAGGATTTTGCATCAACACCAATGGTGACTCCAATTTGAATCTACTGGTTAAGCAAACTAGTGCCATCAAAAATCACTTTTTGTATGAATAATTCCTTTGCACAAAATCATAAGTCTTATTTTCCTTCATGTGACTATGATTAGACTGAATATTTTTAGAGAATCACCTCAAGTTTCTCTCCTAGTTTCCATTTAATGATAAGGGAAATGGCCCTAGAGTTTGAGAAGCAAATGATGGAGATTGATAGACTGGAGGAGTAGTACAGATATCAGCAGGAGCTGATGTATAAAGAGGAGTGTTTGTTTAGGCAAGGTCAGGCCTTGCAATCTATGGAGGAGGAGGTAACAAAATGGAGGAATCCATTCATACAAGGTAGTCAACCTTGTATGACCCCTCCTATCCTAAAGAAAGCCCCCTCTTTTGCATTAAATCCTTTTTATCAGATAACACTTGCTCACTCTAGCTCATTTGATCCATCTACTCTCAATCCTGTGTGCTTGGCTTTCCAGCATCAAAGGGCATTAGAGCAACCCCCCATAGAGATCAATCTTCTCAATTACTTATATTGTGAATCTTCCATTGGGGGAAATACCATGAGCTAGGACATTCCTCTTCTAAGGACTCTTCTAGTGCATCAACAGTCTCTTCCTAGAATTCCTCAACCTCCCCAAGTTTTTCAACACGATGTGCAGTTTTTGAGTTGGATGAAGGAATGTCAGGAACCAACCTAGAGCCTTGAAGAGGATGATGATGGTGACCTCCAAGAAAGACTCTTTTAAGATAATCTAGCAAAACAAATTGAAGATTTAGAGGCTAGGATGAGAATGCTTCATGAAAGAGAGATAGAACTTCCAGACCTTGTGGAGGAGCCCTAGGACCTTGGAGAAAACAAAGTTGCTACCTATTCACAGGAGCAAAATTCTAATTATGAGATCTTGAACTGGGGGAAAACAATAGAATCATGGGGCACGAAGGAGGAAAATCAATGTTTTTCTCAAAACCTTGAAGAAGATGAGGCTGATCCTACTCATGATGATGTTGGTGACCTCCAAGAAAGGCTTTTCTAAGAGGATCTAGCCAGGAGAATTGCATATTTAGAATCTAAAGAGAGATTCCTCAGTCAGTGTGTGATGGATGGTTTGGACCCAATGGCACATTCCATGTCTAAATACACCCCACCTACACATTTCCAAGAGAGGTATTAGGCCACTCCTGATATTGATGAAGTGTTGTCCAAGTGGAAGGTGGAGAATCATTTGATTCTAGCTCAAGGACTGCCTCCTCTTCCACATGGTTTTCCCACTTCACCCCTTCTCAAGGAGGAACCTATTCTATAGCAGGCAAGTGAGGACTTGAAGATCCAATCTACATTTTTCTAGGAGGCTATCATGAGTGACAATGAAGATGAAATCATCATGGAGTCTCCTTGTGAAGACCTCATCAGCAATCGAGAAGATGCAAGTCTTTCATATATGCAGATGTTCCAGCAATATGAGGAGGAACATAAGCATGGTGAACTCTCTCCCCCTTTGTTTGATGAACTTCCCTATTGCTTCGATGAGGAGGATGACTATACTGAGGAGCCTGAGTTGGAGGAGGATCAAGAGGATACCTTTGAACATCTAGAGGTCATGATCTTTGAGGAAGAAAAGGAGAGGTTTGTCTTCCTAGAGGAAGGCCTTGAAGAAGAAATCTTCAAACAAAGAGGCAATGTTATATGGGATGAACAATCAATTTGTGATTATATTTCAAACATCACCATAGTCACCCTTCTTCAAGAAGGCCAAAAATAAATGGAGGATGAGTTTAACAAAGTCTTCAATGAAGCAAAAGGAAATAATTCAGACCATGATACATTGAAAAGGGACTGTACAGATCAAAGGGCTTTGATTTGTTGGTGAAATGCACTAGCATGAAGGACCAACATTCAACAAGCCTCCAGGGATAAGAATAATACATGTATGTTGGAGGCATGTTCGAATCCGATCCACTTGGATACCAGCCAACTTAGGTGATAGACAAGAGGATCAGGTCACCAAATCTCCTTTTCATTCAACTACTTTCCTAGCACCATAAGCCTTCTTTCCAGGAAGGGGACTTAGGAAGTTTCCCTTTTGATCCAGGAGGGAGGAAAATATTCCTGGTTAGTTGTACATAGTAGTTTTCTTTTAGTTGTCTTTCCTATTTTCCCTAAGTGTAGTTTTCACAGGTAGTATTTTTTAACCTTGTGTGTTTCCCTTTGCATGTGGGGTAAGAAGCTTCAAGTTTGATTCTTGGATCTTTGGGGTTGTTGGTAACCTTTCTTCATAGCTGCATTTGACTTTGTGCCCAATGGACTGCAAGGCAACTGGTCTTTAAGCATAGTAGGCATGCTTCCCCTAGGAGTCACCAATTTTTTTACCATTTTTTGCCCAATAGGCCAAAAAATTGGTCCCCTTCTATCCCTGATATTCTAGGCCATTTCATTTTCTGATTTTGCATGAATCTATTCATTTTTATGGACTATGTAGAATTTATACAAACTCTACAAGTCTAAATATATGGAATCTATAGGTTTTGTATTTCTACAAACTTAGCAGGTTAGTCCTTTGGTGCATGAAGGATCAGTTCAGAGAGTTTTGGGTTTTACAAGGCTTCTTCCGGCTCTTGTCTGAAGAAAATCATAAGAAAATTTGGCATCTTTAAACCATTAAATCAATTCAACCACTTGGTTCAATGCACTAGTTCATTTTGTAGGTTCAACATTTTATGTTCAATGCCTTGGTTCAATTAGATGGTTCAATCATGTGGTTCACTCAGTCAGTTCAGTGGCATCAGTCCAAAAGGCTTCTAGTTCAATCAGATGATTAATCAGCAAATTTCAACAGGCTCGACACACAGTATTAAACAATTAAATTGGTTTAATGAATTAGTTCAATCACTTGGCTCAATGTGTTGGTTCAACACGTTGGTTCAATGCCTTGGTTCATTTAACTTGGTTCAATGTTTAAGTTCATCGGTAAGTTCAAAGCTTGGTTTAGTCAGCGTGGTGCACAGTGTTGAACCATTGAACTAGTTCAACGAGTTGGTTCTATGAGATTGACATGCAGTGTTGAACCATTGAACTAGTTCAATGTGTCAATTCAATCATTTGGTTCATTAGCAAGTTCAAAATCTTGGTTTAATCAGATTGGCACATAGTCTTGAACCAATTGAACCATTAAACCGATTTTGGTTCAACAGCTTGGTTCAACAGCTTGGTTCAAGGGTGTGTCCCAAAGCTAAGGGTCTAAAAGGCCTTGCGGAGGGTAGTTCAAGATCTAAAAGCCCTTGCAGAGGGTAGAGAACATTTCAGTGGGCAGTCAAAGGGATTTAAGGGTAAAAGACTTAAGCGATAGACTGAATTCTTTCAAAAAATTTGTTTGAAGGAATTCCTTTAGATAAAAGGCCCAAAGGAATATAGGGGAAGTGCCAATTCAAAGTGAAAGACTACCACCCAATAGAAAGGACAAAGTGGCTAATTCTCATGGACTTTTTGTCTATGGGAAAAAAGCCTAAAATAAAAGCCCGCAAAGCAGAAAATCCACAAAAAAGACCCGATGACTTTTGCCGAGGATGGTGACATCCCAAAATCCATCAAATTTAAGGATATTAACTAGCCGTTGGGTGATAGCTGCATGAACGTCAAATTTAAAATAGTGAAATAGCCATTTTCTTTTGAATTAAAAGAGTGCCAACCATGGAAAGAGCCTAAGGAATGTAGTGACCCACTATAAGATCACCCCTGGGGGCTGAAAGAGTAGGAAGAAAACAAGGAGCATAAAAGACAAAGCATTCAAGTGGCAAGGGGAAGGCATGTTATTGCTAGATGAGTAGTGCAATTTATTTTCTCTAGTTGGTATTTATGAGGGGACAAACTATAATCTATTTGCAGAAAAGAGGCATGGCCATGTTCTTACATTAATGTTTGAACATCAAAGTCAATTTTGGTGATTATATATCATGGTTCGAGCAGGCATTTTTTGAAGAATGACATCAGTAACAGTGGTTTCCTCTTCCCATGGTTTAGAATGCACATGGGCCACTTGTAGAAAAGAGTTCCAAAATCTTTCTCGAGAAACACCAAGTTTCTCTTCCTCTTTCTATAAATTGTAAACTTCTCATTCAAGAAGGGAATCGAATCTCAACCTTAAGGCAAAACTCTACCTAAAAATATGAGATATGGATTGAGAGATATGGGTACATGGAAGATGACCATAACACCTCAAGCTATTTTACTTAGATAAGGTTTGTTGATAGTTTAGGTTATTAAAGGATGTTCCCTTAGCCCCAAACTTGTATAGGCAAGAGGATACAAAATTAGACTAATGGGCACCTGATACTACCATTATTTTGATGGGGTGATAAGTGGAGATTATAGTGAGTGACCTAGATGATATTGGGTATATATATTATTATGTATTTTGGTTTATAGTTGAGATGGTAAGGAGATAAGAGATTATAATTAGATCATGACATGGGGTGGTTATTGAGGAGGTGAGGGAGGCTAAGGAGGATGAGAAGAGAGGATAGGTTAAATAGGAGGCTCTAGATATACACATGGAGGAGGAACCATTATAAGATGCCCCAAATGTACACATGGAGGAGGGAACTTTACAAAATGGCCCTATATATGATCATATAGATATAGCTTCATTTATTGCTAAGAGGGATAGTCTAAGGGTTGAGCTATAGGAGTCATTAACAACCCATGTTACACTATAAGATCAAATTGCTATATTATAGAGTGATCTAGAATCATGAGGTGCCAATATGATAAGGCCATACAAGACTGAGATAGATACAAGATAGAGCTAGAGTAGATGAGATATCCTTCGATAGAGAGACTAGGACCAAACATTATAGGATCGATCATGGCACCTTTTATAGATATGATACCACTCTGATAGTATAGGGATTTGCTTTTAGAGATGTCATATTATGAGAGGATAGTATAAAGGTAGCTACCTAATGTTCCAAACTTTACTTCATACATGGCTGGCTACCACAAATCAAAAAGGACTCTAAGGGGTACTATTAGTTTAGGAAGTATAATAAGATGAGGAGGAGATGATGATGGAGGTGGTAGCATTCACCTTAGTAGGATTGAGTTAACTGAGTAGAGCATATTGTACAGGTTGAGAGACCCCATTGTATTCATATTATGACATTTGTATAGACCTTTGATATATATATAGACATTCTATGTTTATGGATGCATCATTTGTATTCATTTATGGATTTATTGATATTTATAAGTATGTTATGCTTTTATGGATTCATGGAAGTGATGGTTTATAGATTTAGATGTTACGTGTTCTAATTGTTATCATGTATTATATGGATGGATTCTAGATTATGGATGTGATGGATTATAGATTTAGATGTTATGTTTTTAATTTTGATCAGTGCTTATATATGTTGTTGATACTTATGGATTGATGTACATGTTATGTATATCATGATATGGTTTCATATTAATGGATTATGAATTTGAATTATGCTAAATAATAATTATGGATTATAGATTTTAGTGATTTATTACTATGAAGTTATGGATTTTAGTGATTATAGATTATGGATTTGCTTGACAATGACCTGGACCATAACTAGAAATAAAATCTTTCATACACATGGCATATACGTCCTTAGCTAGATGATAAGAGATATTGACAAAACCTTAGTTATCTTAGGGCTTTGGCCTTGGTTATTTTTATATACTAAGACTATTTTTCTTGTTGATGGGATGGGTGAAATTTATTTATTTCAGAGATAACATTCTCCACACCATATTTTTGAAATCAAGATTTATCTTTCAAGGATTAATTTTATGCTAACAAGTAGATTGATCAATACGGGAAGCTTACAATTAGAAAGTTGATTGATGCGAGAAGATTTTTTGGGATACTATTTTTGACAATTTATTTTATTGCTTTGTTGTTTTTTTAGGGCTTTAAAATGGTATAATTTGAAAATTGATCAATGCAACAAGTTTTCTACATGGTAGCCATCCTTCAAGGGAGTGGTCTACATTTTGATTTTTTCGCATAGCTATCCTTCAAGGGATAAATCTGTTATTTTGCCTTTATATATTTGATTATAGTTGTCTTTCAAGGTATCAATCTATTTTTTAGCCCATTTTGATACTCTTTCTTTTCATTACTTAATTTATTTTGGATCGCAAAAATAGTAATGTGAGTTGACATAAAAAGATACCTTAGGATATTTTACATGAATTCAAGACATGGGGTGATGGTGTTATCTTGGAAAATTAAAGACTTTGAAGGAATAAGGGAAATAATGATCTAGGTTTTTTCCCATAATAGGTGAAACTTATCCATGAGAAAATTTTATGAATAAATCTAGGGTATTCATATTCAAGGTTGGGGTTATAATGACTACCGAATAACTATATAATTCTCATATCATTATTTGGTATTTAGGATAGGAAAGATGATAGTAATTTGAGATAAGATAACCAAGATGATTCAAGATCTATTAACTATATAAAGGACATAGATGTAATTCATTAAGAGGTTCACTCTTTGGTTTACCATTAAGAGAGGCCAAATGATATGCCCCAGATCCATATTTATGGGCTATCATGTATGGTCCAAGCCAATTAAGAGAAAACATACCCCTTTTAATTCATTTCATATTAGTAATATGTTGATATTTTTAAACACAAGATCCCCAATGTTAAATTTGCACTCTCTAACATGTTGATTATATGTGGATTTTATTCATTATTGACATATACACAAGTGATCAAGGATACCACATGATGCTCATCTAAGATTTCAAGCTGGGATAAATGCTCCTAACAAAAATCATCATAAGAAATGATGTATTTAGGGTAAACATAAATAGATGGAATTTCTACTTATAAATGGAGTAAAACTTATGTACCATAGACTAAGGAAAAAGGACTAACACGTATAGAAGTTCAAATACTAGTTTAACATGTGCATAAGGCAAAAGGGATATGAAGATGCCAATCCTTTGTAGCTTCATTAACAACTTTAGTTAGGATTTTGACTATATTTTTATTAGACACTTCTACTTGCCCATTATCCTAAGGATAATAAGGTGAGGAAAAGTTCAATTTGATTTTAAATGAATCACATAGTGCCTGAATTTTCTTATTCTTAAAATATTTTCTATAATCTATTATTATTTTTATGGAACTCCAAAATGACAAATAATGTGAAGATGGATAAACTCCATAATATTTTATACCATAGTTGATATAAGAATCATATATTCCATCCACTTATGAATTATTATGTAGTGGTGATAATAAAGTCATGACGTTGGGAAGATTTAGGATTGATTTTCCCTATAAGATCGATCCCCCATTGGGAGAATTCCTACAAGTCCCTTGTTTCTTACAAAGATTTTCTAGGGACATGATATAATTTTTCTTGCTACTAAAATTTTACACACCTCTTAACATATGTGAAACAATCTTGATTTACAGATGGCCAATAATAGCCTAGATGTAAGATTTTTTTAGCAATTGCACAGCCACTAAAGTGTGCACTACATGACCCATTATGTACCTCCTAAATAGCTAAGGTAGCTTCATGATTTTAGAGACAATGAATAATAATACCATAGAACCTACACATATTGATAACACCCCAAATATATTATAGCGGGCAAATTTTTGTTGGAAGATGCGGCTAGCACATTTGGATAGATGGGGAGGAGATAATCTTATAGACAGATAATTAAATATTTGTGTATACCATGGCTCATCTAGGTTTTCCTCAATATTAATGATGGATAGAAGATCATTCCTTGTGTAGGAAGTTTGATTAACTTGATGGATAAGGATAAATAATTTGGTCTCCTAAGATGAGGATGGGATAAAACAAGCATGAGATGCCATAGTTCTAGTGAACTCATTTATTTATCTAGGGGTAGCCTGGGTGGCATAAAATTCAAAGGTGGATAAGATCTGATCAACTAATGTCTTATATCAATATAGAATATCATTCTTGTACTGATATACGCCATTGATTTGATTGAACACTAGATGAGAATCAACATAGATATTAGTGGACCTGACTCCTAATGCAATGGTAGTTTGGAGCCCTATAATCAATGCTTCATACTAAACCATATTATTGGTAAAATAAAAGTCTAACTTAAAAGATAAAGGCATGGGAATACTCACATTTATACCCATTGAATAATAGAGTCATTTGATATTTTGGGACTAATTGGGAATTAAATGCAATAGATTCATCAGGAAATTCAAAATTGATTCATTAGTTATCACTAAGAGGTGCTTCAACCAATAGATCAACAATAATTTATCCTTTAATATATTTTTGGTGGAGAAAGTCTAGATCAAACTTAGCTAGAATCATAATCCATCTAGCCATTTGTTGATTATAGTAAGGTTTAGAATGCATTAACATAAGGGGATTGGTACTCATAATTATGTACATGTTATGGTTAAGTAGGTAATGATTAATTTTAGAGGATATAAGGACCAATGCTAGGCATAATTTTTTGGTATGTAGATAACATGTTTCATATTCTAAAAGGGTATGAATTATGTAATAAATAAATTAATCTTTGTGATGCTCATCTTGATGGGTAAGCATAACACCTAGAGCATGATCTGTATCTAAGATATAAAGGAAGAAAGATTGTCCTTACTTAGGAGGAGTGAGGATAGGAGGCAATAAAATATAGTCTTTAAGTATATTAAAGGCTTCTTGATAATGAGAATCTTATATAAAGTGGTATCCTTCTTTAATAGATGGTTGAAAGGTTGACACTGATCAAAGAGCTAGGAAATAAAATGATAAATAGACTAGAACTTGACTTGTAAACTATGAAGCTACTTAAGGTTGGACAAAGGAGGCATCTCTAAAATAGCCTTAATTTTAGTAGGATTCACTTCTATTCTATGAATAGAAATAATGAAACCTAGGAGTTTACCCATTAAGATACCAAAAATGTAATTTTTCCTATTTAGATGACACAATATTGGAGTAGATGATCGAAAATAATATTAAGTATAGATAGGTGATCTTTGTGGAGTTTTGACTTCCCAAGGAGGTCATATACATAGTATTTGACAATTTTATGGATTATTTCATGAAATACATAAGTCGTGATCCATTGATAGGTGGATCCTATGTTCTTTAGGCCAAAAGGAATAACATGGTAGCAGAAGGTCCCTCAAGGAGTAATAAATGTAGTTTTATGTTGATCTTCTGGCGCAATAAGTATTTGATTGTAACTAGAAAAACCATCTATAAGGGATAACATTTCATGGACAACTATAAAATCCACTAATTGGTTGATGTTAGGGAGAGGAAAATCATCTTTTAGATAGGTGAGATTTAAATCTTAAAAATTAGTACAAATGTGGAATGTCCCTATAGTGACTAGAACAATGTTGGACATCCATTGAGAATAATCAATGGGTTGAATAAAGTTAGCAGATAGAAGGTGATACAATTCCTCTTTCACTAGAAGTGCAATATGAGGATGCATTTTACAAAGTTTTTGATTCAGTAGTTTAGCATCATGAAAGGTGACAATATTATGAATAATAATTGCAAGGTTAATACCAGGCATATCACTATAAGACTAGGCAAATGCCTTACTATAGTCTAATAGAAAAGTGGGGAAATCCTAGTTTTCTTAAGGAGTTAAGGCTTTGATAATTTTAATAATCCTTGGGGTTTCTTGAGACCTAATATTAATATTAGAAGTGGCTTCATTTCATAAACTATATGTTTTAAATGGAATATAATTACATAGATAAGATTTTTCAGTGCCCAAATGAGTCAATATTGACTCATCATCTTGACACTAAAAAATAAGAATGGTTAGCATATTATTCCCTATTAAGTTAGGATATACTAATTGGATGGTTCAGACCTCACGACCATAGTGAAAGACAAGGATATCTATGGAAATAAAAATGACTAAAATAAAAAGTCAAAAGGGATGGATATGGTATCGTTAGTCAAGGAAGAGGTGTTGAATGAGGAAGATGGTTCTTCTTCTTCCAAAGATGGTAGAAGAATAGGTTTGGGGGTAGATTTATAATATTTATTAAAACCTAGGCCATGATTTTAATTTGGTTCTATAAAATCTCCTAATGTGACATTATGGGGACTCTACTCATATCTACCCATGCCGAAACCTTTCCAGGCACAATGATAAAGATAGGTTTCCATGAACTAGGGATTACTAAGAAAGGATAAATTACATTGAAATGGTTTAGCACAAGCAATATCATCAAATTATAAAGTATCTTTATTGATACCACCATATATTAAGTGAGCATGTAATAAATGTAGTCTAAAAGGAATGAGCTCACTTAGGCTAGGTGAATACATGAGTCGCTATCAGGATGACCATATTCTCTAGGAGTGGGTAAGGTGTTAAGGGTTAATAACTAGTATTCCCCCATCAAAATCTACTACATCAGAGAGTCAATAGACTCTAGAGTAGGTAATTTTGAAGTGGGAATAGTCATGCTAGTCAAGGATTCATTAGAAGATGAATATGGAATTATATCAAGTGAGGGTATTATGATATCACTTGGTCAAAAGGTGAAGTTACATGATTTAAATGGATGAGGATTAGTAGGGATGTTGTGTACCTAGCCTTCATGTTCATATTTAAGCCATCAATAGACTATGGAGGGTACAGGTTACATTGTGCAAATATACAAATGTCCTAATAAAAGGTTATTTTTGTCATCAAATTATGCACCCTAGGACATTATATGAAACTCATTAAAGTTAATACAACATTAAATCATCTTTCAAGTTTGTGGGAACTTGGAAGAGAGATGAGTCTCTAAGATTGAAAATGGCTAGGTTTCTAAATTCTTCTCTAACTCTATGACCTAATACCTAATCTAATGCTTGTTCATGAAAATATTCAAGAGTTTGTATAGAATAGGAAACTATGCTAAAGAGTTGATCCACCAAGAATTTATCCCATTGACTATCACACTAATATTGAATAACAATGATTTCCAAGACTAATTCCATGCATTTAAAGATACTAACATAGTGTTTCAATGTGAAGGTAACATGCCTAAAATAATAAAAAATATACTTAACCTAAGGGGTATATTACACACCATAAGTACAATTTCATACTAGAAATAGAGTTTAATAAATTCAACACACTTCACATGACCTATTAAAATCAAAACCTTTCTTCAAACATTAAGGAATATCACTTGGATCTACTATACATCACTCACATACTTAGATAGAAGTTCACAATTATAATTGGTCTTGTATTCAATGTTCAAAATCAAAGTGGAATATCATTTCAGCAAGGCTTCACCATACTAAAAATGTGGTCCTTTTTCAATGGTTGAAATGGCTCAATTTATAAAACTTTAAAGAAGAGGTAGGGAAGAGAAGTTGAAGAGACATAAGTACATGTGTCATCAACATGAAAGTTAGTTACACATACATGAGAGAAATGGATGAGCAAGCCATGCCATACCAAGAGGCCTACTTATCCAAAACAAGTCATGAGAATGGTGGCAAATGCCATAAAATATTTAGGAGTGACATAGAAAACTACTTATATTGAATACCATCCATGAGCATTCAAAAATAAAAATAGAGAAGATAACACATCACACTAATAAGGGGAATGGAACTCATGACAATAGTTAGAAAATGTTGTTTCTAACTGCTCGCTATCCTCTAGACAATTTTAGTTATTGATTTCATGGAAGCAATGATTCAAACTATTAACTTATCCATTTTTCTTATTTTATCTAATCCAAATGCCTAAGATTAAACCATTTTTACCTCCACGTATACTTTCATGCTCTTGCTAAGTCTTTTTTAATAATACAAACTATTCTTCATAGATTAAAAATGACTTTTTGTAAGTCGTCATCCTTTTTTTAAATAGTAACAACTATTTTCAGATAATCTTCCTAAACATTTCCTTTAGCTTTTTGTTTGGTAATATTTTATGTAGAGGGATACCCTTAGAAGAACTATGAAGGACACTTCCCCAAAAAAATACCCTTCAGAGAAATTATTTTAGGCACTTTCTCTGCAAGAATTCTTTTGGAAGAGTTGCAAGTGTCCTTTATCTTTTTTGAAATGATCTTTTCTTTAGACCTTTTATTTCTTACCATTTTTCTAAAAGAATTCCTTAGATAATATTTTTGAAATAATTCCTTTATAATTTTGAAATGGACCATCTAGAAAGGACAATTTCCCAAAAAATACCCTTCAGAACTTTGCAGAGGACCATTTTAGCTGCAAGGTACCCTTCAAAAAAGTTACAAAGTACCATTCAAAAATTTTGTTTGGTCCATTTTCCTAAAAAATAACCCTTCAATTTTTTTGAAATGTACCCTTCAGAATTTTTAAAATGTACCCTTTAGACTTTTTATAAAGGGCATCTTACTTGAAAAGTTCCCTTGGGAGAAGTTACCAAGTACCTTCGAAAAAAGTGAAATGCCCTTTGGGAAAGTTGAAATGATCCCTTTAAAAAAAGTGAAATTCCCTTCAGGAAAGTTGAAATGATCCCTTTAGAAAAGTTGCAAAGTACCCTTCAGATTTGAAAAGATATCTTTCAAAAAAATGTGTAGGGTAACTGCTTGAAGACTTATCCTTTGGGAAAGCTGAAAATGAAATGTTTGAAAAAACTACACTTAAGGAAAATACTTCAGATAAAAAGTTAGAAAGAATTTGGCAAAGGGTTAAAACAAAAACCTAAAGGAATTTAGCACATTCTTAGCAAATACAAAAATGAACTTTCTAAAAGGAAAATATTTTCATTTATTGCGAGCTTTGTCAAAGAACATTTCTTCCAAAGAAAAGTTAAGTACTAGACATGGCCAAATTTGAAAGGTGAAATCTTACGGGTGGAATTTGACCAAAATTCTTGGTGGTTCCTAGGTATGGCATGCCTACTATGCCTAAGATTGGTTGCCTAAATACTTCTATTAGCCATGGAATCATGCAAATGAGCACTCATATTGTCATGAAAAGACCTTGGACTGAGCACAAGATAATTTACATTACATAAGACACACATAGGAAAAGACACACACCAAACAAAAGGAAGAAAATACATTTGTGCTACAAATATCGTAGGGAACACAAAAAAAAACCAAGGGAATAGGCATGTGTTTAATTAGAACACTTAGGGAACACCACAATAAACCAAAAAAAACTAGACTTAAGACACACATCTATGCTACTATTTATAAGATAGACTTGAAGGACTAATAACAAAACATCAGATGTATCCCATTCATAGGGATAGGCAAATCCTCTCCATTCATCTTGGTCATTTGAAAGGAGTTTCTTTGATTTCTCTTGCTAATGATGTAAGGGCCACTCCACAAAGCTTTAAACTTTTTATGTCTACTTAGTTTTACTCTATCCTCATCCCATTTTAGAGCCAAGTCACCTTCTTTAAACACTCTTGTATTTGTTATTTTGTCAAAATAATTCTTCATGAGTATCTGGTGGTGTTATATGGTTTTATGTACATTGTACCTTATTATAGTTGCATTAGTTCTATCAATCTAACTTCCATTATAGTATTTTTAGGTAGTTTTAGCTGATGTGCAAGTTCTAGAGTTGGTAGCTCTTGAGAGATGGACAACTTAGCTTCTCTCTCATAAATAAACACAAAAGGAGAGTTACCAATTGATCTCTTAGGAGTAATCACCTGTAAGGCTATCTTCAACATGATGTGTCATCCTCTTTTATTATTCTCTAATGTCCTTTTGATGATCTTGATGAGATTCCTTTTAGTAGACTCAGCTAATGCATTACCTTGAGTGTAATAGTTATATGAGGTACTCAAGTAAAATCCATTCCTATTTTCCCACTCAAAATTTTTAGCACCCATGAAAGCAAGTACATTATAAAAAATGATAGTATAGGGGACCCCAAATCTTGTTGTGATACTCTCATAGAACTCCAAGATTGTATTTTCATTTACCTCCTTTAATGTAAAAGCCTCTACCCACCTTTTGAATTAGTAAGTAACAATAAATATCCATTTGTGTCCAACACATGATGGAGGGTTTATCATACCAATGAAATCGAGGACCCATTACATGAAAGGTTGGTCTACCTAGATAGGATTCAATGAAAGGGCTACAAGTTTATATTTGCCTATAAAGAAGGCACATTGAGGACACCTCTTAACCCAAGAGTAGAAATCCTTGAAAATTCTAGGCCAATAGTACCTAACCCTCATTATCTTTGTAGATATTATTTTTGGGGAGAAATGACATCCATCTACACCAATATGAAACTTTTCCATAAAGATGCCAAACTGATCATTCTCAACACACCTTAGTAGCACACCATTCATATCCTTATGAAAGAGAATGCCATATAAAAGACAATAATGAATGGTTTTCAATCTAAAATACCTCATTTGTGACTTGTTCAAATCATTAGGATAATCACCATTTTATAATAAATCAATGATGTCTTGTGTCCATCTTTGAATCAATATGTGACTAGTTAATTGGGGACGAGCTTGATTGACTAGAAGTTCTTCAACTTTAGGAATTTTAAGATTTTAATATATATGTTCACACAACCCCCTTCCTCTTACCATGATTTTTACCTTGATATCAACATCATACTCCATTACCTTTGTGATCCACCTAGCTCTCTTTTCATTGAGGTCTTTGCTTAGGAAGAACTCTTTGGTGTTAGGATTAGATATCATGACATGTGTCTTGTTATTTTAAACCATGTGCACGAACTTTTTCAAGCCTCTTATCATAGCTAGAGCCTATTTCTAAACAAATGTGTACTTGATCTCATAATATTACAATCCTTGACTAAAGAATGCAATGGGTTTTTTAACTTCCTCATCATTATTTTGCATAAGCATAGTTGAGATTGTGTCAAATTTAGAAAAAAATATAGAGTATGAAATCCTTGGTAAATTTTGGGTTTAATAGAGTAGGAGATTAGGTAATTTCTTGTTTGGTTTCCTCAAAACTGTTCTTACCTTCCTTTGTCCAAGAAAAAACTTGGTTCTTCTTGAGCATGGTTATAACAAGCTTCACCAAAGTAGCAAATCCTAGAATAAACCTTCTTACAAAGTTTATCTTGCCAAATAAAATTTGTAAACCTTTCTTGTGTAGAGGTAAACACAATCCTAGAATGGCTTCAATCTTTTCAAGATCAATAAACTAGCCTTCTTTTGACATAATATGACCTAGTAGCTTACCTTCATGAACAACAAAAATACATTTCTTTGGATTAAGAGAAAATACAAAATATCTACATTTCTCAAAGACTTGTCTTAGATGTTTCATGTGGTCATTAGCATCCTTGGAAAAAATAGTTATATCATCAATGTATACAAGAAAAAAATCATTAATCAAACCTTTAAAGGCTATGTATATTGCTCTTTAGAAAGTAACACTAGCATTAGACCAACCAAAAGGCATATTTCTATATGAAAATGTTCCCCATTTTTTGGTGAATGCTATCTTGAACTCATCCTCCTAATTCACAAATATTTGGTAATAATTTGAATAGCCATCAATTAGTGAAAAACATTGAGAACTTGAAGCCACTTGAAAAATCTGCTCCATGGAAGGTAGCGGGTAATGATATTTGAGTGAAACTCTATTCAGATCCTTAAAGTCCACATAAAGTCTAATATCTTCACTCTTGTTTTGAATAGGTAAAATGTTACATACCCAAGTTGAGTGTTTGATAGGAAAAATTATCCTAGACTCAATCAATTTGGTGGGCTCTTTTTTCATCAGTTCCTCTATCTTAGGATCGATAGGACTTTGCTTTTGCCTAACTAGTTTAGCTCCAAGTTCTAAATCAATGGTGTGATGAGCTAGGATTGGATAAAACCCTTTAAAATCCTTATATTCCCAAGTAAATATATCAATAAATGATTTACACAATTCAATGAAGGCTTATCTTTTGGAAAGAGAACATATCTTACAAATTTTTAGAAGATTATCCTTAAATATTAAGATCCTTTCATAGTTATGTTCCTTTTTAGACATGATTACCCTTTCCTTCCTTATTTGATCATATTCATTGAAAATATTCTCTAAATAAACTATCCCCTATGGTATCTTATTTATCTTCAGTTGAATAACTTATTCTTCATATCGATTGTGAAGCTTATTATGATTCTTTGAAGAAAATTTTGCTTTATTTTAAATGAAGTGTATAATGTGTTTATCACTCTCAAACAATTTTCAAGATACTTCATTATCTGGTATATAAGATCTTACAATGAACTTGATGTGATGTTGGTCGTTCTCTTTACTTATATCATAAACTATATCAAATTATGCTCCTATCACAACCAAACTATCAACATGTTTATTTGAGTCCCTTAGTATAGGTGGGATATTGAAAGCATCAAAGTACCCAATTAGATCCCACACCCTATGCCTGTATGACTTAATAAAAGAGATCTTGGCTATATATTGGTTTCTTACTTGATGTATAATCAATTAAATATCTCTATATACCTTCAAATTATTAATTCCCTTTCTCTTTGCCCATTAGAGGCCATGAACCAAGCCTTCATATTTTTTTGCATTACAAGTACAAATAAAATGGAATCTATATGAATAATAATATTCATTCTTTGAAGGTGAAACCAACTTTACACTAACTCCTACCCTTACCTTGCTTCTAGAGATATCAAAAAACATTTCCCATATCCTTTCAAGTTCATGATCCTCATTAGTGAGTGATGGTATAGGGGTGTTATTCTCATGCATATAATATACCCCTAAGTCAATTTCTTCTATGAATTTATAAGGATAATGATCATAAGTTTTATTACCATACTCATCAAGAAAGAGGTTAGAAATACCTTCAATGGGAAAATATGTTTCAACACTAATGGCACCTTCTTCTTGCTCATTAATTGTACAATTCTTATTTGAACTTATCTCCACATATGGTTCAATGT
Organism: Torreya grandis; assembly: GCA_037957365.1. NCBI lineage: Eukaryota > Viridiplantae > Streptophyta > Pinopsida > Cupressales > Taxaceae > Torreya > Torreya grandis. The sequence continues at coordinate 1,035,585 of JARHVA010004384.1, forward strand.
GGATCCTTACCAAGGGATATGTTATTATAGTTAATTTAGCTCCATATAATATTCTAAAGGCTATAAAATACCAATCAACTATAAGTTACCCTCTAATCTTAGCCATGAAGTCTCTTGATAAGCAAATAGCAAAATGAGCTGGAAGATCAACTACCACAATGTCTTGTAGGATGGGGAAACTTAGACAATTATGCAAGAGGACTTAAAAACCTTTAACCAACCCCACTATCTTGGTTGGAGTTCCATCAAGCTAAAACACACCCTTACTATTAGGTTTATATTTCAATCCCAATTTATTATTACCCACTTTAGGAATAATTGTGGTACTGGCCCCACTATCCACAATGAAGTTGTGAACCAATTTGTCTCCCATAATGAGTGTGAGATAGAATGGTGGAGGATTTTAAAATTTGGTGGATGGTTCTAAAACATAATTTAATATGTTGGTAAGGGATGCACCATTATGTTTTGGAATTTGAGGGGCTACATGAATGCTTGGGAGTTGTTCTTCCAGAAGCTCCTTTTGGCCAGGGAAATACAATACTTCTCAAAGAGAAATGCTTGTCTTGGTATTCTTAAAAGATTCAATAATGTTTATAGAGAAATTATTCACCATGTCTTACATTCTTAAAGGTAATGATGGAGTTTTAACTTGTTTTATTGGAGGTTTTGTATCCTTGTTCACATTCTAACTTTGAGGAGTAGTGTGACTAGTAGGATCTATTACATTAGTACTTGGACTTTGTGACCTTGGAGAGGCACCACTTGGAAACTTATGCTATTGGAGTATCTCCTAAATCCATATTTTTAGCCCTTTTATTGGATATAACTAATGTATTTTGATTCAACACATAATCATCTTCTTCTTAGAAGTTCATAAAACTAGTACTTTGGATACTACCTTCTCCTTGAACATCTCTTTGCATGAGATTTGATTCTTTTATGTAACATAAGGATTTGATCCTTATTGAGATACCAAACATTTATTACCTTCTCCACCATTATGAATAAACTAACCTTGAGATTTCCCCCAATGATTTAAATGCTACTCTCCTTGAACTAGATTGGTGTGGACTAGAGCAACAACCTTTGTAGGTGGAATGGAATTAGGATTATAGGCATTGGGATACCTATTGAAATTTTTTTGACCTTGTCCTCTTCCTTGGTTAGTGTATTGAAGTGGAGGCCTATAGCATTGTTAAGGATAATATTGAGGATTAGGTGGAGCACTTTCATACATTTGTGCTTACTTGAGCTGGGCTTGCAAAGATTGAATCATCTCATCCTTAACTACAACATCAGCCACCTTATTGAGAGTAGTTATAGATTTAACATTAGTATTGGGAACTTGTGCTATGCTTGGTGCTTCAACTAAATTATGAGACAAAAAGGCATGGAGACTCTTGGAGGTAATTTCCCAGCTTGTATCATACTATTATCAACTTTAATGGCTTTCTTATATGCCTTCAGTAAATTAAATACTCCCATTGATTACAACAATAATGCTACATCAGTGTTAATACCTTAAGATAGGTGGGGAATACAAAGCTTGTAAGAGGCCTCATAATAGGTGGCAACCTATGCCATGTTCTTTGAAACCTCTCATTAAAATCTCCCATTGATTTATTAATACCTCTCTTTATCACATTTAGCTAGTGAATTAGTGAAGTATGGTCACTCTTATTTTCTAACCTATTTACCACCAACTCTCCAAAACCATTCCAATTAGTAATACAACCACCTTCCAATGTCCTATACCAATCAAGTGCCTTCCATTTTAGACACATGGGAAGTAGTCTAATAACTATGTTAGCTTGGGTCATATTGTGGAAATTTCAAAAGTTTGAAATGTCCCTAAAATGATTAATTGGGGTAATAGGACCCTCTCCATTTAAATTAGGGAGATTTTTGGTAGCATTAGGAGGAATATGATCAAATGCAAGAAGGTTAATTAGATTTTAAGTATAAAAGTTTGGGAAAAGATGTCTTCTAGCCATTTATTCTTCTTATTGATCTACTATTTATTTAACCTCCTCTTATTCCTCTTAAAAACCTTCTTGTTTAGGATCTCTAAAGGTTAGGAATGGTTCAGGGTGTTGCTCCTCAAGAGGAGTTTCAAGTTGAGGAACTTGATTAAAAAGCCTAATAGAAGATGATCTAGTGAGGACCATGAAGTATACCATGGAAAAATTGATCTATATGTTTCAAACTATTTTCACTTTTCTACATTCAAAGAAAGTAAGAAACTAAGAGAAATGGTCTAGGGTTAGATGTTACCCAAATGAGGTCTGCGCACTGTTATCCAGACATTGTGAGAACTCCTCTTTGGCTGTGGAGGATGACACCTGCAAAAGAAAGAGACTTAAACAAAAAGGTTATTAGATGGATGTAAGGTGGACTGTCAAGCAAAAGCTTGATCCTAGAAGTGGAAAGACTTTGTGGAAGGGTGTCAGTCCACTGATTGATAAAGAAAATGTCTGATAAAGATAAAAAGTGAAAGACTAAGCAAACGAAATAGAAACAATGCACACCTATTGTCTACTATCAGTCTTCCATAGTCATCGATGTTGGTTAGGCTGCTGGCATCGATTGGTCAAGGTCACTGACGTCGGTTAGTCTGCTGACGTCGATAGGGGCAGTGGTTGATGTCAGTTAGGACAAGGTCTGAATGGGGTCTGGATGGGTTTTAGGGCTGTAGAATGGTCTGAGAGTCTGTTTGGATGGTCTGAGAGTCTGTGCTAGGTTGATTAGATAGTGAGTATGGTCTGTAAGAGGACCCAGACAAAGGATAGGGTGATAGGGAGATAAGGATGAGAGAAAGCCTTTCAGCCTCTTTGGGAAGAGTAGGTTGGGTCTGTGGTCTGGTTCATAATGAGAAAAGCAGTAACTAGAAAACTAATTACTAACATTGTAAATAATTGAAATGAAAACATAGAGGAAATATTTACTTGTGGCTTGCTAAAGAAAGAGTGTTTTTGATGCTTGTCCCTATTGCTGATGCTACTGGTGTAGAAGTCCTCCAGCAAGGTGGAATGGCTGATGCAAAGTACCTATTGTTGTTGTAGATTGCTGTGTCCCTGAGAGAGAGAGAGAGAGAGAGGTCTAAAGATTGGAAGGTTAACTGCTTGGAAGAATGAAAGATTGGATTGTTGAAGGTTGAAAGGTTGGGTCCACATTCTGGAGGTGGAATGCAATTATGAAGGTAACTGACACCAGCAAAACTGTCAACATCGATCGATAGTTGACCGACGTCAGTGGCTGGAAGGCAGGTAAAAAGGCTAAAAATAGCCTTTGGTCCATTTTCCCAACTACCGAGTTTAAGTGTCAAGGTAAGAAATGGTCAAAGGTGGATTAAATGGATGCAAAATGATAGAAATAGGTCATGAATAGGGTTTAGGCATTTAAGACTTAGCATGGGGTAGTGGAGAGAATCCAAGGAGGGCATCCAAGGGTGGTGAGGTGTCATGGGTGAGATGGTAAGGGGAGAGAATTATTAATTTAAAATAAGATAATTATTTCAAATTAATAAGACATAGGTTAGGAGTGGTTAAGTGGACCAAGGGGACTAAGGGGGGAGGATGACCAAGGCATAGACATGATTTTTGTGTCTACATTTGCCCCTTTTTGTCTTGTTGGTTGTGCTAACAAATCGCAAGACAAAAATAGGAGTTGGTTGCCCCAGGTATGGGATAAGATGGGGTTTGCCCCAATTATGATGATGAGGTATCCCCCCTCAAAGCAGGAGTCGAGGGAAGGAAACCTAAAATTTGGTGCTGATTTGACAGATAGTGGATGAGGATGGTGAAGTTTGAGTGTGAATGTTGCAATAGTTGAGATTGTATGCATACCACTTCACGAGATTGGTAGGTCAAATTATCATAGGTCAAGGTCAAGGAGTGCCAAAATCAAAATAACTAGGCCCTATCATTTAGTCTTAGCTGATTGGGTTATTCGATCCAAGATGTAGCTCTAATGGTCATCGTGTTTCAAGTATCTCAGGCTCAGGAAGTGCTCTTGGAAACACGAAAATGTCACAAATAGTGGGGATCAACTTGCTTGTGATCTAGTACTTGTGAGGGTCATAATATGGGTTGCAAACAATTTGGCTAACCATTCAAGAGGTAGCACACATAAAATCAAAACAACTAAAGCAAAGTTGCCTAAAAAAAAAATGGTCATGGTCTGAGGAGATAGTTGCGATCTCCATGGTCTGAAGAGATAGCTGTGATCTCCAAGGTCATTGGTCAAGGATGGACAAAGGAATGGTTGAGCTAACCTTAGAAGACCCCATGTCAACTGAGTGATGCCTACATAGCCCCTATTGAAATTGCCTCAAGCCAATGTAGTTCTCCCTAAAAGGGAGGAAGGGTCAAAGTGGTTGATAGTTGGTTTGGACAGGTTAGGTCATGGTCAAAGATCGAAATGGTTTGTCCATCAGATAGATGAATAAACGGATGTGGTCAAGCTAACCCCAGCAGACATCTTGTCATTTGAGTGCTGCCTACATAGCCCCTAGTCATTAGGGCCTCAAACCAATGTAGTTCAGACGAAGAGGCAAAATGATTGATGATTGGTCTTGGTCATGGTTAAAAATGAGGAGGGCAAGATGATGTTACAACATTTTCCATATTATGTGATGGTGTATTCTGTAACATTGGTCAAGGTTTTTCATCCCTAGCAATTGTCCATGATAGTTGATGGATATACGCTAAAAATGAAATGAGTCTATTTATGCTTCAGTAAGTAATGGTTTATGCTTGACATAAATTGTGTTTGGTTGATAGTTTCCATGTGTATTGTTTTCCATAGAAACAATGTGAAATGGACTATGTCATGTTGGTGGTCTGAAAATGTTTGGTTGGTTTAGTTGGGTTGGTAAATGATTTGGTTGAATGGGACCAAGATGTACAAGAAGTGAAAGGTGTGTTGCTCTTTCATTGACAAGGACCATAATGATGGCATGGATATGGGGTTGTTGAGAGACAAAAGCCCCGTTCATGCATTACTTCATTGACCATTGGTTGTGTTAGAGAAGTAGTTGAATCACTAGAAATTAAGTGAGCTCAAAATCCCTTGAGTATGTTGGGGTGATAGGTGTGATGTGATATGGATGGAAGTGGGAACCCTTTTTGGTAGGAACAACTTTGCCCCTTTTATGGGTGACCCCGAGAATGACTATAGACAAGTCCATGACTTTAAAGTTGTTAGTCAATTTTTTTTTGAGGTAGACTGATCGATGCCAAAAGTCTGCATGGGGATGGTGTCTTGTTTTATGGTCATGTTGTGAAGCTGATCAATGCGAGAAGCTTTTGAGATAGTGTTATTTGTAGCAAGAGTTTAGGCATAGCCATCCTTCAAGGGAATGGTCTATATTTGCTTTGTATTTATGAAAGTCTTTGAATAGTTGTCCTTCAAGGGAGCAGTCTATCAATTACAACAATTATGATGTAGCTGTCCTTCGAGGGAGTAGTCTACATTTATGATTTTATGACCTTGGAATATGCATCCCATTTTTATATTTTTTGATTTTTTTGTTGACTAGACTTTTGGTCATGGACATGACTATAGAGGTTTAGAGGGTTTCCATTTTATTAAGACAAAGCAGTCATGCTTGACAAAAGGGGTGACTAATGTTTTTAGGGGTGAGGGTTGAAGAAGATAGGAATGACGATGACAGTGAGTTGCTCAAGGGATCAAGCTCAAGTTAAACGTCAAGTGAATAATTACTGGACTAATAGTAGACTGGTTGAGGATGTAAGGCATAAAGGGGCTCAGGTTCTAATAAGTCATTGACCCATGCTTGTGTGATGATGTAAGGTATGAAACAATTAGGAGCAAACTTGCCCCACTTGCTTCGTTCCAAATTGGTCACATGGTGGTTGATGATGAAGAAGTTGGTTGATGTTTGGTTGAGGTCAAATGTTTGGTTGAGGCTTGGTTGAGGCTTGGTCGATGCTTGGTCGAGGCCTGGTCGAGGCTTGGTTGATGTTTGGTTAAGGTTTGGTCAAGGCTTGGATGATGTTTGGTTGAAGTGGATGTTTGGTTGTTTGAAGTTTGGTCGAGGCAGGGTCGAGACTTGGTCGAGGCTTGGTTGATATTTGGTCAATATTTGATTAAGGCTTGGTTGGGGTTTATGGTCAGGGTAAGGTCGAATTCCCCCAACTTCTAGGGAGAATGTTTGATAGATTTAGTTTGAGAGGGTGAGATCTTGATTTGCCAGGTTGGAGGCAAGAATCTCAAAATCATGGATGGTGACAGAGGAAATGGTTGGTAATGATTTGATTAAAATGGCTAATGGTTGGGGGTCATCAGGCTGGACCTCCATTGATTATAAGGCTTTGATTAGGGTTTGATGATGTTTTGGAGAGTTTTGTATGAGATCATACAAAGACATCTTCACAGGGGTCGTGTGGTGAGGTCATTTCACCACGGAGTCAGGGATTGTCTTTGAAGATGTTGGTTGAGATGTGCCCAAGATAGTAATCTTGAGTTTTGGTTGTGGTGAAGGCTTGGTAGATCGGGATGTCCAAGGGATAGAAACATGTATTTTCCCTTTATCCTTTTAGGGTGGTGGGCTGGTGGTCAAGTTGACTGTGTTGATTTTGAATAATGGGGTTAAAGGCATTAGAGGGACCATAGTCTGGTGTTGAGATCTCAATTTAGGTGATGATGTTTATGAGGCATGTGATGGTGTCAAAGATTTGGCAAAGGAGTAGTCAAGAGGATCCTTGATGAGAAGGGTATCCTTTTTTTGGTGTTGATGAATGACAACTTTAAGAGTGCAATAGCGCTCAGTGTCATGTCCAAGTTTGTGATGATAGTGACAAAATTTATTGTTGTCAAACCAGGATGGTCTTGATCTGAGAGTTGATGAGTGTGAAGGTGAGGAGGTATGGGAAGCATGGGATGATGTTGAAGGTTTGTTGATAATATGGTCAAGAAGAAGGTTGTCTTTTTCCAAGCATTGGCGAATGACAACTTTGAGGGCACAATAATGCTCAGTGTCATGTCCTAGCATGTGATGATACACACAAACTTTAGTATCATCAAACCAGAGTAGTTTTGGTCTGAGAGATTAGTATGGTTTAAGAGGTGGAAGATTGATGCGAGAAGACTACAACAATTGTTGTAACAGTAAGGCATAAGAACCTTCCAATGGGTCTGCATGTTTTGTTGCATTAGGGGTTGATGACCTTTATTTTGGAGGTGTAGGAGGCATTGGTCATTTTGGAGGAAATATATGTTAAATGGGTAAAGGGGATAATGGAGGTGATTTGCCTCTATGATGTATTGGAGTAGGAAGTACTCCTATTAAGGTGGATGGATGTGGGCCCAAAATAGAGGGTAATGATGAAGGTGGGGGAGGAATTCTCCGGTGTGGTTTAGTGGCCTTCTTTGGTTTGGTTTGAGAGCCACTATTGTGTGAGGAAACATTAGAGTCTACCTTCACTTGTGGGTGAGTGAGGTTTGATGTAGGCCAAATGTCAAGAGATTTAGTCTCTTTGGGCATGACGGACACCTGTGTGGGTTTAGGTGTAGATGTGGATGGAGGTGAGTGAGATGTAGCGATCTCAGGCAAAAGGCAAGAGAAAACCATCACTGAGTATTCCTTGGTCGAAGTGGGTGATGAGACAGGGTCTTCTCTTGGTGGAGAAGAAATTGGAGAATGTGACTCCTCAAGAGGGTAGAGGGTAAGGATGATAGTGCCTTCTACTTGTGGTTGAGGAGTAGGAAGGGTATGGTCCTCCATTGGTAGGAGGAAGGATGAAGGTGGGGCTAATGGCATTGGTATGGTTGAAGTGTCCTCCAATATAAGAGATGTTGATGGAGAACTAATAGGAGAAGAAGGCTCTTCTACCTATAATGGATGAGTAGGAGAAGAAAGCTCTTCTACCTATTGAGAAGGTTGGTCAAGGACAAGAGGTGAGACCATGTTGACTGTGCATATATCATGCTCTTGGGAGCTATCGGTCATGGTTTGGACATTATTTTGGCTAGGAGGATGGTTAGGAAAAGGTTGTTTAAATATGTCGATGTGTTGATTAGGCGGTGCATTCGGGTTATCCAAAACTAGATCACCCTTATCTATCATGTCTTGGATAATGTCCTTGAAGGTTTGGCAGTTGTTGATGCCATGGCCTTAGACATGGTGATAGTGACAGAAGTCATTCTCCCTATACCATGTAGGGAGAGCTTTTGAAGGGTTGAATTGAGGTGGTTAGATGGGAGGGAGATTGAGGACCCCCTACTTGACGAGTTTTTCCAAAATGGAAGCGTATGATTGTCCAATTGGAGTGTACTGACACTATATGTACCATTGTTGGAATTGTTTTGTGATGCTTTGAGAGGTTAAAGGTTGGGATTGGTTAGTCATTATTGAGGATGGTGATCTAGTGACCACAGTGTTTGCCACTCCTTTTGACTTGGAGTGGGAATAATAAGGTCTGGAAGAAGAAGGGTCATTAGTTTTTACATTGGTATTACGCAATTTGATCTTGTTTTCTTCAATAGCGCAGAGTTCAAGCTTTCGGGCCATGGTGAAAGCTTCGTCAAAAGTGTGGAATGTTTGAACCCACAAGGTGGAGGAGATGTGTGTGGCACATGCTCGAGAGAAGAGCTCAATGATCTCAGGTTGAGGTAAAGGGAAGGAGAGTTGGTTGATTAGGCCTCTCCAACAGGTGACAAAATTGGCTATGGATTCATCATCAAACTGTCTGATAGAATATAGGTCTGTGATTGAGACCTTTTTGGTGATACTGATAGAAAAGTGGTCAAGGAAAAGTTGGGCTAGCTGAGTGAATGAAAAGATAGAGTGACTGGTAAGGGAGCCATACCAATCGAGGGTAGGGCTAGAAAGCGACATGGGAAATGTGCATAGTAATAATGCATCGTCATGGTCTATGAGATAACAAGCATGTCTAAATGCTCGTAGATGCTGCTGTGGGTCTTCTTTACTCTAGAAGTGAGTAAACTTAGGAAGCTCCCACTAACTGGGATACAATTAGATTGGGATGGAGGGATGGATGGGTTCGTTGTAAATTTGGTCATATGAAAGGACATTGCTTGAACCAAAAATGGAAGCCTCAAGATTAGACAATTTGTCCATCAGCATCTTGATGAGATCAGCTAACAGATTGGCAGATGGGGTACCCCCTAGGTTGTAAGGTGCTTGGAAGGTGCTATAAGAGGCATATGACATAATCGGTTGCGCTTGTATAGGCACAATTTATTGATGACTAGTCATAGGGATAGAAGTGGAGGCCAAGGGTGGTTGTGTCATGAAGTTAGAAGGCATAAGTTGACTAGATACCACCAAAGGTGGTTGAATAGCAGCATTGGTAAAAGGAGAGGTAGACACTCCTGCATTTATAGGTGCAAAAGTGTGTGGAGTCGAGACAATCAAGTTTTGGTATGATGTATAACTTGGTTTAATTGCGTGTGGTTAAGGGGGTAATGAAACCCCGATGGAGGTCGGTCCAAAAATAGATGAGGAGGCCAAACTTTGCATATTGGCCATGGTAGGGTTAATGGTTGAGGTAATAGTCTGAGTCATAAAAGGCTGGGTAGTGGATGGTGTTGATGTCATCACCGCTTCACCCGAAAGGTCTTGAATTTGGTTTCTTGCGAGATAGTGTTGGAGAGCCTTGATGTTGTGGTCAAGGAGTCTCTCAAATTTGGGGTCCCCTTCGGGGACAATTGAAGGTTAATTAGGAGTTGGTCAGGTAGGAGTTCATTCAGTCTCTGAATGATACTCCATTAAAGGACTAGGCATAGATGGCGAAGGTAGGAGTGGTCATTGCCTTGCGTGGTCAAGAAGAGTTCTAGTTTGACTGCGTGTCAAAACCATTCAAGGCAAGAAGGGTAAAGTTCTAGAAACTGTGTTTTTTTTTAGTTTTAGAAACTCAGAATGGATGTTTGACAGAAGAAGGGTCAGGTTTTAAGGTTGTTGTTTGGGAAAGAAAGATTTGGACAGTGACCGACATCGGTAGAAAAACTGATGCCAGTGAGAAAAAGTGGCCGACGTTGGTAAGATAACTGATGTCAGTGGAATAGGCTGCCAACGTTGGTGGTAAAACTGATGTCGGTCACTGTGTCTTCTAGAAACTCAAAGAATTTGAAAGCTTTTGGAAAGAAGAAAATGTCCTCACTAGCTCAAAAAACTAGATAAGAATAGAAAAATAGATGGAGACAGGCAGAGCCTAAGCGTTAAATCCTAAGAATAATTTTTAGAATCTTGTTGGCTTATGCCTTAGATGAATGTTTAGGAGGTTGGCTTGTAGAACGGGTCCTAGAAGAAGTGGTCTAAAGTTGGTTTTAGGTTAGTTTCAGTGCTCAAGAGTCTATATTAGGTTCTGTACGTGGCTTGGTGCTAAGGAGGAAGCTCCCCTCACTTCATGAGCCCAGTGATAAGCTAGTCTTGCTTAGCCAGTATATACATCCCCTAGAGTTTATCCTCTGCCAGAGAACAGAGTGGGCTTTCCCCTTGGTGGTGAAGTCCAAGTGGGATTGCCAGGATGGGTAAGGTATCTGCTAGGTGATGAAATCCTAGTCGGACCTTGTCTCAAGTTTTTTTTGATGTTTGATTTGTGCAAGTGGTCTGGTCGTGTAACATAAGTGTGCTATGATTAACTCATGATGCGGTTTTAATTACTAGATGTGAGAGCTAATAATGCAAGGAAGCAGAAATGAAATGCAATTGATTTTAAGCCCAAGTCAAAATGTGTCGTTCGGATGAAAACAAGTTGAGAAAGGGGTTGAAGAGTATGAATTTGACTAGTCTAAGATGCAAGAAGAAAGAAAAAGAAGGATTATTTTTAACTTTGCTAATAGTGTCGTTTGGAAGAGATAGAAGAGAAGGATGCAAGGAGGGACCTAATGCACCTATATGAAAAGTATGCTTAGAATACAAAAGTATGAACCCAAGGAGAACTCCTAAGGTCCCACCGAGCATGCCAAAATGTTTCAAACTATTTTCACTTTTCTACATTCAAAGAAAGTAAGAAACTAAGAGAAATGGTCTAGGGTTAGATGTTACTCGGGTGAGGTCTACACACCATTATCCAGACATTGTGAGAACTCCTCTTTGGCTGTGGAGGATGACACCTGCAGAAGAAAGAGACTTAAACAAAAAGGTTGTTAGATGGATGTAAGGTGGACTTCCAAGAAAAAGCTCTATCCCAAAAGTGCAAAGACTTCCTTGAAGGGTGTCAGTCCACTGATTGATAAAGAAGATATCTGATAAAGATAAAAAGTGAAAGACTAAGCAAAGGAAATAGAAACAATGTGTACTTGTTGTCTACTGTCAATCTTCCATAGTCACCGACATCGGTTAGGATGCCAGCGTCAGTTGGTCAAGGTCACCAATGTCAGTTAGTCTACCGACATCGGTAGGGGCAGTGGTTGATTTCAGTTAGGACAGGGTCTGGATGGGGTCTGGATGGTTTTTAAGGCAGTAGAATGGTCTGAGAGTCTATTTGGATGGTCTAAGAGTCTATGCTGGGTTGATTGGATAGTGAGTATGGTCTGTAAGAGGACCCAGACAAAGGACAGGGTGACAGGGAGATAAGGATGAGAGAAAGCCTTTCAGCCTCTCTGAGAAGAGTAGGTTGGGTCTATGGTCTGGTTCATAATGAGAAAAGTAGTAACTAGAAAACTAATTACTAAAAGTGTAAATAATTGAAATGAAAACACAGAGGAAATACTTACCTGTGGCTTGCTGAAGAAAGAGTGTTGTTGATGCTTATCCCTATTACTGATGCTGCTAGTGTAGAAGTCCTCTAGCAAGGTGGAATGGCTGATGCAGAGTACCTATTGGTGTTGTAGCTTGCTATGTCCCTGAGAGAGAGAGAGAGAGAGAGGTCTAAAGATTGGAAGGTTGGCTACTTGGAAGAATGAAAGATCAGATTGTTGAAGGTTGAAAGGTCAGGTCTGCATTCTGGAGGCAAATTGCAATTATGAAGGTAATCGACGCCAGCAAAACCATCGACGTCGGTCGACAGTTGACTGATGTCAGTGGCTGGAAGGCAGGTAAAAAGGCTAAAAATAGCCTTTGGTCCATTTTCCCAACTGCTGGGTTTAAGTGTCAGGGTAAGAAATGGTTGAAGGTGGAGTAAATGGATGCGAGATGATAGAAATAGGTCATGAATGGGGTTTAGGCATTTAAGACTTGGCATGGGGTAGTGAAGAGAATCTAAGGAGGGCATCCAAGGGTGGTGAGGTGTCATGGGTGAGATGGCAAGGGGAGAGAGTTTTTAATTTAAAATAAGATAATTATTTTAAATTAATAAGACATAGGTTAGGAGTGGTTAAGTGGACCAAGGGGACTAAGGGGGGAGGACGACCAAGGCGTAGACATGATTTCGGTGTCTACACTATAATTAGAGATTCTCAACTTTTGGAGTCTCCAAATGCTAGATGAGAACACTTCTTCAACTTTAGGCTTGTTAAGACCAACATTCACCTTGACATGTAAACAATTAGGACCAACTATCCTACCAGGCATGAAAGAACTATTGTCATCAAATTGTATACCCTAGTATGTTATATTAAACTCATTAAATTTAATGCAACATTAAATCATCCCTCATGTTTGTGGGAACTTGTAAGAGATATAAGTCTTTAAGATTAAAAAAGGTTAGCTCCCTAAATTCTTCTCCAAGTGTCTATCACCTAATACCTATTCTAATGCTTATTCATGAAAAGAGTCAAGTGTTTTCATAAAATAGGAAACTATGAAAAAGAGGTGATCCAACAAGAATTTATCCCACTGACTATCACACTTCTATTGAGTAACAATGCTCTTCAAGACTAATTCCATGCATTGAAAGATACTAACATAGTGTTTCAATATGAAGGTAACATGCTTCAAAAAATCAACAAGATACTTGACCTAAGGGGTAGATTACACTCCATAAGTACAATTTCATACTTGAAAGAGACCTTAATAAATTTAACACACTTTACATGACCTGTTAACATTAGAACCTATGTTCAAACATGAAGGATAAAGAGAGTAAGGATGATGCTATCTCTTAGCCCCACTATACATCACTCACATACTTAGATAGAAGTTCACAAATCATAATTGGTCTTATATTCAATGTTCAAAATCAAAGTGTGATGTCATTTCATCAAGGCTTCACCATACCAAAATTTTGGTCCTTTTGTAATATCCAAAATGGATAAATTTATAAAACTTTGAAGAAGAGGGAGGGAAGAGAAGTTGAGGAGACATAAAGACATGTGTCATTGACATGAAAGTTAGTTACAGATACATGAGAGATATGGATGAGTGATCCATGCGATGTAAATAGGCCTACTTATCCAAAAAAAGTCATGAGAATGGTGTAAAGTGGCATAAAATCTTTAGGAGTGGCATAGGAAACTACTTCTATTGAAGATCATCCATAAGCATTCAAAAGTGAAAATAGAGAAGCCGACACATCAAAATGATAAGGGGAATAGAACTGATGATGATAGTTAAAAAAAATTCTATCTAACTACTCACTATCTTTTGGACATCTATAGTTGTCAATTTCATGGAAGCAATGACTCGAATGGTTAACTTATCCATATTGATTGATTTATCTACACCAAATGTCTGAGATTCAACCTTTTTTACCTCTATGTTTGCTTCCATGTTCCCACTAATTTTTTTTGAATAGAAAGGGCTATTCTCTATAGTTTAAAAATGACTTTCTATGGGTCATCATCCTTTTTTTGAATAACAATGGCTATTTTTAGATAATCTTCTTAAATATTTCTTTCAGCTTTTTGTTTGGTCCTCTTTCTTGTAAAGGGATACCCTTTGAAAAAACTATGGAGGACACTTCCCTAGAAAAATACCCTTCAAGGAAATTGTTTTGGGTACTTTCTCCCCAATAATTCCTTTGAAAGAGTTGCAAGTGTCCTTTAGATTTTTTGAAATGATATTTTATTTAGAACTTTTATCTCTTACCCTTTTTCTGATAGAATTCATTAGACAATCTTTGTGAAATAATTCCTTCAAAATTTTTAAATGAACCATTTGGAAAGGACACTTACCCAAAAATTACCCTTTAGAACATTGTAGAGGACCATTTTAGAAATAAGGTGCCTTTTAGAAAAGTTGCAAAGCTCCCTTCAGAATTTTTGTTTGGTTCATTTTACTAAAAAATATCCCTTTAGACTTTTTGAATTGTACACTTTGGACTTTTTTTAAAGGGCATCTTGCTTAAAAATTACCCTTTAGATAAGTTGTAAAGTACCTTTGTAAAAATTGAAATACCCTTTAGGAAATTTGAAATGATCCCTTCAAAAAAGTTAAAAATTACCCTTCAGCTTTGAAAATATATCTTTCAAAAAAATGTGTAGGGTAACTGCTCAGAGACTTATCCTTTGAGAAAGTTGAAAACAAAATGTCTAAAATAAATACACTTAAGGAAAAATGCGTCAGACAAAAAGTCCAAAAAAATTCAACAAAAGGCTTAAACAAAAACCTAAAGGAATTTGACATAGGCTTAGCAAAGACCAAAATGAACTTTACAAAAGTAAAAGACTTGTATTTGTTGTGGTCTTTGTCAAAGAACATTTATTTTGAGGAAAATATAAGTAATAGACTTGGCCAAATTTGAAAGGCAAAAAACTGTGGGTGGAATTTGAGAAACATTTATATTTGAATGTTCCTTCTATAACATAAAAGAGCTCATGTAAAGCATGATAACCTATGCGAATGGGAAGGATTACTATTCCTATTGTTGGTGATACCGTGTCATTGAATGCATATATAATTATTGAGGATTGGGAAACAATGGTTTCTAGTAGTTGTAACTATTAGAAAGCATGTGAAGAAATAATATTAATGATGGTCCCATTATCAATCATAACTCTTTCTATTCATGCTTGATTTATTTGAGCTATGATGAAAAGTGGGGGATCTTGATCTTTGGGTGATAAAGGAATGACCAAGGAATTACTAAAACTAATAGCTAAGACCATATGAAGTGATCCTATAAAATCTAAAAAAGGTTGAGGTTCATTTAGTCAAACCTCAATATCTTGGAGATATTCTACCAATTCCTGTCGATGTTGTGGAGAATTTTTGATAAACTCATGTAATGACATTTTGATGAGTGTTTGGTGGAGTGGTTTTAATATGGATATTTGTGCCAACTTGTTGGCTTTGACTGGGGTATTTTTTGTAATAAAAAATTTAGGATTTTGTTTAGAAGTTTTAGGTGTATTAGGTGTAGATGCTCCTATAGTTAAAACCTTAACTTTATTAGGATTTTAGTTTTGAGAATGGGTAGTTACATGGAAAACATCAATATGTTAAAAAGGTGGATATGAAGAGGCTACCGTCTCCTTATCACTTATGGGACTAGCAGGATTATGGATGGGTGGAATGGATGGAATAATGACATTTTATTTATGAGTTTGAGCATTTATATCATCAATTATGAGGTCATCATCTCGGACTAATTTTTAGATTATGGCGTTAAGGGATTTCTAATTTTTTGTATCATGTCTAGGTACTCTATGATATGCACATATTTCTTTATTTCTATACTAGGTAGGTCTTTGAGGATGAAGGTTAACAAGCCTTATAGGTGGTAGCATAATGAGGGATGTATCCAATAATGGTTTCAATATTATATCATAAGATCCTTTCAAAGGGTCATATTGTGCTTTTATATGGTTTTTGATAATAGGCTCTTTTGGCAAAGTATTACTCATTTGGTTTTGTCACTTAGCCTTTATAGGAGGGATACTTTTAATCTCTTTTCATTTATATTTCTCTAATGGTCCCTTAATAGAGAAAGGTGGATATTGAGATTGAGGTGTACTTAACAATGGAGGGGGATTTTGTATTTTTCCATGTGTTTGAGTAGAAACACCTATGATAGGGGTAGTTACTCTAGAAGATGGATGAGGCCATAAAATAGATGATGGAGATGATATAAAAGACGTAGGCCCTTTATTTTTCTATTTGTTGATAAAAGAGGTAGTCTTCAAACCAAGGTTATGTCATTTGATGTTGGATAAAGATCAACTCTAACTTGAGGATGAGATAAGGCTTTCTTTAGTGGAATACCAAATAAATTGTCCTAGTTATAGATGATAGGAGATTTACCCTTTTTTTTAGTATTTTTGGGGTAATGAGGTGTTATGTTAGAAGATGGTCTATAAGGGTCATGGTTCTAGGAAAAAGGATAATATCTCATTATATGCTTACCATGAAGAGGTTCACCAGGGACCAAAGGGGTAGAATTTCCAACTCTAGAAGAATTTAAAATGTTTATCTACGACATCTCAAGGAATAGTTTCATTTTCCACTTTACGAGATTTGGTGTGAGAAGATGAGGTAGATGGTTCATGTGAAGAGTGACATAAATGAGATCAGGGAGCTCTATAGGGATTTTAGGATTGGTTCTAGTGACTGTAGGTTAAATCATATCAAATTCATCTCCCATAAGGAGATCCAAGACTGAAGCTTTCTATGGAACTTATTTAGGTAAACACAAGTCATGGATTGCATTAATCATGTGGGTGACTTGATTTTGCATTCCTCCAAGGTTACCTTGAAATATGTTCAATGTGGATGGATGGTTTAGACATGGTTGTTTGAAAATATCTAAAGATTGGTTAGGAGGAGCATTTGGATTGTCCAACTATAGATCCCCTTTGTCAAGGAGGTTCTATACTATTCATTTAAAGGATTCACATCCATGTATTATTACTTTGTGATAAGCACAAAACTCATATTCTTTATACCTATTAGGTTTAAGACATGTATCATCAAGTGGTCTAATTAGAGGGAGTTTAATAACATTTCTTTGTAGGATTTTATCTAATATCGGGTATATTTCTTTAGGGTGAAAATGAGTAAGGCACCTAGGTTGTTTCATTTGAGAATTAAAAAACCTTAATTGGTTGGATGCTAGAGGGGAATAAGTTCTTACAGTAACTACATTTGCTACCCCTTTTGGTTTAGGATTATTGATATTGCTTTTGAAAGGGTCATATTTGAAGTTTTTATTACATAAATTAAATTTTTCCTCTTCAATGCCACAGATTTCAAGCTTATGGGCCATGGTAAAGGCTTCATCAAAAGTCTTAAAAGTTTGAATTTGTAACATGGATGATATATGTTTTACACAGTAATGTGAAAATAATTCAATTAATTCTATTTTTGGTAAGGAAGAGGTTAGTTGGTTGATTAAGTTATGCCATCAAGCCACAAAGTTTAATATGGATTCATCATCAAACTTTCTAATAGCATAAATATATGTGATAGTCAGTTTTTGAGTAATATTGATCGAGAAGTATTCTATGACAATTTGGTCCAACTTCCCAAAGTAAAAGAGAGAATTATAGGGAATGGAATTGTACCAATCTAATATAGATCCTACTAATGATATGAGAAATGTTCTAAGTATGAGGGCATCATCATGTGCTATAAGATAACATGCATGTCACAAGGATCTGAGGTGTTACTGGGGATCTTCTTTGTTTTAGAATTTAGTAAGCTTAAGAAGCTCTCATTATGGGGGATATAGTTGAATAGGGACAATGGGATGGATTGGATCATTACAAATTTTCTCATATGTTAGCATTGTATTATGTCCATAGGAGGAGGATTCTAAACTAGCCACATATTAATAAGGATGTTTGTGATGTCTATCTAAGTATTATTCTAAGGCACACTTATTAAGACATTTTTTTGAAAGGGTTAATAACTTGGTAAAGAGGTAAAAATAGGCTATAAGGGAAGGTATCTTAACGTAGTAGACATAATAGGTTGAGATGCCACTACATATTATGGGACTTGTAGCTAAATATTTGTCTATGGGAAGGACTATAAGTTGTTATCACTGGTTATGATGAAGCCACATACTTGGTGGCCAAGGAGACATATTGATAGAAAGGTTGGGTATAAGGGGTTTATTATGTGTCAGGGATTTGTTGTGTGAGGAATTTGTTATGTGTAAGGGATTTTCTATGAATCATATGCTAAAGTCATTCTAATGGGTGGGATACTTACAGGAATTGACACCACTAACATTTGGGGAGGTTTAATTGATATAGGCTAAGTGGTATTTTGAATCTGAGTAATGAGGTTTAGAGAACTAGTATATACTATGAATGGTTGATTCTCTAAAGGTTATATTATCTGAGCATTAGAGCTAGATGGAAGAGATTTTGTGGAAAAGGTTACCATGGCCATCATAAATTCTCCAATTCTCTTAGTTCCCTTGAAAGGCATCCCATACACATGTGGAGAGCCTTGGGTATGATGGGAAGGAGAAATATGAATCACTTGATTATGAAGGTAATAATTGAGAGTAATAGGATTGTTGTCCAATATTTCCACAAAGGAAGGATATCCTTGAGGATAATATTATGGAAACATAAGATTTTCAAAGGACTTAGGGGAAGAGGTGGGACTAGTGTACGTTCCATTGGAGAAGATGTAACACCTTTGACTTCCTTTCTTGATTGTTGCCTAGTCAAAAGCAAGAGATAGAAAATAAAAGCAAAAATTAAACAAAAATTTATTTTTTAATTATCTCTTTTTAATTATGGATGAAAGATACAAAAACTAAAGTCATTCCAAAAAGCTTTTTTATCTCTTTTAACTTTAAGATGTGGAAGGAAATATAGAAAAAGAAAGGATAACGAAGGTCCTGAGAAATGGTAATATAAGGATGATTTTAGGTTTTTTTTTTTGTACTTGAAGTAAATGTGTATTGGTATTAGTACATGGCTTGATACTTGGGGATTTCTCCTCTCATGTCACAATCCCATAACCAATGTGGGTGCTTAGCCAAAATATATCAATCGTCTAGAGATTATACTCAGCTAGAGAACTGAGTTGGTCCTCCCCTTGGTGGTGAAATCCAAGTAGGATCATTGGGAAAAAGGTTACCACAAGGTCATGAAATCCCCATCAATTTCCTTATGTTAGGTGTTTAGATGTGTTAATTGATATTGTGATTTGGTTTGTGTGTGGATAAAGTGATGACTATGATAGATTTTTACCTAGATTATTCTATGTGAAAGAATCTAAACAAGAAAGATGAATGAAATTTATTTTATCTTTTAGGAAAAGGAAATAAAATGAAGTCCTAATTTTATCTTTGGATGAATACACACAAAGAAATGGAAATAGGGAAAATTTAATTATTTTGAATTTAATAAATAAAAATGAGACTTGTAGTCCCACTGAGCATGCCAGAATGTTTTAGTATTTTTTCACTTTTTCAATGTGATTTAATTAACTACTAAAAATAAAGTAAATGTAGGTATTAGAGTTACCTAGTGATTAAGGTTGGTTGTGAACTATTGATCAATCTTGCAAGAACTCCTCTTTGGGCAGGGAGGAATGACATGTAAATCACATTAAGTCACAAAAAGTGGGTTAATAGAAAAATAAGTGGGATACATGTTACGAAACTAGTCCCAAGAATGAATACGATTCCTTAGATTGATGTTAGCCCACATTTAACATTTATGTTTATAAATAAACATGAAATTACAAATATATATATATATATCAATAAGATATAAATAGACAATGCCAAAGATAACTAATCAATAACAAGATTTATGTGATTAAAGTAAGCATCCCAAAACTCTATAGCTACATCAACATCATCTTGGATTACAACTAATTATTCATTAATATAATCACAATTGCATATAAAAGCCACAATGCAAAGTCATAGCTAAAATTTAGTGTTACTTTGATCAGAAAATAGAGGTTGAGGGACTATGGGAAGATCATAGATGTTAAAAGAATCATGTACTAATTTGGGTAGGGTCATCTACATGAAAAGATAGATTTTTAACAAACTAGAATGCAGATTTAACAAATATTGAAGATGAAAAAATAGACTATTTAAGTCTATTTTTATAGTTTAATAGGGAATGATGACAGTCCTATAAGATTGATGTTGATTCAGATGAATCAAAGTCGATTATGTGTAAAGGTGTTGAAATACAAAATAGACTATAATGATGGCCTAGAAATTTGATAAAATAATAAAACTAAATGTAAATAAAAAGATAGAGATGTAGAAGATAAATAAAACTTAAATATGAAAAGAATACTGACCTTGGATGGTTGAATATGTACAAATAAAGAGATGCCAAAATAAGATAGATGGCCTTCAAAAATCACCTGATAATGTCACCAATCAAGTGTTATTCAAAGTGGCAAGGTGTTGGTAATGTCTATACATAGATTCGAGACTAGTTTGAATATAATTTCATGATAAATAATGGTTTCCATACTTTCACATTCATTTCTATTAAGAAACGGTAGTTTGCTATATATTTATGGATCGACATCGATTCTAACCAATCAACATTGATTTCAAAGAATCGATGTCAACTTATCCAAAATGGGTGAAGTTGAACCAAATGCCATCCCAATGGGTTGGTTATGGGATAAATTATGGTTACAATAATTTTTGAGGTTGTTAGGTTGTTTTAACCATGGGATAGGTTTATTAGGAGGTTGCAGAGACTTTTTTTTTAGGGATTTTAATAGTTAAGGATGGTAGAAATAGAAATAATTACTATTTAATAGTGGTAATTAGGTTTAATTAACCTATGTGGTAAAAGGTATTTGGGAAGGTAAATGTAATTATTTAAAATAATTAACATAATGATGCATCACATTAATACACAAAGGTATATAAAACTATCATTTACAACTTCTCTTAAATTATTACCGATACTCAGGGTCTCCTTGGTAATCTTAACCCCTTTTCTCCTTATCCAATTGATTGTTATATTTATTACTTGGGTGGTCCTATCCATCAATGAGAAGGATTCAAATATTAACCACCTGACTAGTGGATGAGGTTTAAGATATATCTTATTATCATAACATATCTTATCAAATAGATATTCGTCATATTTTAAGTCCTCAAGGATAGGTTCCATGTTGTAAGTTTTGATTTTTTCTAGGGTTATCCTGGAATAATCTCTCAATCTCACTTCCTCTTTATCTTACATGACTTCTTAGTAATAATCATAAAAAGGAATTCTAGAATATGTGGTGATACCCACTATACTAGTAATATGGCCAATTACATCATATAATGGCCTTGCATCGAGATATATTAAGGTCATTTGAATCATTTCATCATCTACACATTTGGATTTTAATAGGAAAGGGCATGTATATATCCCTATGATAATGGGGAAGTGAATCCTTTATTTATTTTTATTTGAAAACAACTCGTGGGTTTCTATAAGCTACCTCACAAGTTCCATCAAGGCCCATTTATCACTTACATACCTTGGAAGGGTGTAGGGATAACCACTCAAACCTCCCACTCTAATCTATGAATATGTTGGGAACTGAATGAAATATGATCCCTAATTTGTGAGTTTGGATGTTTCAGCATTAGATAATCTTCTTCTTTCTAGCTCATTGTAAAACATAATTATGATGCAATATATGAAATCATTTTTAACCCTTCTAAATTATTGCTTAATTGCCTCAAAGGTGAGGTCAAGATAGTAGTTAGAGACCTTATTTTATTGATTAGGCACTATGTTTAATATTATGAATTCCCTCCCATTTTCTAATGTGCAGGCCATGTATGATGTGATGTAAAACTTGCTAGTAGTTTGGACTTCCATAAATTGTGTCTGGATGGAGTTAGAAATCAACTAGGTCTGGTGGATATATTATTTGTTTTGGTGGATCACTGATATGTACTATTCTACCCAATATTAATATTTTTTGGTATCTAGGTTCCTTTTAACTCTATGTAAGATTATAATAATGTCACCTACTTCATCTTTGAAGTCTATTCTTTTTAGGGTTCTAGGTAGTATCATAGATGTGGGTCTAGAGGTTTTTAGCCATTATTAATTTAGAACTTGTAGACATGAAACATTATTATATTTATATAAATTATTTAAAGATTCAAGGGTTATATAAAGATATCTCTCATATTATAAAACCAAGAACATGGTATCTATTAAATTAGGGTCAAGGTTTATAATATTTTTTCCTTTGTCATTCACCACCTCCCTGTTCTCAACATCATAATGTTTTTCCATTATGATCACAAGCTCAGGGATCTAAAATAGTAATGGGAAGACTACTTCATGGTGTAACCCACTATCATAGACAACTTAAATCCAATTTTTACTAAATTTAGAATTTATTCTATTTAAAAAATTAGTTAGGTCTATGTGACCTAGATTTATGTTGGTGATCTCATTTATATTAGAGTCTAGGCTAAGTGGGACACTAGGTCCATTTTAATTTATCCTAATTTAATTTATATATATATATATATATATATGTGTGTGTGTGTGTGTGTGTGTGTTAGGTTCAATAAAAATATAAATTTATATCTATGAATCCTAGAGAGATCAATAATAGAAACGGTTTAAAGGAAAATGTAGGGAAAATGGAGCAATATCATACTTGTGTGCATAGGATGGTAATAACAAAGTGTGGCATCAATGAGGCATTGCTTAGAATTAGAGAGTCATTTCTTCAAATCTATGAGGAATTCAAAGGTTTCTTGTAGATCACCAATTTCCAATTTTTCAATATTAAACAAATGACCAAAAAAAACCCTGCTTTTATTAATAAAACCCTACAATTAATGCTAATTAGATTGGTGGTTGGGTAGAAGGTGGGTAGCAAAATTTTGGAGTTGTCATGAAATTTTTCAAGTTTAAATTTTTTTATTTGTATATGGATCTTTGATTTCCACTAAATGACTTAGTGCCTTGAAAGCAAGAAATTAAAACTTGAGTTACACTTTGCAACTTTGCAATTTTCAAAATGTGGTCAAAGTTTCAATTTTTATGGGCATAATAAATGATGGAAAACAAAAATTTGATTGTACTTTACAAATTTTCACATTATAATGTGAAAATGGATTTTTTATTTCCATGAATGTGTTATATGGTGGAAGGTGGGGTTATCCTTGCAATTTTCAAATTGCAAAGTTGTAAAGTTCAACCAAAATTATAGTTTCCATTGGGCATTGAGTGAATGTGAAGTAGAGGTTAGGGTGAATTTTTTAACTTTTCAAATTTGTGAATTATAATCAAAGCTATGATTTCTTATAGGTATTTTAAAATTGGTAAGTGGAGGTTAGGGTGTAATTTACAACTTTGTAAGTTGAAAGCTACACCCAAATCTCTAGTTTTTTCTAAGTATTGAAAAAGGGTTTCCTTGGTCACTTTAAAGAATTTTCATAAAATATTAGTGGGTCTCCATTATGGTACAATATGTTTTAATATTTTTGTCTGAAAAATATCAATACCTCTTCAAGGTTTTAATATAATTTAGTTTCTAGTAACAACCTGTATGTGTCTATTTTAGGATTACTTGACTATATAAAGTGTCATAGACATTCCCTTCCATTAATGATCTTCTTAAATACAAACCCTAAATGGATAATTTGACTAGATATGCTATGAGGGGTTAAAAAAAGTGTATTATCCTTGAAATAAATCCACTCACATAAGAATAAACTCTACAAATATCAAACACTATTCTACAGATTATTGGTATTCACTTCTAGCATATAGAGATGGTTATGCCTATCCTTCCATGACCCCACATGCCAAAAAAAAATTAAGTTAACATAAAATGGGTGGGTATAATATAAAATTATACATAAATTACTTGTTTAACATATATAAATCTCTAAAGTTTAACCAGGTGAGAAAAACTAAGCCATTAAGATTGTATAGGTAGTTTCAAGGTATTAACAATCTTAATGATTGTTCATAAAGCACAAGCCACCAATATAAAAACTATGACCACAAAATATAATATAATAAGGACCTATAACATATTCCAAGTGAATTTTATCTAACTTCTCTTCTCCAGTCTATACCAAATGAAAATTATTGACCATTTCTGAGCTATCCAAGTGAGTGATAGGGGAAAGAAGATGTATTTTCTCAATTTTAGATTTGTTGAAGCCACCTAAGCCTTGAAATGACCTATGAGGATGCCAAAATACCATAATAAAGAATTTATACATGAAAATGGGTCACCCCAATCTGTATAAAACTTTAAATCTATCCTTTTCTTTGACATGAGAATGTATTAACCTGATTCTTGATATTTTTCCTTCTGATGAGATTCACATACAATTCCTTAAAATGGATAAAAGGTGGCATAAGAGGATATTAAGAAAAATGGTGAAATGTGAAAAAGCTTAAAACATGTTATATGACCCTCAAAGTATGACTTGACCTCATTTAGGATCATGATGACCATTTTCAAACCTAGATGACCTTATGGAAAGTTTAAACATGGCATGGGGTTAACCAAATTTGACTTAAGGAAAAATTTTGGTCAATAGTTCCATATATATTTCAATGTATTGATATCAAAAATAAATATCTTTGTGTGAATTGTAAGGTTTTTTGGGAGTTGATATCTTCCAAATTTGTATCCAACTAAAATTTTTTTAGAAAAGGACACTACCTCTTATGCATAGATTCAAGTTTTATGTTATGTTTTAAAAAAGGTAGATATTTAAATGTATGTTGTCTCATGTATCTCACCATTAAGTGTATTAATAATACCAAGAATGGATCTACAAATCAAGAGTAGTAAAAATTTGAGTTTGTTTTACATTTTCTATCATAACATGGGATACTCTACCATCCCATTGTATTTTATATTTTCTTCTTTTAAAATTTAATCTACTACTTGTATTTATTGTCCATTGAAGTTTGTATAAGTGAGAAGGAGCAGATTATCCTTTATTTTATATTTTTTATTTTATACTTACATGTTTTTAGAGTCATAATTTATCTATAAAAAGAGGAATTTATTGTCATAGGATATTGTTTTGTATCATTGAGAATTTTTTGTATCATTATTTTTAATAAGATATGTTATATTAATTGTAATTACCTATTTCAAACCTGGCATGTATAATTATTTATGGCCAATATATGTTTCACTATTTTAGATATGTTTACTATTTTAAAAATTTTGATATTTATTTATGTAATGGGTTTTGTCACATTTTTAGTTAATTAAATTATATTCATAAATATTTTATTATATATTTTCAAACTACATAAAAAACTTCATACCTTCATACTTGGCATTGATCACTTAAATTTCTTAGTGATTTATTGTCACTTTTTTCTAAATTTAATCTTAAATATTACAACTGAAATCTCTTTGAAACCTCACATGATTTAAATATAATGTCAAGTATGAATGGGAGCTTGTAATTAATATAATAAGTTCATGTGGGATTAAGGAGGATTGTCTTTTAGGAGTTGATAAACCGAAAAAATATTAAGTAATTTATTAATGGAATTCATCAATATAACTATTATTACTCATAATATAATAATATATATCCCAAATTATAATACAAAAGAAATGATTTTTTCCATTAAAATGACCATGTAAATTAAAGGGCCAATACCAAATTTGAGATGTCATTCTTATTTAAACCTTCCTTTCTTACCTTGGCATAGTCAAAATCAATTCCTTATCACCTAAAAATTGAGACATAAAATTTTGTGCCTAAAAAATAAAACATAAAAAATAATGATGTTGACTCTTATGAATTAATAGTCATTATATAGATCATAAATACATTGGGTGTTCCAAGGAGCTTTGCAGATTGTCTATTTTCACTAGTATTGACACTTTAAACTAATTTTTATCCAATCTTTGACCAATAAATTCCACCAATCTAAGATTTTGCATGTTTTCATTTATTAGTGAATTATTACAAATATTACCCTACCCAAACTTATTTTTCCATAAGTTAAACAAATACCTTACTAGATATTGCCATAAAGGTGAAAATTATGTCATAAGGATGTATCTATTTATTTTGGTAAAGTGGTGTTTTTTGAAGACAAAAAAATGTATATCAAAAGTTTTAATTCACTCTAAACTCATGACCATTATCCATACATCGTATTTTTTGTTCCCTTATATTTTAAATTTTTTACTAGTAGGGATAAATAAGATGCTTATGAAGACATGTTCTAATTGTTTCCACATTTTCTTTTAGGGGTTAAAGTATGGTATTTATGTTAGTTCTTATGTTTGATGCAGATATTTTAGGTGTATATATACTGGTAGCATAGATGAAAAAATGCTATAATATATACGCTAAGACCTTAGTGTATTATCCTCACATCAACACAATTGAATATTTGATTCAAGTTGCACATCAGATGTGAATCCATACAATAATCATATTAGTTCTCATTATGCATCTTTATCCACCATTGAAAATAAAAAATGACTAATAAAATATGTCACTTCAATAATAGTTATGGACCCCTTTTAAATGGGTATAGGTCATGTGAATCCAAACATAGATCTAATGTTTGATCCACCCTAAAATAATATATCATTTCCTCTTACCATCACCTCCAAACTCAACTTGAAATATTTTCCCAATTTAATTTTTTGAATGGCCTTTCCCTTGCCCACCATTCACCATCTCTCATTCACACCATCAAATGAAATGTATTTCCACACACAACTCATTACCACACTATGTAAAATAACACAAAACCCCATTTTCCATTATCACCTCCACTATAAATATAATATTATTATATCTTAACATTTCATGCAAAAAAATTTAGACAAAATCAATGATCATGGGTTTCAAGTGAAGGATAACTATGATTTACACTCTTTCACTTTAAAATTTCTAGCTTTACTAAAATATAAAATTACATCCCTTTCTACATAAATTACACCTTTGAGGCAACTACTAATGTGGGTATGTGCACATGAATGTGCATCCATGTATCTTAATTATATATATATATATATATATATATATGTATATATATATATATATATATATGTATATGTATATATATATATATATATGTATATATATATATATATACATATATATATATACATATATATATATATATACATACATACATACATATATATATATATATACATATATATATACATACATATATATATATATATATACATATATATATATATTATAATTTATAATTATTTAATAATAATATAAATATAAAAAGTTATTTTATAATTATAATAATTGATATTTATATTATTATTAAATCATTTTATTATATTATTTTAAATATCATGTGGTCGATGATAGAATGGCTCTCTAGGGCATATAGATAGCAATGCATTTAAGAATTGAAATTTTTGTGGTTGAATGGAAATCATTAAACATATTGAATTCCCTCTCAGGCAAAGTGAAACCTCTCCTATTATATTAAACAATAAGTGAAAGATGCTAGAGGATAATTAAAACATTGTAAAGAGGTCACTATTAACCATGTGTTTAAGGATGAAAATAAGGTGGCCAATGGGATGAATAATATATGATTTCTGTATCAAAAATATGTTCTATGGAAAAAGGCTGATGATCTTCCAACCCAAATTAGTGACATGTTAAATAATGATACTAGACATATCATTAGCTCTAGGGAGGGGCTTTATTCACATGAAATATAAGTTTAATAATTAGAATTCAATTAATGCCTCTTAAAATTAATGGCCAAATTATTCCTTAAAAGGTAATTCTTAAGCATGTGAATAAGGTGAAGTGCGGTAATAACATAAACTATACCTTATAGGATTCCCTGGTGAAGTAGGTGAAGACATTGGAGAAATCAATCTCATTTGTGAGTATGATAATAAAAAATAAAATAGGCATGGGAAGGGATAGAGCCAAAATATAAATTATTTCATATATGAAAGTTAAGGATAATCCCAAAGAATGAGAAAAACTAGATAAGGGAGTCCTAATAGAGTTTATGATAATTTTTTTTAGATAAAATGAGGAGGTTTCTAAAGACTTTGTTCTAAAATATAACCAATGAAAAGTGCATATAAGAGGAGTGGAGATGAACATTTAAATAAATTGTTCAGGATGTGACTAATATGAGTGGTTTTGACACTAGGGTGTTCAAGTACAAATTCATAAAACATGAGATTATGAATAATTTATTAAATTCATATGTGGGCATCATCACTAAAATTAAAGTCTTCCCAAGGGTAGACCTATAAAGTACCAACCAAGCATCTTCATAAAAATCATGAAGTACATCACATTATAAGTTAAAATTTAGGTCTCATTTTCCCACCATTTTCTAGTCATGAATCACTTTAAGGGAGATAAAATTAATTTCTCATATTTCTCATTCAAATCTCTCAAAATCATGGTAACTAAATAATTAATAATTTTTTCTAGTGATCTTTTCATAAGATTCTAATTTTCCTCATTTATAATATAGGAGAGTCCATGAGTGGAAAGGATAGATGTGTATATGGTGGAGGAGGATAATGAATAAAACATTAAGGAGGACCCAAAGAAGATAGGGGAAATGGGGAAGAAAGCCTAGAATATTAAAAAACCCACTCAATGAGACTTGTTCTAAGAGTAATCACTTTATAGAGTTTGTAAGTGAGGTTAAAATTTGTTAAAACAAAATGAAACACTCTAATATCACCCTAGGTAAGAGATACAAATATATAAAATTACCAATCATCTCTTAATGAAACAATGAAAATGGCTAAATCTAAGGAAAAGAATGAGATTAAAGAAATTGTGGACCTCTATTCACCTCATTGTCTAATATTGATTGATTTGGAGAACAAGATAGAACATTAAGAAAGGATCATCATGAAGTATTTGGATGACTAGAAATCCTTGAAGTGTATGTCTAAGCTATCAAGAAATGAATTATATATTTGCAGAGTTGTGGGTGTTAGTTATCAAACTACTAAGGGAAATACTAGAATTTCCAATAAGGCAAAAGGGGTGTTAGTGAGGTCTATGCCAATTACAACTCCTCCAAAGAGTAAAAAACACATAGAGTGGAAGTGTAAATAATAAGGGGGAAAAAGGCGTCATGAGCTAGGATAAGGTAACACAATATTTTCCCAAAAATACAACTAAGAAGAAAGAATAAATTGACATGGAAGAAGGCCCAAGCCAATGTACATGAGCACAAGTAATATAAATATAAATAGAAGAGGATAGGGATAATATTGGTCTGGATACTCTGGTGGATTAATCCAACTCTGAGTAGTCAACTACTTAATTTTTGAATGAAATATTTATTTGTTTTATGTTATTTTTGGTTGAAGCTTAGTTTGGGATTTTCAAGGTTTTAGTGGTTTTTTGTTAGAAGTTTCTCTATTTTTTTGTTCAATTTAGAGGACTGGCTTGTTTTTTTATGTAATATTGAATATTTGTATTAAGTATCTAGCTATAGGATTCATGTAAAAGATGTAATTTTACCCTATCAAATAAATAATATTATTTTAAATATAATATAAAATACATCATAATATATATTAATTTATACTAATATATTGTTATATTTATGTAATATTAATATTAATATTTATGTTGTGATTTTCATGCACACTCAAGAATCCTACTAGGTGGCCTCTAATGTTTTAGGATTTGTGAAGAATTTTACTCCAAGGCACAAGTTGTAGGGTTATTTGTTGTATAAATAACTACATGGTGGAATATTAGTGAGCAATGGGTTATTTGTCTTATATGGTTTGAATAATATGGAATCTAAATGAAACCCAAAGTATAATAGAGATGGATGGGTGTATTCTAAGATAAAGTGGACTACACTAATTAAATTATAAAAATATGAAGAAATTAGTGTATAAAATAAGGTTTTGTGACTCAAAGTTGGATGAAACCCTTCTAAACTAGTATTTTTGTTATGGGTTTTGAAAATTTATCAATAACTAGTGCCTACCATAACTTTCAATCAACACATAAGACACAAACATAGTTAGGATGAAAAAGAAACAATTACAGTAAATTCAACATTCATATTTAAATTTTGATACCAATACTAGATTGATTTCACATATCCTATGCCAATGAGAGATTATATTTAATGAAAAAAAGAATTTAAACTAACTAATATCACAATCTAAATAAATATATTAAATTCACTCATACACAACCCAAAAAACTAAAATACTAGTGAAATGTAACTTCCTTAAAGAAACACAATATTTGGAAGAGACAAGCACATCAATATAAACTTATAGAACAATATCAAAATTTATTGTTCATCTCAATAGAAAATTTATCCCCACTTTTGAATGGATAGGGTAAATGTATATATCTTAGGATTGATATTCTTCATCCTTCAAGCAAAGTCTAATTTTAAATTTTATATAATAATAATACCATGTTAAAATTCATGTACACATGCATGTTTACAATGTATAACTTAAATAATAATTCCCCATAAAAATTAAATCTTAGATAGAAAAATATCCCAAAACACTTGAGTTAAAAATTAGGCATGCAATGATACATAAATACTACCTATAGTTATGATATGGCACCACTCAAATATGAAGATTTATGTTCATGGATTGGGTCCTTATCTTTAAAATTATAACTATAATTTATGTCACTATTATAATTGTCCCTAATAGAGTTGTGACTATAGTTAATGGGAGCACCAGTGGCACTACAACTAGAAGTGTGACAAAAGGGGGACCCTTTAGTGTTTTCACCACAATATACCTTAGAAATTGAGAAGGGAGAAATGGGGTAGCTACTAGGATATTATAATAATTTATTTGTTTCATATTCTTATATAGAGCATCACTTAAATCAAAATCTAATTAAATTATATCATAGTCAATGATTGACCATCTGAATAACTATGGAAGATTAGCCATTCATTGTACATGGATGAGCATAGAGGATTAGAACACTAATTTGAGTATGTTTGTATGATTGATATTGCATTTAAAAAATAATAATAATTGAATTATTTTCTCATTGGTCTTATATACAAACCCTTTTATCTCAATCTAATAACTATTGGTAGCTACCCAGAGATGGCTCTAAAAAATTACCCTTGTGACTAATTGTCCTAGAGGCATTTATAGACTAGTGACCCTCATATCCTTAAAAATAGACAATTCACATTACTCATGGATTACAAATGATTTAAATAGTGCATTATTCTCCTTGTTCCACTCCAAAAACCATCCATTCTTAAGGATATATGGTTAAGTACTAGTTCTACATCCAGTGTCAACATCAAGTTTAAATGTGTATACATTTTATTTCTTATAGTCTTTCCTATGAAGTTAATCTTGGCCTCCAAACATTTAATATGCCCATAATACTAAGATAAAATTCCCAATTTAGGTTGACACTTATATTTTATAGTTTTTATTTAACTAATTATGTTATACAATGTCTTAGTTGTACCCTATTCATTATCTAAAATGTCCTTGGGGATTCAATAGTACTTATTTCTTGAAAATTATGTTTTTATTGATCATAGATATAAAAAATATGATTAACAACACCCATAGTCACATGTATGAATCTTTATGGATCCTCTCAATATTCATTTGATTCCCTAGGGTGGGTCCTTTTTCTTTGTTAGGGAGAACATGTCATCCCTCTATTTTACTTCCATGGCTTCATCTTCATCCAATTTTTTTTTCTAATATTTCTCATGGTATTTATTTTTATATCAATATGGAAATTTACCTTAGTCATCTTGTTGATGATCAAATATTTCCCACCTATTTACTCCTCTTTTAACTTCTAGATACAATGATGAATGTACACTATAGCCTACTCTTTAGCCTGTCTAGTTAGTGTAGAAGTAGAAAGTTGATAATTTCCTAGTGGAGGAATCTACACTGAAGGGGAAAAATATAAATATAAGGTGTTTATGTATAAGGAAAGGAAAGAACATCCTTCCTCTAATTTTTGATTTTATTTTATTGGGGGTATCAATGATATACCCAGTCTTGTCTAGAGTCTTATATACATAGAATATGAAAGCATCTTTTGAATTGACATAGGAAATCATCATACACAATGGTTTTTATTGATTTGGTGGAAAATAATGTATATCAAAAATATAGGAAGACATTAATTATTCAAAATCTGATTTGGTATTATTATCTTTGCATAAGTGGTTCTTAAGAAAGATTGTATTATTGGATTCAAAGACAAATATGATAGATATTATGTGAAGGATGAATAGGTAACCCAATATTAGTAATAATAATAGGATAATAACTAATATTTAGGTATACTATACCAATTTAAATATAATTTTATTTAAATTACTAAGAATATTATCACCCTAAACAAAAGTTGATAATGTTTCTACTATTACAACAATATTTGGCATATTGGCCACTATTGAAACTACCTAAGTAGCTTTTGGCATATTTTATGTCTCCTTTTATATTTTTTAAATTATTCTCTAGTTACTAATCTTGTTCTTACTCCTACCCACTTCTTTATAGTTCCTCCCATGTTTCTATGTGAAGGGGACCCAATGCAACACCTAAGTACTCAATAGTTTTATCTTCTTCTTTATTTGCAAGGATTGAGGAGAGATAGGTGGATTCATAAATTTTTATTATAAGTTAAAATAAATGAGATATTAGTATTAGTGTAAATTGGTGTAACAATGGTAACCAAAATCCTACCAATAGTAGAAATTAGCTCTTTGGATGGAGATGGAGCAATGAATGGTGTTGGAGGCATGGGGACTTTAGATGATGAGTCAGTGGATATGGTAGTATGTGAGGGAGTCATAATAGTATGAAAAAATTGAATGGGTGAAAAAATTAGGGTAAGGTAAATTTAATATATAAACAATAGGAACTTTCAAGAAATAAGAATGAATACTTATTTCACTACTATCAATGGTGGAAATGGTGCCAAAAGAGATTGATCCCATTGGACTACCAGATATTATTGATATTCCCATATTAATTTCAAACTAAGGTGAAAAAAAACATGGAGGTTTTGGGAAACCCCTAAACTTTCTAGACTTGATATGATTATTAGTCTCCATATATGTGTTTATTTCCATTTGATGATGAGGATGGTGAAACTATAGTGGAGTTATCTCCTAATTGTCTATTCTCTTGGTATCTTCCTTAGTAATACTAGGATCATATTAGATCCTTTATGACACTATCATAGATATTCCTACCTTTTTAATTTTTACTATGACATCAATGTCATATTTAACATTCATAAATATGGGGTTGTGTTTAAACTAATGATGTCCATATGTAACATGAACACTTTTCCCACACCTCTCAAGATTGATCTTGATATTATTACTTGGTTCCCATTACCTAGATGGATATTTTCCCATGTCATAATGAAACTTTATCTTGCCCAAAAAATATACATGTTCCCATTTTTTATATTTCATGTGACCAATACTTAGAGGGACCTTATGAATAACTCCCTACCTAGAATTATTTAAATCAATGTTTACACTATCAAATATTTAGAAAGTAATTTTTTATTTAGACAACTTATCTAGGACTTGTATTTTTATATATAATATATATTCATAGGTCCATTATATCCTTATCACTATATGATCAGGGAAGAATAATTATTCTCCTATATTTTATATGCTTTTTTTGATAGGTTATGATAAACTAGGCATAACATGTCCATAAATGGGCATATACACCATTAGCTAAAATTAATTTATAATTACATGGATTTATTTTTTGAATATATATGTGTGTGAGAATAAAATAATCACAAATCCTATCCTTTGGGTATTCTTTTGATGGCACCCAAGGCAAATTTTGTGACATAGTCACATTGGAATTTATAACATATACCAAATATGAAATCATGTAAAAGTTTAAATATGATAAATTATCTATCCTTGAAATTTTTAACTTAAAATTGGTGATAATAATTTTTTGTAGGGTTATAATTTTATTGGAACTAATTTCTAACAAAGGCACCCATATCTCATGGATGTCATAAAACACAAGGAAACCATATAACCTATTTATTATTTCCATAGCTACTCTTATCCCTTTTATGAAATTATTTATGGGAATATATTAAATAAGGCCCTTTATTAAAAAAATATTAGGGTTCAAGTCCCATATTTTCAACTTATCATGGTCTATGTTGGTTGATAACAATGCATATGTAATATGTTGGTTATAATTCATTTTAGGGATATGGATTCTATAATAATTCTCAAAGGCATTTCCAACAATATAAGCCACATGGGTCATAATATGTCTATGATGCCATATACTTCCTAAAATATTACCATTAGAGAATAAAACATATAGTAGGTCTATGCAAGGCAATACTTTTGGTTTTTATGTGGAATTATTAAAACCTACTACCATAATTACTTATACATCATACATATATCTATTTGAGACTATGAATAGTTAGTATTATTCCATGTATGGATTGATTGCATCAAACATGTCCCAAAAATATGAATAATGTTAAAATTGAATTTCTAACTAGGTGGGTCAAACACCATGTCCATAAAAGTTATGCTTTTAATAATGGAATATGTAGACAATTGAGGAATTAAATATGAGTATGCCATTGTAACTTTTTAATGTGTCTCTAAATTTATCAAAACATTTATATAAAACTAGTGCTTCTAGTCATTTTGGATCTCAAATTTACACAAGATAGTTTGATAACAAGGTAGCTCAAATTTTCATTGAGAGATAAATATACTAAAAATATATCATTGGGCTCAAAACTTGAATGCATTGAGTTTATAATTCATGCCAATTAATTTTAGACAATGGATTATGATTTATTACCCATTTATTTGTCTTTCATTCTTATTTTGATTTTACACTATCAATTTTGGAAAGCCTAACTATCACATGGCAGATTTATGCTAATTTTATATGCTCAGTCATTATACTATTTCAAGTGTCTCTTTTATGTGATTTTTGTATTTTTTCATGTCTTTGATCTTAATTTTATATATAAGGATACACATGGAACTTTTTCATTTAATCATTATATGTAGGTATTTGAACACTATAATTTGGTCGTATAGGCTGTCAGATGCCAAGATTATGACACTTGTCTTGATCTCACTAATTTTGAGGGATTATATATTTGTACTATGTAAATTCATATAAAAATGCATAGGTAATCAACATTATGTGGTATGGATGAATATTTCTTACGTAGGATATGACTTTTATAATTTTCTTTGGAGGGTCATGGGTTTGTCAAAATTTGAAGTCTAATACATCAATATGAAACATTCTAAACAACCAAATTTGATGTGATCCAAAATAGATAAATATATCTTGAAAATATTAAAATTACAACAAAGTCTTGCTCATAAAAATTGCATAAAATATTGAATATAAATTGAGAAAATAAAACCATCTTCATGAAAGATATACATGAATAACAATACTTAGGACATGATCATGAATATTTGAATTTAAAGTGGGTCCCCATCTAAATGTTTCTAAGTTGGGGTATGTTGGTCACAAATCTTTTTGACTCAATGGGGAAATTCTCTACAGTACTTGAGAACCTAAAATCATGGTTTTATCATATATAACTTCAAATTTTACCAAAAATAAATAAATAAACCATAAAATTGAAGGAGGATCCAAATGTAATCATTAAAGATTTTATTCCTTATCATTCATTGGTTTAAGTGTGATCTTGTGAAGATCCATTCATCCTTGTTATGAGAGATTTAAAAAAGAGTTAAGCAAAGATGAAGATTTTATTGACCTTATTTTATCAAAATATTTATCCTTTGATTATTAAATTATGATAAGTGAGGTATTTATATGTTGCCAACCAAGCATCCCTAACCCCAATAGAGATACCCATGATTCCACTCTAATATTTGCTTTATTACCATCTAGAAATCCATATCCTTGATAGAGATACTTCAATCACCTTTATTACATGTATTTTATTATTTATTTATTTTTTAACCTTTCTTGTAAGGGTTGAAAACTACCATTGGTTGCATTCATAACAATGGAATAGTATCTTAGGTTATATATTTTCTTCACTCTTTAACCTTAATCAATGTATATTATTGATTTAACCTTTAAGGGATATATGGAATGTAAAACCATAAGTTATTAAAGTGATAAAATAATAAATTACGGAATAAATATAGAAATATCAATAGCCACTAATTTGATTAATTAATATTAAATTTTAATTTGCTAAATGTGGAAAATATGAGAGAAAATAATAACTTAGCTAGAAACATGGCTTTTAGGAGGGATCAATATAATAATAATGGTGAGTAGATAAATATGAATATCATCAATAGGTTAAAAGTGTAATAAATAGTGTTGGATATTATTGTAGTTAGTTAGACAATAGTGTAGTATGTTAATGTCTAATGCAGTGTGCTAGTGTCCCACTTAGAGTCTTCATAAACAATTTATAGGTTTTTTTTACCAGGTGCTATTCTAGTTATGGTCCAAATTTTAAGTCTATGAAACCAATAATTTTTGTTTCAGCTCTAGTTTCCTTCAAAAACTCTAGGTTTTCATGCTTGTGAGGGTTTGAATGAATACCATGAGAAAAAATGGGTTAGTGGGTTTGATGTGCTTGACGTGTGATCCAAACCCCTATGTGAGGACACTACCCAAATACCAATACTTTGAGGAGGGATAAAACTTTATGTAATTCTCAAATTTATGTGATATTTTTGAATGTCTATGATTGATAGAATGCCTAAGTGTGAATGCATGAGAGGATGCCATGGAGGTCACTTGAGATCTATATATCTACACTATGACTAGATTATTGAATGTATGGGCTAGATCAATATAATATTTGAAGAATTAGAAGATTTACCTTAATATCAAGTGGTACTTTTGTGTGATTATCTATGAAAATGTCCACCTAAATTTATGAGTGAAAATTAGTGTTTATATAGTGTTCCAATAAAAATGACATGGGATGGAGACTTAAGAATAAGTCTAGGTTGACCCTAATCTTCTTAGGGAGAAGAAAAATTACTTTTTAGAGGGAGAATGGACCTAAACTAATAATGTAATGCAAAATTATGTGTCTCATTAGGTGTTCTATATGCCTATATTCTATTTTTGACTTTCATGTGACTAAAAGTGGATCAAAAGGGTTCTTAATATGGGTCAAGTGCTATAATAAAGGTAAAGTGACCTTAAGTGCACATCCAAGGCCTAAATGGTTAATTTTAATGACTATGTCCCACTTATTCTATAAATTCAATAAATTTAAATGAATATGATAAAGAAAAGGGAGACATACCTAGACTTACCTAAGAGGCAAAGCCCATGAATGTGGATATAAGTATGTGAACTATGATCTATTGTGTGTCCTAAAAATGAAACATTTATGAATTAGTCCTTAATTTTGAAACATCAAAATCAAAGATAAAATTAAGTAAAGTTATGAGATAGAGGAAAGGAATGAATATACCTCATTAGGTATATGAACTAATTCTAAAACTTGGTGACATACTATGTGTGTAGATGATGATAAAATGGTGAATATCTTTGACTAAGATGATGGATTTCACATCCTCATGTTTGGGTGACTCAAGAACTCAAACTAGCCTTGACTCCATCATTTCCCACCTTTGCTCAGAGGATCATAACTTGTGAATAATTTGGATTGGACTGATGATTTTTAAAACCTTCTCATGTAGGTGGCACACGAGCTCAAGTAGTTTATGACTCCATCATTTCCTACCCATGTTTAGGAGATGCATCTAAAACTAAAATTGTGTGATGAAGCTATAACTATGTGATGTAGTTGATAATGTGTAAGATGTCTCTAGGCTACATAGTAACTCTAAAATGTAAAATACTCAGAGGCCACATGGGAATTCTAAAATGTAAAACATCTCAGGGTCTACTCAATAACTCTAAAATGTAAAATGTCTCATGGGCCACTCAAGAATTCCAACCATTGTAGATGTAATGAGTCATTAATTCGGTGTAAAACTAGTGAAAATGATGTTTGGAGTAACAACATGAAGAATGACATGGATTTACCATTCCATTTGAGAGTACTAGTACAAAAATGAGCATATGAGAATAATGTGTTGTGTGCATGCTCCTAATTTCCATACTTTTTCTATGGATTCTATATTAAATTATATTTGTATTTTCATGATGCCCCAATATAGGGAAACCTATATAATTATATATAAAATATGAGTATATACTAATCATATTTGATAGTTTATTATTGAAAATATGAAAACCTAGATTTTACCTATTATAACTTTCTATAAATTCTAAAAAAAAATATTTCTGGGGCTACTTGATAGAAGCATAGTCCCATGGTCAATAGAAAACTATGTTAATGTCATATGTACTGCATTATTGATGAAATGTTCTAATTATGATAGAAACTAAGATTTATCTATATGTGACTTTGTTTCACTATATTCTCTTTAATCTAAGTTTTTAAATTTATGTCTGCATGTTGAACACAATATTCTAAGTGCACTAGGATGGCCAAATCTATATGACAAACACATTTGAATTCCCCATCTTTTGAGGGGAGTTGTTTAACCTCTACAATAACTATCCTCCAAAGAAAATCTATGCATCTTGTGTGTTAGACTGAGAATATATGATATATACATGATAAATGAATATAATGTGTATACATGATATGGAAATGTAAATTAATCTGATCATAAGTTGGTAATGTATGATTTATGTTAGATCTAGCATTCACAAGGTTGACAAGATAGAAACAACAATGTAAGCACATATATGAACAATAAATCTTTTTATAATCTAAGTATACTACCTAGGGGATGGGACATGATATCTATCAAGGTACCTAAGGAGGAAGGGAAAATGCATGAGGTCCCTCATGGCATTGTAAACTATATTTGAGTGTAAAAAGCAAGAGACAAGTGTCATGTATGTGAAACATATGTGAAATAATACATATAAACAAATGAGGCACACAAAGTAGGCCAAGGGGACATAATACAAGGGACATGGGAACATGCCACTAATTCAAATAAAGAGCACACATATAAGGACATATTGAAATGGCCACATACATAAAAAATAAATAGGTTTGTATTAAATCCACATGGAAAGACATGTCAAATATCAGCATCCAAAATCAAGAAGGACACACAAGGAGATGGGCACATGTCCTAATCATACACACAATTAAAGGAATTGGATTAGATTTATAAAATAATGACATATTCAAATGTCCTTGAGTAGATGTAGAAACAAAGAGACACGATCAAATATAAACTAATAAAAGTAGGCATAACATGTGGTATAAATCCATAATTAGAAAATATATACATTAGTTGGGTCTATATTAGTAGTAGTTGAAACCAAATTAATGTAGTATAATATGATCAATATCTAGCTATAATAAATATTAAATATGAGATGTGGAGTATATAAAGATATAACTTGGCAAAATAGAAGCTATGTAATATGATACCCCCAATAGAATAATTTAACAATGTTAAATTTGTGTATATGGGTATGTTCCCCTAATGGACAAATAAAAGTAAATATAGATTTGTGTACAGGACCTAAGTCCTGTTATAATCTAAAAAAACTCGAAGAGAATAAGTGAATCATGTATGTATGGTAAAAATGACTAAACTAACATAGATAACATATGTAATAGCTAGTGAATAAAGTAATGGAAATATGGAAATGCACACAATCTTAAATTTGTATTTTTTGAGCAATACTTGAATGTTTTTATATTTTTTAAAATATTATGTTGTTTTTTCCCTTTTGAGTATAGGCTATGTACAATTAATATGAAAATGAAACTATATACAAGTAAGATGGAAATTAGTTAAACTATGTACAAGGAGAGTGTTAGGGATAAGAATTCATATACTGATAAGGAATGGTGCTAAAATCACAACATGTCATCAATGGGATGCCTCTATGTAACATAGGTGAAATCTTCACTTTATGAATGGTATATATCACAATAATCTATGTTGTTCCAATCATCTTATTCATTTTGATTAGCAATGTCTAGATTATTTATTAGGATCTTTCCATTTGAAATTGTATCCACTATAGGTATAATTTACTGTTTTAGCTCTTGTTGGGAAGAAAATATATCCTTTATATAATATTTAATCATTTCACTTGTATGTGAAAATTATATGCAACCTTTTTTTTTATCAAATTTTCCTCTTATTATTATTAACCATTAACTTCCTAAGATAACATTACAATAAATTAAACTTGCAATAACATGAAAAGTGAGAGAACTTTCTTTTGATGCATATGAAACTATTAATTAAAGAGACATAAATAATTTTATAGAATAATGTGTTTTATCTATATGTGTAGAGTCATTTAAAAGAGACATAAGAAATGATAGTAAACAAAAAATGATTGGTTGATAATTCATGATATTAACATTTGTGCATTACTTTCCACATATATAAGTTATGATAGTGAAAGGATTCTGATATGAAGGAGGGATTGTAGTTTCTCCCTTTACATTAAAATTTTAAGATGTATCTTTTGTATGTATTTATTTCTTTGAATACTCTACTTTTATAAAACCTCTTTTGAGAATTATTGTTTGCTTAGCCTAATTCTAAATGTGCAACTTAAATTATAGCTCTTTTTGTAATATTACCTTTACATCTAGATATTTTAACTTGATAAACTATATATGTGAATGATTTTAATTAGTATGTTCCATAAACCCCAAACCTTGTTTACCAATATTATCAACTTCTTGATGTATCACTTCTTGATCTAATTTTTCTTTGTGAACCTTTTGTTATTTTGATTTATGCTTTGGTAACTACTTTTGTATTATTTCTAAATTTGACCCTTTTTTAATATGTTCCTATATCACTATGGATTTATTAAATTATTCATATTTTATAGGTTCTTCATTATAAATTATCTATTGTATATGATTTTTGATGCCAAACATGAATAGGTGTGATGACCATGCATTCTACAATATAAAAAATAGGATATGTATCTCCTCACTATATGTAGAGGAGGTAAGATGATCAACTTAGATTTAATCATTTGCATTAAAATATCACTTGAAATTCTATTTTATCTTTGAATATTTTTTGAATAAATAGTTATAAATGTACTTTGTTGTGATTTCTTATTTTGACATTGTAACATTACTTGCCATAAAATGACTAGGTAAAGATGCATATACATGATTGACATTGATGTGACCTAAATTATTTTGTCTTTTAATATGATTTTCCAAAACTATAATATTTTTATGAAACAGATAATTATGATTTTATAATTTTTAAATTAGCTTGTTCATACTGATAATTTCATCCCTTAGAGTCTCACAAGTGCAAACCCTAGTTGATTCTGATTGAACATGTAAACACATGTCTAGAATGAGAAATATGGGAAGGGAAGGGTTTGAAGTATTAATAAGATGAGTTTAGAAATTTTAAGTAGTAGTATATGTTACTTTACCTCTTGGAGGAGTGATATCATAGACCAAGCTAGAGGTAAATTAGTTATCACGATCATGTAGAGGATGAAAATAATATTATTTATTCATGAAATTAGGCAATTCAACTTGGAAGAGGAATGTTAGGGTATAACATATCAGATCTAAAAACACCTAAAATGACCATTAAAATAAGGTAAAAAAAGAGAATAACCTTAATAACATCTAGGTTTAAGGCTTTTACACTATTCAATGTAAGTTGAGTTCACCAAATGATTTAACTTTTAAGGGATTTATGGAATGTAAAACCCTAAGTTGTTAAAGTGATGGAATAATAAATCAAGGAATAAATATATAAATATAAATAGCCACTAATTTGATTAATTAATTATTAATTCTATATTTTTAGACATGGAAAGGATGAGAGAAAAAACAATAATGTAGCTAGAGATAGATATTCTAAGAGGGATCAGACTATGAAAATTCATTAGAAGATAGATATAACTATCATCAATAAGATTTAATGTCAAAAACAACCTTAGACATTATCACAATCAATTAGATAATATTACAATGAATTAGTGTCTAATTTAGTTCACTATTTTCCCACTTAGATTCTTCATAAATGATTTCTATGTTTTGTATATCAGGTCTTGTTCTAGCTATGGTTTAAATTTCAAGTTTATACAATCAACACTTTCTATTATAACTCTATTTCACCCTAAAACTCTAGGTTTTCATGCTTGTGAGGGATTTAATGAATAAAATGATAAAAAATGGTTAGTGTGTATGAATTTTTAGATGTGTGATCCATACCTCTATGTGGGCATGCATAAGTGATCAAGATTGATTGATTTTTCCTGCTTATGTGATATGCATGAATATCTATAAATGGTAGAATGTCTAAGTGTGAATGCATGAAAGGATGCCTTGGAAACCATTTGAGATCTAGATACCTATGTTAAGGATATATTTTTTAATGTATGGGATGAATAAATATAATATTGGAAGAATTGGGGAGCTTTACCCCAATATAAAGTGTCACTTTTGTGTGTTTCTCTCTGATAATGTTCACCTAGAATGTAAAAATGTAAAAATAGTGTTTATATAGTGTTCCAGTAAAAATGATTTGGGAGGGTCACTTAAGAATAGGTTACACCAACCCTAATCCTCTTAGGGAGGTGAAAAATTACCTTTTGGAGGGTTTAGGGACATAAATTACTAAGGGATTATGCCATTATGGGTCTGATGTGGTGTTTTATAGGCTTTGGTCTTATTTGTGACTAAAATTGGATCAAAAGGGCCCTTGATATGGGTCAAGTTATAGACTAAGAGTAAAGTGACCTCAAGTGGACATCCAATGCATAAATAGTTAATTTTAATGATTGTAATTATATCTCAAACAAGTCTTAAATTTTTAAAATTGTAGTTAATATTTCATAAAGATAGGTATTTCTATAATTTGCATGATAGAATTAGAGTAACTTGAAATAGTCTAATAAACTTTTTTGATTTAGCTAAAAATTTATGTTTAAACATGATAGGTTCCTTGATTCAAGGACTTATAGTACATTGAGAATAATCCACAAAAAATATTTGAATTTGATTCCCTCCTACCTTGTTAAGATAATATTGATGAAATAAAAAAATTATTGGATTTTTATGAATTAAAAAGAAAAACTAGTCTATGAAAGCAAAACAATTATAATAGAAAACAAGAAATGCTGGAAATGAGAAATATATCCTACTAAAACATGAAATTAATGTATTAAAAAAGGAATATAATCTAATAAAAATGGAAATATATTATAATCCTACCATTAAGGTAGAACTCATAATAATTTTGATATGGTTGTAGTTGTAGTAGCCATGAAATAATGTTTCAGGAACTACCCATTGGTTGAAAAATTTAAATCATTACCTTCGATATATTTCAAGTGAAAAACATTGTTACCTATAATTTCATAAATATAATATGGTACAATACCAAATGGAGTTAATTTATCATGTTTCCTTATCTTTTTGTGTTATTTATCCCATATAATCACCAATTCTAAAACGTAGAAAACCTTAAATTTTGATCTTTTATCAAACCATATTCTAACAATATCTTGGTGTTTGTTGAATCTTTGCAAAGCTTCAATTCATGTGTCTTCCATCTAGAAAATGTATAGTAACCTTGAATGAATAATCTCATATTATTCTATATACTATTGTATAAACTGATAGTTTTGAAGCTTAAAACTAATGGGAAACACATGCTACTACCCAAAAACTAGTAGAAATGGGGAAGCTTTGAGAACTTGTTTGTGTCTTGTTAAGTCTGCCCATAGTGAACACTTAAGAACATATTACATTATATTTTTTTTATTCCAATAAATTACTAGTGGAATACATTAATTTGTTATTAGTGGATTATAAAACTACAATTACCTATGGATAGTAATTCAAATAAAACTTAAAGGCAATTTGATTATTGTAGTCCTAATCAATGACCTATGTATATTGGAAGGTTGGACCATTATTTTACACCAAATAAACTAGTTTCCTCACTCTAGTTATAATAAATTATTTAGTAAAATTAATCAAATTTTGAGATATATAATTAATTTTTCCTACAACCTCAATCCATATGTTACAGTAATATGTGGTTGTTAATACAAATTTCAGATTTTTGTAGTTTGACCTATAGTTTAGTGTATACATATATATAGTTTTTATGTACATTGTAGGGTGTTTTGAGAGATAATGTTTTCCAAATTTGTATCAAACCCCAAATTAGTTATTAGAGGACACTCCCTCTTATGCATAGTTTTAAGTTTTATTTTATGTTGTAAAAAAAGTAAAACATTAAATGCATATTGCCTCATATATCTCACCATCAAGTGTATTCCTAATAACCAATATGGATATAGAAATAAAGAGTAGTATAGGCTTGGGTTTATTTTATATTTTATCTTAGAATAGGGAATAATCTACTGATCCAATTATATTTTAGTTTTTTCTTCTTTTAAAATCTGATCAACTACTTGTAGTGATTTTTAAGTGAAGTTTCTATACATGGGAAGGAGAAAAGTATCCCTTTTTTAGTATTTTATACATACATGTTTTTAGAGTCATTATTTATATATATAAAGACAAATTGATTGTAACAAGATATTACTCTCTATCACTAAGAATTTTTCATATATTTATTTTTAAGAAGTTATGTTATATTAATAACAACTACCTATTTTAAACATGGCTAGTATAATTGGTTCAAGCCGATATATGTTTCTTTAGTGATATGAACTATAATTTGAATGTAGTAAGTGTCACTTGACACCACCCTATCCTTAACTTAGACCTATAAATATCTTAGGGCCTCTTCTAATAATTTTATAGCTTATGTGTGCACTCATCCCTTGACAATATATGTGAAAATCAACAATAATCCACCTCTTAGGCACCCCAAACCCTTTTCACCCATTTCATCCACTTAGAAAATAACATAACCCTTGGGTGTATAACACATGGAAATATTAGCAAAGGGGTAATGCTATTGACCCTTAGATTTCTTTACCCCTATCTAATATATTTACACTTTCTAGAGTAATTTAGGGTTGGCCTAGACAAATTTCATGTCTCCACAAGCACCACAAAACTATATAAAGACCACTCCCATTCATTTATCCACTAGATG
The DNA here is from genome assembly GCA_037957365.1 of Torreya grandis. Lineage (NCBI taxonomy): Eukaryota > Viridiplantae > Streptophyta > Pinopsida > Cupressales > Taxaceae > Torreya > Torreya grandis. The sequence continues at coordinate 1,080,537 of JARHVA010004384.1, forward strand.
GAAAATAGATGAAAATATCATGAACACACTAAGAAACAATTGTGCAAATTTAAGTCCATTTATCCTTATTCTACCATACTTCTATAGACAACCATCTATAGTATCCCATAACATAGATTACTTAGGTTTCTAGTCTCAATACACACCCAAAGTATTTAAATCAACATTTACACTAGCATTAACTTGCACATGCACTATCAATTAAATCATGAGAACTACATTAGGATTGATCCCATTTTGAGGTATTGGTATGTAGGCAATACTCAACACCAGGGGTGTTGAGGTCATGTCCAACCTACCCTAATAAAACCACTCTAATTCTAATCATGTTCCTAAAAACCATAATAATCATGGAGGCTTAGGGTTTCACATCAATATCACTAAAAAAAAAGAATAGATAGTGATTTAGGAGTTATCCACATAGACATAGGCTTCTTAACAAGGCAAACATCTGCCTATAAATTCATTATTCCATTCACTCAGGGTCCTTATCATGGTACATGAGCACACTAGTGGAGTGCACTATTATTAGAAGGATCACACTACTATATGAAGAATCTTTTGACATTTGTTTTGTATTGTTGACACATTTAATTGGTCCTATACTATTTTCCATCCTACCACTTCTCTTTCCCAGTAGTTTTTCTAGCTAAGTATCTCCTTTATAATTCATTATTATTTATAGGCTTAACAAAATACTCAATAATTATAAAAATTAGTTATTTTTGATATTTATAAAATTATTCCTTAATTTTTATACTAAATGCTTTATCTAATTGTGTTTTTACATTCCATAATCTAAAAAATAGTTAAATCATTTGGTGAACCTAAATTACTTTGAATAAAATCTAAAATGCTAGCCTTAAATGCTCTTAGCGTTTATATCCTTTTATTTTCTATGCTCATTAATTAATATCAAAATATTAGATATGATTCATTATTTTATTTTTGCATTATTTCATGGATTTATTTTATTAAAAGGTTTAAAATATATAACTTTTTGTTTTCTTACTTCCCCAGATACAATCACAGAATTTGATAACCAATTCGATGATACTGATAAGAGAAAATTTGAATATTTTATTTATAAACATTAAAATATGTGATATTACCTTATCCATATTTTTAAAAAATATATCTTGAAGTCCACTATAGGGAAATAATCCAAACCCATAGATGCTAATATTGGTATACCTACTATAGGGGTAACTCAAATTCTAAAAAAACTTGCTACAACATGAAAACTATCACTAGAAATAATAGTTATTGTGATTAGTACACATCCATATACTTTAGATATATAATCACTTTGGAAAGATATGCATTCTCTATAGTCTAAGGTGCTACATATTCAATATGGTGCTACTAGACCATCTCATACCTTGGACTCTCATGTTCTCCTACATTCACCTTTGGTACAACATATAGTGGCAACTACTTTACCATATATATTTGTGGCACCCATGCTTACTCTATATGATGGTAATAATGACCCAGAGAATCATTTGCATGCTTTTCACATAGTGTGTTTAGACTACATGTCCCATTATTGTCTTTTAACTAAGTTATTCCATCATAGTTTAAAGGATTGTATTATAATGGTTCTATGATATCCATAATCAGCCCATCACAACATTTAACCCACTGTCGTATGTTTTTTTGACGCACCTTTCAATCAACATCAGTGACAAGGTTTCATAAGCTCAAGTTGTACAACCAATTAAAAAATCTAATGAGCCAATAACTAAATATGTCTTACTATATAAAACTATATTATAAAATATGATTATCCCCATTGTAGATAGAGAAGTTTAGGACCTAATCAAAAAAATACTATTAACAACATTAAATGAATCTATATTATGAAAAAAGGGTTCATAATTTATAGATTTATGCCATATAGTGAAGTAATGGGAAGTCAAACCTTTTTCCATGGGCAAGTTAAAGTATGCAACTAGATCATATTTAACTAACAAGTGTTCAAATAATCCCCCTTATAAGGTGAAGCCCAATGAAAACAATAATGAACATAAGATGATATTCAACACAACATCAAAGCTAGATTCACATCTAGTGTTATCATCTCCTCTAAGGAGACCATTTACAACTCATCCTGAACTACCCACTCATGTTTTCCAAAAGCTTTTGGAAAGAAATGTCATATCTCTCCCTCCCATCAAATAGGTTGATATGAGTATGCCTCTTCTAAATAACTATGATTCCAATGAATTTTTTGATTATCACAAGGCCACAAACCATATTAAAAATAGCTGCATCATCATATAACATAAGATCTAGGACTTTATAGAGGGTAATATCATTGATGTGAGCACTCATAAATAAAAATCTAAAGCACAACCAAATGAAGCTAAAGAAATGAAAATATTTTATGATCCATTTCCAAAGAATATGGATAATGATATAATAGAAACTTTAGGTGTTCATTGTAATTATCAAGCACATCCATCAACAACATCCTGTCATACTCATACAAAGGACACAAATCCTCTAAATAATGCTATCAATATGTATCATACTATAGTACCCACTAGGCATCTTATCACTTTATTAGAGAAAGAGATCATTGTCAATCACTCATATTTATATGCACTCTTTGTATGATCCTACATTGATCATCATACTATTTAGAGTGTCATGGTTGATAAAGGATCAAACATTAATATGTGTACTATTACATTTCTACATCAATTGAGATATTTAAATCATGATATTTCTTAGATAGATAAAGTTATTTATTTTTTTAGTGGTCATGTTTAGAGATCTATTAAGGAGATAGTAGTTACATTACAAGTTAGTCCCACATATGTGGCCACTATTTTCATAGTGGTATCTAGTATCGACACATTTGACATGTTATTGGGTAGGTCTTGGATACATAAGCTTTAAGTCATCCCTTACACTATACATACATGTATTTAGTATATACATGATAATTAAGTTGTTATCATTGGGGCCATTCCATATGATTATCCTTTAACTACTCCAGATCTAGTTACATAATAGTCACCATGCTACACATTTGACCTATAATGTGTCTACGGATATGTGTGGCCAAATTTTTGCTTACATGCCTTCATATTAGCTTGTTTCATTTCTTGATGTTCTTAGTATGGTCAACCTATGGAATAAACTTGGATAATTAGATTATATATAATAAGTAGTGGTTAGTATTTTATCATCATATTATGAATTTTTTTCTTATTGGATTGTTGTGGAGGTTACCCCCTCAATGTGGATCAATCATAATATTCAGGTATCATGCTCTTTCACCAATTTTTATTATAGTTCCAATTATTCTACTCCTAGTTATATAATATATAATTATACTTTTAAAAATCATCTAAGATAATTAATTACAAGTGTTATTAGATCTTTGATTTGGGCAAGTTTATATGGAACAATTTTTTTGGAACACTAGTAGGTCAGAAAACATAAATTTTAATCTGCAGAGAATTGAAATTTTCATCATCATAGTTTTATTCATGATGTTTTTTTATAAATAAAAATACTAGGGTAAAAATGTCTAGAATTTATCCTTATGTAAATTATGAATCATTTAATTAATCCCTATTAGATGACTATAATTGTATATTCTACAATACACTTTTTTAGTCCAAAATTTTTACCCTTATGCACAATAGTAATGGTTGGATTCATCTCAATGAGATGATATCGACTGTGTATTCCATTGGTAACTTTTATCAGAGATAAAACCCTATTAGGATTTATTTATGGTTATTCTAAACACTCAGACCTAGGAAAGGAAAAAAAAACTTTGAAAACGCTTCACAAGGATGGCATGGAGTTTATAACTTTTGATCTATGTATTTTAGAGGTAGTTCAACAAATTAAGTTTGAGTTTTATGGAATGGTGAGAAAGATGATTTTTATATAGTTTAATGGGACATTATTGGATTGAGAGGGGACCTAGATAGTGTGATTTACCAATTGAAATAATAATTTTTGAGATTGGACAACTTGTTATCTTAGCTATTATAAAATAATCCTCCAGTACTTCAATTTGGTTCTCCTCCTCTAAAAAATACCAACACCAATCTTGTCCCTAAGTTGATATTGACAAAATTAGACCTAAAAAAGTTTTATGGTAATGATCCACTTACCTGGCTCACTCAAATTATAAATTTATTTGATTTACAATAGATTCCATGTTTATAAAAAGTGGTTATGGCCTATTTATATAGGTAACCTAAGCCATTCATTTGGTATCATTGGTTGTGTGCTCAAAATAAAAATAAGGGTATCCTAGTTTCATGGTTGATATTTTTAAGGATTTGAAAATCCACTAACACAATAACATCAATGAAAACTACTTTAGTTATTTAGCCAAGTTTTTCCAGACTGAGATAGCTAAGGACTACATTCATCAATTTAAGAATATATCCTTACATCTAGTAGACATCACTAAAGAAAATCTAACTAACCTATTTTTTGGTTCCCTCAAAGATATAATCTAATTGGATGTTTGAATTTTTCATCCTAGTACTATATCTAAGGCTATATTAAGGGCACACATGGCTAAGGAAAAATAGTTGATCAAATGAAGACCTTTTATCGATGTCTATGAATACACCTTCTCAATACCATATTTTCTAGTACCTACTAGATTGACACTTCAAAAAGGAGAAGTAAATCATGAAAAAGGTTTGTGTTTTGGCTATAATATAAAATAGAACAAAGGACATAGATGTGATGAAAATAATTTATTTTACATTGACGACACCAATGATGAGAACTAAGATGAACAGGCTTTAGGGGTGGGTTTAAAAGAACTTGAGGATGAAAATGAAGATTCTAAACCTACTATTTATATCATGCACTTTAAGGTATTATTACTCTTCAAAATATTGAGGTGGTGGGTTTATTAAAGAAATAGAAGGTGACTATGTTAGAACTCCATCAATATTAGGTCATCTACTCATTTGAATTGTTTTATTTACCCAGATCTAGACTTTCAGGTCATGATCATAGATGGTGATGTAATAAATTTTTATATAAATGACATAACATTAAGAATTTGATATGAGACTATTTGTTATATTACCTTATTTTTACTATTCCCATAGGAGGATCTGACATTGTTTTGGGACTATTATGACTCATCACTTTGGGCACTATTACAATGAATTTATAAGAAATATTCATGTGGTTATATTTAGAAGATATGACAATTTAGATACATAGATTATGGGATAAATCTCCATAATTACATAGTTTTGACTAGATGTCAAAGATTCTCAATAAATATGTAGAAGGTTTTATATCACACTTATTTTACATAGAGGCTCAACCAAACAAGGAGTCTACACATCTTGATTTGAAAAGGGTGATGTATGACCATTATGTTATTTTTAGTGACATGCCAAAATTAATTCATCAAATTCATGCACATGATCATGCCATTAGAATAATTCTTTAAATTACACCACCCAACATTAGACCCTACATGTATCCCTATACCTAGAAGAGTTAAATTAAAAATATGGTACAAGAGATGTTAGAGGAAAGAATCATCCAACATAATATAAGTGGATATTCCTCCCTAATGGTCATGGTGAATATTAAGGATGATAATTTGAGGATGTGCCTAGACTAAAAATAACTCAACAGGTACACCATCAAAGATAAGTTTCTTATTATAGTAATTGATGATTTTATAGATGAATTACACGGTTCTATTTATTTTACCAAGTTATACCTTTACTCTAGGTATCATAAAATTCATATTCATGATGAGGACATACATAAAATATATTTTAGAACTCATGAAGACCATTATGAAGTTACATTTGTGCCTTTTGGCCTTAGAAATATACCACCTACATTTCAGATTTTGGTGAATACTATTTTTAGAGCCATTTTGAGAATGTTTTTTTTAGTGTTTTTTGATGATATACTCATATGCAACAAACATTTTTAAGACCATTTTAATCATGTGAATTAGGTACTTCCATATCTATAAAAACATCAACTTTATGCCAAACCTTCCAAACGTGATTTTAGTGTCTAAGAAGTGGATTACTTAGGTCATATTGTCTCACATGATGGAGTGCAATTTGATCATATTAAAATCCATGTGATGATGGATTTATAGGTTCCCAACACCCTCAATAACCTCTAAATATTATTGGGGCTAATTGTTTACTATCATAGGCTTATTAAAATTTATCGTAACATTGTAAGCCCACTCACACATTTGATGATTAAAGACTCCTTACAATTGATTGAATAAATTAACAAGGCATTTAAACAATTGAAAATGTCTATGTGCAAAAATTTAATTTTTGATACTCTTAATTTTTCAAAAACTTTTATTTTGGACTGTGACGCATCAAGATATGACATGGGCAATGTAGTCATGCAAGGAGACAAACCATTAGAATTTTATATTCTCCAAATAAAGGGGGAAAATATGATAAAACTAAAATATTATAAACAAATGATGGGTACTCTAAATAGTAGTGAATAAATGGAGACCTTATTTAATGGGTTGTCATTTGTAAGTAAAGACTAGGCATGATAGCCTTAAATATATTTTCCAATAATGGTTATCATATGAAAAAAATAGAAATGGGCGACTAAAATATTAGGTTATGATTTTGAAATAGTTTACTAGAAAGGAAAATATAATGTGTTAGAAGATTACCTATCTTGATGGGATGAATTAGTTGAGGCATTATTACACATCATGACCTTGTGATAGGCAGTTTGGCTAGAGGAAGCAAAATCAGAATGAGAGGCTGGCAAATTTACTAAAGTTTTGATTCAAAACCTTCAATAGTGTTATAGAGAATATGAAAATATTACATGAAAAGAGAACACTTTATATTATAAATATATATTATACATTCATAATAATTCTCTCCTTAAATGTATGATTTTTTAAGAACTCCTTACCTCTCCAGTGCGAGGTCAGTCCAATTTTTTGAAAACATATCATGGAATCAAGAAAGATTTATTTTGGGAAGGAATAAAGGGGGATGTCAAGAATAGTTTGGCTGAATTCATGGTATGTCAAAAAAATAAAGGTGAAACCATTAAGACCCTTAGTCTTTTAAAACTTTATCCATCCCTAGCCAACATTGGGAAGAAGATTTTATGGACTTCATTATAGGGCTACCATCATTTGATGGTAAAAATATAAATAATGGTAGTTATGGATTGACTCACCATGTATGTTAATTTTTATTCCTTATCAAAATAATTTTTTGATAGTATAGTAGCTTCTACATTTCTCAATATAATTTATAAATTTCATGGTACTCCAAAGATCATTGTAAGTGATTAAGATTACATATTTACTAGTATTTTTTAGATTGAATTATTTTTCTATTTGGGATCCTAGTTGGTTCATATCTCATACTATCACACTAAATATGATGGATAAATAGAGGTCGTGAACAAATGTATTGAAGGGTTACTTCATTTTTTTTATGACAAACAAGATAAATGGGTTCATTGGTTGTCACTTGCTGAATGGTGCTATAACACTTCTTTTCACACTTCTTCCAAGATGTATCCATTTATGTCATTACATGGGTATAATATTATATACATCACTTCATGTTTGATAATGCATCCTAAGTTTGGATGTATTGAAGAACACATTCACCATCAATATGAGGTGTTAGTCATTTTATGAGATAATTTAGCAATGGCACAAAATCAAATGAAGCAACAAATAGACCAACACCATAATGAGTGAAATTTTGACATAGGTGATTAAGTATTTATGAATTTGTATACATATAAATATATGTCTATAAATTAAAAAAAAGGATAATAGTTTGTCACATAAGTATTATTTCCCTTACTAGATCTTGTAAAAAATTGGTAGTGTGGGTAACAAGCTATAATTATGCCCATCCACACACATACATTTGGTTTCCATGTATATTTCTTGAAGAAAGTAATTTGACACAGAGTTTACATGTACAATAATTTACCTATATTATATTAATATGGTTTAGTCATTTAGTATCATAAAGAGATCATTCATAGGTGTAGTAAGTAACTCTAGACTTGTGATATTAAACAATAATTGATCAAATGGAAGAACCTGCATTATGAAGATGAAATATGGTAGGATGGAGTGTTTTTACTTCAACATACTAGTTTGATTTAAATTTGAGGTCAATGGTTTTTTAAAGGGGATGGGAATGTTATGCCCTTAACCAATAGTGCATCTAAGAATATGTTTGGTCACCTTATGGCTTACACTCCTTCATACTAACTTACTTGTGTTTCTCGATGTTATTAGTCTGGTCATCCTATGGAATAAACATGGATAATTAAAGTATACATATAATTTAGTGGTTATTATTTTATCATAATATTTTAAATTCTATTCTTATTACATTATTTTGGAGGTTGCCCACTCAAAGTGGCTCAGTCATAATATTCAAGCATTATGCTCTTTCATTAATTATTTTTATCGATATGATTATTCTAATCTTAATTATATAAATATAATTATATTATTGTAAATCATATCAGCAATTTACATATACACCAGTAATAATTCCATAAATTACCATACCCTGGACATCATTTCAAACACTAGTGTGAGGTCTACTTATATATCATTACCACATATACATACTCTCCCATGGATATATTTATTAGAGACACCCCTATAGAAGAGACATGCTATGGATTTTAAAGATTCTCTCTTTACCCAATTCATACCTAGATTAGTGATTTTTATTCCCCACATCATTCAACATACAACATCCATGATAATTCTAATCACTTACACCAGATGGGTTGGAAATGTCCTTAGAATTCATATACCAGTTTATTTAGACCCATATATTCATGGCCACACTTCACATTTAGATTTAACTATAGATCATTTAGTATGTCTAATTTCAAGATCTTAGATACCTCTTTGCACATCATGTGTATTCATTTTTACTTTACTCAAGACATGTCACTTTGAAAGTGATTCCATCATGAGATTCATCAATTATTATGTTCTCACAATTTACTTGTACATGGTTTAAATTATCTTGCTCCTTTTACATAGTTTCATTTTCATGTTTCTTATACATAGATTATACTCAACAAACACAAAAAACAAATAACAATATAATATGTTTTAAAATACCAAAACATTCAAATTTTACGTACAAAATAAAAAATTTGGATTGTATGAATTTACAAGTTTACATTCATTCTATTTTGAATTTACTAAATATGTTATTTATGTTAGTATAGTTAGTTTTATCAAAAATATGATCTTCTCTTATTCCCTTAGAGTGTTCATAGATTTATATAGGACATAGGTCCTCTACATAGGTATAGATTTGCTACTATCTACTCCTTGAGGGAATACACACACACACTCATACACACATAAACATGCACACGCGCACACACACACACACACACAGACACACACACACACACACACACACACACACACACACACACACACACACACACACACACACACACACACACACACACACACACACACACACACACACACACACACACACACACACACACACACACACACACAAACACACAAAAACACACACACACACACACACACACACACACACACACACACACACACACACACACACACACACACACACACACACACACACACACACACACACACACACACACACACACATAGAATAGAGTGATATAACTTTGTAAACTAGAAGTTGTATATATGATGACCCTAGTGGGTGATATCTCAATGTTGAATATATATTCAACATTGAGATATCACCCACTAGGGTCATCATAAATACAACTTCTGGTTTACTAGGTTATATCACTCTATTCTCCATATCATAGATTTAATATTGATTATATATTGATATCAATCATCCTATACTACATTGATTTTTTTCCATGTACTACTACTATAGACTAAACTTATCTACATATTTTCTCTTACATAGATTTATACCACATGATTATGGATAATTTCATTTTTGGATTTATTAATTTAGATTTAATTGTCTATCTTTAATTATACATATACTCGAGAGCATTTGAATGTAATTATTTTATGGATATAATCCAATTAATTTCATTGTGTGTACACTTTGGACATGGGCCCATGTTATTGTGTGTGGTTATTTATTGTGAATGCATACATTTTAAGATGTCCTTCCATGTGAATCTAAACCGTCATTGATTTTTCTTTCTAAATGTGGACATTTGAACATGTCCTTGTATGTGTACCTTTTCTCAGACTTAGTGATTGTGCCCAAATCCCTTTTATTTTTGACCCTTCACCTACTTTACATGATTCATGTGTTTGTATGTATGATCTTATGTATACATCATGGACATGACACTTATCTCTTTATTATTTATTTTTCATCTAGTTTGCAATGTCATGAGGGATGTCATGCATCTTAAATTCCTCCTTGGATGCCTTGATGGATAGCATTCCCCATGGCCCTAGGTAGTTTACTCATATTATATTTAGATTTTGTGTTCATATAAATTCTTACATTATTATATACATATTGATACACTGCTAAATGTTATATCTAACATACATAATACATTACCAACTTATGCTCAGACTATTTTACATTCTAATGTCACATATTATATTGGTTTATCATGTTGATATCATATATTCTTAGTGTAAAATACATGATGCATTATTTCATGGATTTATTTTATTAAAAGGTTTAAAATATATAACTTTTTGTTTTCTTACTTCCCAAGCTACAATCATAGAATTTGATAACCAAATTGATGATAATGATAAGAGAAAATTGGAATATTTCATTTATAAAAATTAAAATACGCAAGATGAAATTATCCATAATTTTCAAAAATATATCCTAAAGTCCACTATAGGGCAATCCTCCAAACCCATAGATGCTAATATTGTTATACCTACTATAGGGGTAATTCAGATTCTACAAAAACCTAATACAACTTGAAAACTATCATTAGAAATAATTGTTCTTGTGATTAGTACACATCCCTCTATTTTATATGTATAATAACATTAGAAAGAGATGCATTCTCTATAGTCTAAGGTGTTTAATATTCAATATGGTGCTACTAGACCATCTCATACCTTGGACTCTCATGTTCTCCTACATACACCTTTGGTACAACATATAGTACCAAATCCTCTACCATATAGATTTATGGCCCCATGCTTACTCTATATGATGGTAATGGTGACCAAGATCATCATTTACATGCTTTTCACATAGCTTTTTTAGACTACATATCCCATTATTGGCTTTTAACTAAGTTATTCCATCATAGTTTAAAAGATAGTATTATAATGGTTATATGATATCCATAATCAGTCCATCCCAACATTTAACCCACTGTCATATGTTTTTCTGAGACACTTTTCAATCAACATCATTGACAAGGTTTCATAAGCTTAAGTTGCACAACCGAATAAAAAATATAATGAGCCAATAATTAAATATGTCTTACTATATAAAACTATATTATTAAATATGATTATCTCCATTGTAGATAGAGATCTCTAGGACATATTCAAATCAATATTATTAAAAACATTACATGAATCTATATTATTAAAAAAATCATAATTAATAAATTTATGCCATATAGTGAAGTAGTGGGAAGTCAAACTTTTTTCCATGGGAAAGTTAAAGTATGCAACTCGATCATATTTAACTAACAAGACTTCAAATAATTCCCCACAAAAGGTGAGGCCCAATAAAAACAATAATGAACATAATATTATAGTCAACACAAAATCAAAGCTAGATTCTCATATAGTGTTATTATCTCCTCCAAGGATACCTTTTACAACTCATCCTAAAATTCCCACTCATGTTTTTCAAAAAAATTTGGAATGCAATGTCATATCTCTCCCTCCCATCAAAGAGGTTGATATGTGTAGGCCTTTTCTAAATAAATATGATTCCAATGAATGTTTTTATTATCACAAGGCCCCAAACCATATTAAAAATAGATGATAATATTATAACATAAGATCTAGGATTTTATAGAGGCTAATATCATTGATGTGAGCAATCGTAAAGAAACACCTAAAGCAGAACCATATGAACCTAAAGGAATGAAAATATTTTATGATCCATTTCCAAAAAATATGGATAATGGCATAATTGAAACTTTAGGTGTTCATTATAATTATCAGGCACATCCATCACCAACATCCAATCATACTCATACAAAGGACACACACCCTCTAAATAATTCCATCAATATGTATCATACTATAATACCAACTAGGCATCTTATCACTTTATGAGAGAAAGAGATCATTGTCGATGACTCTATTTATATGCACTCTTTGTATGAGCCTAGATTAATCACCATCCTATTTTGAATTTCATGGTTGATAAAGGATCAAGCATTAATATGTGTAATATTACCTTTATACATAACTTGAGATATTTAAATCATGATATTTCTTAGATAGATAAAGTTATTTGCCTCTTCAGTGGTAATGTTTAGAGATCCATTAAAGAGATAGTAGTTGTATAAAAAGTTATTCCCACACATGTGGCCACTAGATTCATAGTGGTATCTAGTATCGACACATTTGACATGTTATTGGGTAGGCCTTGGATACATAAGCTTTGAGTCATCCCCTATACTATACACAAATGTATTAAATATATAAATTCTAATTAAGTTGTTATCATTGGGTCCATTCCATATGATTATCCTTTAACTACTCCACATCTAGTTACACAATAGTCACCATGCTACACCTTCGACATATAGTGTGTCTACGGATATGTGTGGCCAATTTTTTTCTTACACACCTTCATATTAGCTTGTTTCATTTCTCAATGTTCTTAATATGGTCAACCTATGGAATAACCTTGGATAACTAGATTATATATAAGAATTAGTGGTTATTATTTTATCATCATATTATGAATTTTTTTCTTATTGCATTGTTGTGGAGGTTAACCCCTCAAAGTGGATCAATCATAATATTCAGGTATCATGTTTTTTCACCAATTTTTATTGTAGATCTAACTATGCTACTCTTAGTTATATAATATATAATTATATTTTAACAAATCATCTAAGTTAATTCCTTACAAGTGTTATTAGATATTCAATTTGAGCAAGTTTATATGGCACAATTTTTTTGGAACACTAGTAGGTTAAAAAACATAAATTTTGATTTGGGGAGAATTGAAATTTTCATCATCATAGTTTTAAACATAAAGTTTTGTTATAAATAAAAATACTAAGGTAAAAAAGTCTAGAATTTTTCCTTATGTAAATTGTAAATCATTTAATTCATCCTTGTGAGATGATTGTAATTGTATATTCTATAGTACACTTTTTTAGTCCAAATTTTTTACCCTTATGCATAATAGTAATGGTTGGATTCATCTCAATGAGATGACATTAATTGTGTCTTCCACTAGTAAATTTTATCAGAGATAAAACCCTATTAGGATTTGTGTATGGTTGTTTTGAACACTCACATACATGGAAAAGGATAAAAAAACTTTGAAAACTTTTCACAAGGATGACATGGAGTTTTTAACTTTTGATCTGTGTATTTTAGAGGTAGTTCAACAACTTAATTTTGATTTTTATGGCATGGTGAGAAAGATGATTTTTATATAGTTTAATGGGACATTAGAGGATTGAGAGGGGACCTAGATAGTGTGATGTATCAATTGAAATAAATATTTTGGATATTGGAAAATTTTTTATCTTATCCATTATAAAATAACCCTCCACTACTTCAATTTGGTTCTCTTCCTCTAAATAATACCAACACCAATCTTATCCCTAAGATGATATTGAGAAAATTAGACCTAGAAATTTTTGATGGTAATGATCCACTCACCTAGATCACTCAAATTAAAAACTTATTTGATTTACATTATACTTCATGTTTATAAAAATTGGTTATGGCCTATCTATATAGGGAACCTAAGCCATTCATTTGGTATCATTGGTTGTGTACTCAAAATAAAAATAAGGGTGTCATAGTTTCATGGTTGATATTTTTTGAGGATTTAAAACTTCGCTAACACAACAACATCAATGAAAACCACTTTAGTTATTTATCCAAGTTATGCCATACTGAGACTGTTAAGGACTACATTCATCATTTTAAGAATCTCTCCTTACATCTATTAGACATCACTAAAGAAAATCTAACTGACCTATTTTTTGGTGCCCTCAAAGATATCATCTAATTGGATGTTTCAATTTTTCATCCTAGTAATGTATCTAAGGCTATACCAAGGGCACACATTGCTAAGGAAAAAGATTTGATCAAATAAAGACCTTCTATCGATGTCTATGAATACACCTTTTCAATACCATATTTTCTACTGCCTACTAGATTGGCACCTCAAAAAGTAAAAGTAAATAATGATTTTTTTTTGTTTTGGCTATAATATAAAATAGAACAAAGGACATTGTTGTGATGAAAATAAGTTATCTTACATTGACGACACCAATGATGAGAAATAAGATGAAGAGGCTTTAAGGGTAGGTTTAGAAGAACCTGAGGATGAATATGAAGATTCTAAACCTAATATTTATATCATGCAATTTAAGGTATTAGTACTCTTAAAAATATTGAGTTGGTGGGTTTCTTGGAGAAATAAAAGGTGACTATGTTAGAACTTCATCAATATTAAGTTAGCTACTCATTTAAATTGTTTTATTTACCCAGATCTAGAATTTTAGGTCATGATTATAGATGGTGATATAATAAATTTCTATATAAATTACATAACATTAAGACATCTATATGAGACTATTTTTTTATTCCCTTATGTTTACTATTCCCATAAGAGAATATGACATTGTTTTGGGAGTGTTATGACTCATCACTTTGGGCACTATTGTGATGAATTTATAAGAAATATTCATGAAGTTATATTTAGAAGGTAATACCATTTAAATACATATATTATGGGATAAATCTCCAAAATTATCTAGTTCTAACTAGATGTTGAAGATTATCAATAAATATGTAGAAGGTTTTATAGCCCACTTATTTTACATAGAGGCTCAACCAAATAAGGAGTCTACACATCTTGATTTGCAAAGGGTGATGGATGACCATTGTGTTGTTTTTGGTGACATGACAAAATTAATTCATCTAATTCATGCACATGATCATGCCATTAGAATCATTCTTTAAATAACACCACCCAACATTAGACCTTAGATGTATCCCTATGCCTAGAAGAGTTAAATTAAAAATATGGTACAAGAGATGTTGGAGGAAGGAATCATCCAACATAATAAAAGTTGATATTCCTACCTAATGGTCATGGTGAAGAAGAAGGATGATAATTATAGGATGTGCCTAGACTAAAAAGAACTCAACAAGTACACCATCAAAGATAAGTTTCTTATTCTAGTAATTGATGATTTTATAGATGAATTGCATGGTGCTATTTATTTTACCAAGTTAGACCTTTACTATAGGTATCATAAAATTAATATTAATGATGAGTACATACCTAAAATATATTTTAGAACTCATGAAGGCTGTTATGAATTTATTTTTGTGCCTTTTGGCCTCAGAAATATGCCACATAGATTTTAGATTTTGGGAATACTATTTTTAGACAATTTTGAGAATGTTTTTTTTAGTGTTTTTTGATGATATACTTATCTACAAAAAATATTTGTAAGACCATTTGAAGCATGTGAAATAGGTGCTTCTAGATCTAGAAAAACATCAACTTTATGCCAAACCTTCCAAATGTGACTTTAGTGTCCAAGAGGTGGATTACTTGGGTCATATTGTTTGACATGATGGAGTGAAATTTGATCATAATAAAATCCAAGTTATGATGGATTGATAGGTTCCCAAGACCCTCAATAACCTCTAAATATTTCTAGGGCTAACTAGTTACTATCATATGCTTGTTAAAATTTATGGTAAGATTGTAACCCCACTCACATATTTGATTATTAAAGACTCCTTACTATGGATTTATTCAAATACTAAGGAATTTAAACAATTTAAAATTTCTATGTGCACAAATATAATTTTGGCTACTCCTAATTTTTCAAAAAAAAAAATTGGACTATGATGCATCAAGATCTAGCATCGGCGATTTAGTCATGCAAGGAGACAAACCATTGGAATTTTATATTATCCAACTAAAGGGGGAAAATAGGATAAAACTAATATATTATAAACACATGATGTGTAATCTACATATATTCAAGAAATGGAGACCTTATTTGATGAGTTATCATTTGTAAGTAATTTTTGGTCATGATAGCCTCAAATATTTTTTACAATAATGATTATCATATGGAAAACAATAGAAATGGGTGACTAAAATATTAGGTTATGATTTTGAAATAGTTTACTACAAAGTAAAATATAATGTGTTATAATATTCCATATCTTTATGAGATGAATTAGTTTAGGCATTATTACACATCATGACCTTGTGAGAGGCAGATTGGCTAGAAAAAGTAAGATCAGAATGGGAGGCTGACAATTTTACTAAAGTTTTGATTTAAAACCTTAAGTAGTGTTATAGATAATATGAAAATTTTACATGAAAAAGGAACACATTATGGTATAAATATATATTATACATTCTTAATAATTCTCTCCTTAAACATACAATATTTTAGGAACTCCTTACCTCTCCAATGGGAGGTCACTCCAATTTTTTGAAAACATATCATAGAATCAGGCAAGATTTATTTTGGGAAGGAATAAAGGGGGATGCCAAGAATAATTTGGTTGAATTCATGGTATGTCAAAAAAAAATGTGAAACCATTAAGACCCTTAGTCTTTTAAAACCTTTATCCATCCCTAGCCTACATTGGGAAGAAGATTTTATGGACTTCATTATAGGGCTACCATCATTTGATGTTAAAAATTATATCATGGTAGTTATGGATTGAATCACCATGTATGTTAATTTTTATTCCTTATCAAAATAATTTTTTAATAGTATAGTAGCTTCTACTTTTTTCAATATAGTTTAGAAATTTCATGGTACTCCAAAGATAATTATAAATGACTAAGATTGCATATTTACTAGTAATTTTTAGATTGAATTATTTTCCTATTTAGGCTCCTAGTTGGTTCATATCTCATACTATCACACTCAATATGATGGATAAATATAGGCAATGAACAAATGTCTTGAAGGGTTACTTCATTTTTTTATTTATGACAAACAAGATAAATGGCTTCATTGGTTGTGACTTCCTGAATGGTGTTATAACACTTCTTTTCACACTTCTTCCAAGATGTATCCATTTATGTCATTACATGGGTATATAATTCCATACATCACTTCAAGTTTGATAATGCATCCTAAGGTTAGATGTATTAAAGAACACATTCACCATCAATATGAGGTGCTAGTATTTTTATGAGATAATTTAGCAATGGCACAAAATCAAATGAAGCAACAAATAAATCAACACCATAATGAGTGAAATTTTGACATAGGTGATTAAGTATTTATGAATTTGTGTACATATAAATATATGTCTCTAAATTAAAAAAAAGGATAATAGTTTGTCACATAATTATTATTTCCCTTACTAGATCTTGTAAAAAATTGCTAGTGTGGGTAACAAGCTATAATTACACCCATCCAGACACATACATTTGGTTTCTATGTATATTTCTTGAAGAAAGTAATTTGACAAAGAGTTTACATTTATAATAATTTACCTATATTATATTAATATGGTTTAGTCATTTACTATCATAAAGAGATCATTAATAGGTGTAGTAACTCTAGACTTGTGATATTAAACAATATTTGATCAAATGGAAGAACCTGCATTATGAAGATGAAATATGGTAGGATGGAGTGTGTTTACATCAACATACTAGTTTGATTCAAATTTGAGAGCAATGTTGTTTTAAAGGGGAGGTTAATGGTATTACCTTAACCAATAGTGCATCTAAGAATATGTTTGGTCACCTTGTGGCTTACACACCTTCATATTAACTTATTGTGTTTCTTGATGTTATTAGTATGGTCATCCTATGGAATAACCATGGCTAAGAAAAGTATATATAGGAGTTAGTGGTTAGTATTTTATCATAATATTTTGAATTCTATTATTATTACATTATTTTGGAGGTTTCCCACTCAAAGTGGCCCAGTCATAATATTCAAGTATTATGCTCTTTCATTAATCATTATTATTATCGATATGATTTTTCTAATCTTAATTATATTAAATATAATTACATTATTTTAAATCATATGAGTAATTTACTTACACACCAGTAACAATTCCATAAATTACCATACCCTAGACATAATTTGAACCACTAGTGCAAGTGAGGTCTATATATATATATCATTACTGCTTATACATACTCTCCCATAGATATATTTATTAGAGAAACCCATACATAAGATACATGCCATGGATTTTAAAGATTCTTTCTCTACCCAATTCATACCCAAATCAGTGTTTTTGATTCCCCACATCACTCAACATACATCATCTATGATAATTATAATTACTTGCACGAAATGGGTTTAAAATGTCTTTAGAATTCATTGACCAATTTAGTTATAACCATAGATTCATGGCCATAATTCACATTTTGCTTCAGCTATATATTATTTAGTACGTCTAGTTTCAATATCTTAGATACCTCTTTGCACATCATGTGTGTTCATTTTTATTTTCCTTGACACATGTCACCTTGAAAGTGTGTCCATCATGAGATTCATCAATTATTATGTTCTCAAAATTTACTTGTACATGGTTTAAGCTATCTTTCTCCTTCTACATAGTTTAATTTTCACGTTTCTTATACATAGATTATACTCAACAAACACAAAAAAAAATAACAATATAATATGTTTTAAAATACAAAAACATTCAAATATTACTTAGAAAATAAAAAAATTATATTCTATGAATTTACATGTTTACATTCATTCGATTTTAAATGTACTAAATATGTTATTTATGTTAGTATAGGTAGTTTTATCATACATACATTCTTAACTTATTCCCTTAGAGTGTTCATAGATTGATATAGGACGTAGGTCCTCTACATAGGTCTAGATTTTCTACTATCTACCCCTTAAGGAAATATTCACATATATATAGATTCAACATTGAGATATCACCCACTAGTGTCATCATACATACAACTTCTAGTTTAGTAGGTTATATCACTCTATTCTCCATATCATAGATTTAACATTGATTATATATTGATATCAATCATCCTATACTACACTAATTTTTTTCCATGTACTAGTACTATAGACTCAACTTATCTCCATATTTTCTCTTACATATATTTATACCACATGATTATGCATAATTTCATTTTTGGATTTATTAATTTAGATTTAATTTTGTATCTTTAATTCTACATATACTTGAGAGAATTTGAATGTAATTATTTTATGGATATAATCCAATTACTTTCATTGTGTGTACACTTTGGACATGGTCCCATGTCATTGTGTGTGGTTATTTATTGTGAATACTTACATTTTAAGATGTCCTTCCATGTGAATCTAAACCGTCATTGATTTTTCTTTCTAAATGTGGACATTTGAACATTTCCTTGTATGTGTACCTTTTCTAAGACTTAGTGATTGTGCCCAAATCCCTTGTATTTTTGACCCTTCACCTACTTTACATGATTCATGTGTTTGTATGTATGATCTTATGTATACATCATGGAAATGACACTTATCTATTTATTATTTATTTTTCATCTAGTTTACAATGTCATGAGGGATGTCATGCATTTTACATTCCTCCTTGGGTGCCTTGATGGATAGCATGCCCCATGGCCCTAGGTAGTTTACACATATTATATTTAGATTTTTTGTTCATATAAATTCTTACATTATTATATACATATTGATACACTTATAAATGCTATATCTAACATACATAATACATTACCAACTTGTGCTTAGACTATTTTAGATTCTAATGTCATGTATACATATTATATTGGTTTATCATGTGGATATCATATGTTCTTAGTGTAACATACATGATACATAGATTTTATTTTGAGGACAAATATTGTATTGGTTAAACAAACTCCATCCAAAGAGGGTAAATTTAAAATGTTTTTTCATAGATATCAAGCCATCCTAGTGCACTAAAAAAACATTTTTTAGCATGCAAATATAGATAACAGAGCCTCGATTCAAGAAAATCTAGTGAAACACAATCACATATAAATCAATATCTATATCCATTGGAAACAACACATTTGGTCAATACTGTATTACAATGGTCTAGAAAATAGTGCACTATTGACAAAAGTGACCATGCTACTATCCAATAGCCCTATAAATAAATAATTCTAGAATAGCCAAAAAGGTAAAATAGTTATATCTCATATTTACATAGTTTCAATCATAGATTATCATACATGTCTAATATATACTTAATGTTTACACAAATTACATAGGTTTTATTAGATTGGGGGAATCATGTGCAACATTATCACTCCCATTTTAGTTGTAGATATGCACATATAGTTTATTATGACTCATTCTAAAATCCAAATACATAGATATTAGATTTGAGAGAATGTGCACAGCACATTCTTCCCATATGTTATGTTTGGCACTTTTTTTCTTAGATAAAATGACAAGTCCATGTAATTATCCATATTATATACTCTATACACCATATGCACTAGTTTTTCACCAGTTTTACACTATGTTTACACTATATTGATGCCTCATTTCACTTGGAATGGTTTGTATTCCCTAGTGTCCTAGATTTTTTTTTTACATTTCAAGGTTTCCATATGGACCAGAGCTATATTACATAGTTTATGTTACGTCACACAATTTCAACTTTGATGGAGTCATAACCTAATTGAGTTCTTGATCCACCTACATGAGAGGGTTGGATGACTCATCAATCCAATATAAGTTATTCATATATTATGATCCATTAAATAAGGGTTAGAAATGATGGGCTAAAGGTTAGCTTGAGTTCTTGAGACACCCACACATTAGGATTAGGAAAGCTATCATCTCAGTCCAAGCTATTCACTAGCTATACACATGTGATGCCATTTGGTTTAGCATTGGTTCATGTATCTAGTGACTTCTATTCATTACTTTCCTCTCTCTCATCTCTTTACTTATTTTTCTATTTGATTTTTATGTTTATTAACCAAGGATTGACTCATACATATTTCATTCTTAGGACACATAATGGATCATAATTCATTAACTTATATCCAAATTCATGGGCTTTGCCTCTTATGTAAGTACAATGTATGCCTCTCTTTTCTATATCTTATTCATTTTAATTTGTTGAATTTATAAAATAGGGGGATGTAGTCATCTATATTGTAATTTAAATTTAATGATTGTGACTTGAGACCACCGTATCCTAAGATTAGCCCTAGACCTATCTTAGGGCCTCTATTGATCATTTTCAAGCTGATGTGTACACTCAACCCTTTGAAAGATATACCAAAAGACACATCATCCTAGCTCATATGCACCCAAAACCCTTTTGAACCCATTCCATCCACTTAGATAATAACTCAACCCTTAGGTCCATAATGCACTATGTTATTTCCAAAGGGGCATCACTATTAACCCTCAAACTTCTTTACTCCTAATAAATATATTTACACTTCACAAAGTAACTTAGGGTTGGACTAGACTCATTTAATGTCTATATAAACATAATAATAGTATATAAATACCAATGTCATTTATTTATCATTTAGATAAGAAATAGATGCAACTCTCATGAATAAACTCAGAAATCATTGTAAAAATCAAGGTCATTGATCCCTAATTTCCCCTACTTCTACATACACCCATTTACAATATCCCAAAGCATATATTATTTAGGTTTATAATCTTGATACACACCCATATCATTCAAACTATCATTCACTTACAAATGAACCATCACTTATATTGGGATCCATTTTGTGGTATTGGTATGTTGGCA
>JARHVA010004384.1:1107500-1127500 GCA_037957365.1 Torreya grandis
TGGAAATAATTAATGTTTATAGTACATCCATCATTCTAAGCCAACTCAAGTCTATTATCTAATCATGAATGTTATACTTTCCATAATTTTGAATAGATTGAGGTTGTGGCTATTGGGCTTTCATTCTATTAATTTTGTTTATTATATACTTAGATAATCCTTGTGGGTTGCCTTTAATGGTTTTAAGTTTATTACATTATTTCCTTGTCCTTGTCAACATTTTTTTATTTATAAGTTTATACTGTTGGATAAATATTATGTGTATACCTATTACCTCACCCATGTACCTGGTTAGAAAAAACTTCCACTAATTTCATCCTTGAGGTGGTAAGGTCAACTGATGGTTAGGTGCATAGGGCTAGTTTTGAGGGATGTCCCTCTTGCTGTGTTCATCCTTCTCTTTGTTGTGTACTTAGATTACATACAACATCTTCCTCTTGTTCATGCCCATTGACGTATGACATCAAATATTAGAGTGTAGTTGATTATATATTTTATATGGTGTCTCTGTCTCTTTACTTTATGTAGATTGGTAATATTGTCATGTTGGTATATGTACATTATTAGATATGATGTGGAAATGGAGGCATTCTTGATGATAGTTGTAAGGTTCTTATACATTTATCTAATTGTATTTACTCTTTTAGCACATATTTATATTGGGATATACCTTCCACATGAGTAATAGTGTGTTTATAATTCTTTTTGTGATACTCAATTCTTACATGTTATCATATGTATATGAGTAAGGGTTATACTTCATGATTTCCAAGTAAGTACAAAGTAGAGTAACATTATTATTGGAATAAATGAAACTATAATGTCCTTAACCTTGAATTACATTAAATAAGATGGTGTTGTATTATGGTATGATAGAATAAATTAGAGGTTGTAAATCTCCTTGGTGGAATTATGTATAATTTACATAGACTTGTGATGAACTTCTTATTTAGCAACATTCTTACAAAATGAAATGCTTGTTTAGCCTATAGACTTATTTTGTGTTATGATATTAGAATGATGTTATATGACATCTCTTAATTATAACATGGTTATTAAACACATAGCCTTAACCATTTATTATCTTTGTAAAAAAGGAGATGTTGCAAGTAGTTCTTTGTCTATTCTAGCAATATGTTTCATTACTATATTATATTAATGAATGTTTATTAGTCTTAATGTATTTTTAAGTGAGCTTAGATTCATTGCTTCAGAAATTAAATAAGATATATTTATGATATTCTAATATGGATCTATACAATGGATTATGGATATATCATTATTAGTTTTATAGTGAATTAGATTCATGGAATGTTTTCATAGGTCTATTAAATCAATTATTTTAATGAAATTCTTGATTTATGGAAAATTTGATTATGTTATCATTATCACTTTCATGAGGATACGTAGTCACTATTTATCATATATAGATGTTCTTAAAAATATAAGCATACCTTGCTAATAAACTTCATGTTATACCTTGTGATGTGATTATCATGATGCGAATAATCGATGTGATTGGTAAATAAAATGAATGAGAATAATAAATAATAAGTTATGGAAACCTCTAAGTTAACACTTTGTTATATGATTAAATAATTTGACTTGGAAATGATTTACTAAATCATAATTTTCATTAAAAAAAACCCAAGTTAATGCACAATACTAATTAAGTATTGAAATATTTCATGGTCATACACATGTTAGTTGATTGGCATAAATACCTATGTTTATTTAATAACATGATAGGTTAACTAAAGGGTAATTAATCAACATTTAGGTGTGAGACACATATGGTTGGTTCAAAGGATGGTGATCCTATAGTATGCTAAGTGGTCTTATAGAATGCAGAGTAACTAACTTTTTGATGCCAATTATATGCTTAATCATTAGGATTCACTTGGGTGTGATCTCAACCTCCTTGAGTTGATTATATTATGATTGATATAAATTAATGAGAATAATTATTTCTACATGGAATTAAATATGGTGTGTATGGACTTCAATTATTATGGGGGCAAAGGTGTAATTTTTCTCTAAGGGACTTTGATCATGGTGTAGTGATCCAATGGGGGCTAGCATACAAGATTTATCCTTTTTTGGGTAGATCCTAGAGGTTTGTGGTAACTTAATATCCTAGTTGTGTTGGGTTTATCAATAGGTTATAGTTTCCACATGTGGATCTCATGATGTGTTAAGACTTGCCTAAGTAAGTTAGTCAAATGGACTCTTATGTTTAGGTATCTGAACCTTTGTGATCATGTTATACTTCTATCTTATCTTATTGGCTTATTTATCAATCGTATAACTAAAAATTCTTGGATGCACTCAATTCTAATTGGTTGATTATAGCCTTACTCTTTTGATATAGTTGGGATGATGGTCTTGAGTTTCCTATACTCATTATAGAGTTCTAAGTTATATCTCATGACATTAATGTATTCTATGCGATCTTTTGATGTCCCATTATGTACTTAGATAAATTTAAAAAATAAATTTTGGGTTGTTTCGTCTAGTATTAAACCCTATGATTTAGAGGTTTTGGATGAGTTTTGACACATTGCACTAATTTTTACATGTGATTAAAAACTATTTGAGATTCTATGTGGTTGTGCATATGCTTACATGGGACTGTGTTTTCATAATGCACTTTAGGTGGTGATATATACACTAAGTGTAGGTGTACACATCCTTGTGGATTCCTATTTTTCCAACATGTATATGTATGCCTTATGGTGGTTGAATGCCACTTGTATGTTTATGTTGTCTTGATAAGACCAAATTGAAGCCTAGTATTTTAACATGCATACTAAACCATGACTAGAGTTATATAACTAGTATAAACTAAAATATGTCTTATATGCTTGAGAAGGTCATGTCGTGACTCATATAAAGTCACTTAACCTCTTGGATGAGTTGATTAGTGATTAATTTATGCAAACCTAATGTTTTGTAAAGTTTACATATTATGGAATGTATGTATGTGTGTGTATGTAGAAATCAATAAATTTTTATAAGTGGTCTTGAGAGGCTTACCTATAAATTTGGTTAGGTCCACCCTTCCCATATCAGTTACATTTGAGGCAAGTATCACTAGTCAACTATTGACTTGTATGGGCAAGTCAATGAAATACTAGTTATCATCACTTCACCTTAGAATTGAGGAAATGATGTTTGATATCTATTGTTGACTTGTATGGGTGAGTCATCCATAGATGCTTAGAACATCCTAACCTTGGGAAGACCTAGGGTTGAACTCAAGCATAGAGATATGCATAGGGTGAGGGTGTCAGGTTTACTTGGGTAAATAAGTGAGGCTTGGGATCTCCACTTTTATGGGAACATCTGGGGATATATTAAGAACTTGATCTTATCTATGTATTTGAACTCTTTTGAGTTAGATAGAGAGGCATATGGCTTCGTAACTCCAAAGTGATAAAAGTAAATAAGTGTGTATGGATGTTTGTTTCTTATTTAAACCCTTTGCATTATTTTAATCACATATGTGTTTACATTGGTTATGGTAATTTGATCATGGATAGGTTGATTTTCATGATATTGTCATGATGACCGTGGATATGTTATATCCATAGGGATGTTTATTTGATTTTGGTTGAGTTATGCATTGATACAAATGCTTAATTGAAAGCTTCGATATGTTTTAATAATCATGGGATGTCTATTGGAGTATATACATGCCATACATCAATATGGATGTGTATTATGAGTTTAGTCTAGCTTGTTGGTTATGGGAAATTATAATTCCCATAATAGTGTTCTAAAATTCACTCCATGCCTCAGATATGTTTACCCTTTCCCAAAAGTGATGTTGCATCTAAGAAAGCACTACTATATAACCTATGACTATTGGATTAAGTTAACTAGAGGAATAGTGATGTAAGATTGTTGTTGGAATCATGAGAGAATACCTTAGCGACCATTGATAGTTTGCATGGGTAAGCTATCCAATGATGTCAAGGTATAACATCTTAGGAGGTCAAAGGTGAGGCTTGAGCCTAGAATGTCTAGTGGGTGTGTGTGTGGTTAACTTCCTTGGGTAAGTTAGAGAGTCTTGGGGATCTCTTATTATGATCAGTTAGTATGAGCCATCTATCTATGACATATGAACATTGTTGGTAATTTTTTTTAATCTTATGGAAATATGTTTTCAGATTTATTGGAATACAACCTTCCTAAAAGGAAGGTGATAAAAAATTGAGATCCCTAAGACTGATTATGTGTATGTAATGGTGGTTATTTGGTGTCATTTGGATGACATCTAGACATAGAGTGACTTGATGTGAGTCAAAGACCTAGTACTTCACCATGTGCATTATTTGTTGTAATGTGAAAGAACCTTTGAATAATTATTGAATACCTTAATCATTTATGCATCCCTTATTTTCATGTGGTTCCTCCTTATGTTTTAATTGTTATGTCCTATGAAATTATTACTTTCTTTAATCTTACTAAATGATGTAAAATTGTGTCTTTACTATACTTGTGTATATGGTTGATCTTGTAGACTTCACCATACTTGTTTGATACCAACCTTATGTGAATTTTAACATTTCATTGATTATGTTGATTCATGAAAATTGGTATCTTTTACACCCTATTTGTATGTAGTTAACCATGTGGATTTTAATTTTATCTTATTGACATCAACATTGTTGTATGATAACCTTCCATACATGGTTGCATGTTGTAAATGGTTGAACATGTTAATGATGATAAATTAGTTGTGTAAATTGACCTCCCCCATTTTGAAATCAATCATGTCAACTTTATTTTGATATGTGTTTTTAAAATTGTTACATGAATAATTTATGCACATGTCTTGGAAAAATATTATTTATGTTGTTAACATTATTCACATGTGGTAATATGGTCTTACCCTACTAATGTGATGTGTTTTTCCTCAAAAACCAACTTATATTTGATTGAATTGGCCAAAGTATAATGTTGTATTATGTTGTGTAATCCTGCATTCACTACTATAACATTCAGTATTGGTGCATATATGAGGTAGAGGGTAGAGAAGCACTACATCCATAATGATTTGACTGGGTACAAGCTAGGAGGTGGAGTTTCTCATAGGATAAAATCCACTTTTCCCTTTTACATAAGTATCTACTTGATTCATTCAGAGTGTGCACCATGTGTGTCATGAGTTGGCCATTGAATCTTAGTGCATACTGGTCACTTTATGGATTCAACATTAATTTATCCACCTTTTGGAGGTTGTGGTAAAATCAACCATTATGATGTTTTATTATTTTTCCCCTTGTAAAGCACTAATTTGTACTATAGACTTGGCCATTTATGAAAATCGGTAAGGTTGTACTTGTTGAAATGCACGCATGTGTTGACCTGTACATGCAACCGTGCTCTTGTTTGGTTATTTCTACTATCCCTATTGGAAATATTTTAGGATGAATATTTTAGATTTATTTGAGAAGAATTAATAAAATATATGTTGATTTTGTCTTAGTTAGAGTATCACTAAGACTTGATTAGATGGTGTTTAAAACCCTAGGTACACACTTGATTCTTGGATAAAATGATGAAGGTTGGGTGATGCCCTCAGATGGTTATTTTTTGATGGTGGGATTGGTATACCTAGACCATCATGTGAGATTGTGTATGTGTAGAAGAACATCTTATAAGCCTTTAGGTTGCATGTAATGACTGGTATAGCTTCTCTAGTGTTCACTGTGCTTGGTGTGGAATGTAGTGGAGTAACCACAATAGTATGGGTTACTACCATTATGATATGATATTTTATGATGAAATATTTTAGGATTATGTACATGGCATAATGTTTTAGTGGAATATTTTCACTCTTGATTTTGATTTTGGTTACAATCTTGTGGAATTGGATGCTTTTATGATTATTAACCTTATATTTTAGGTTTGTGTGTGCTAACACAATTGACTCTAACATGAGTCAAGTTGCATATTAAAAATTTTCATTTGGTAGACATCATTATTTATTTTGTGGTTCCTAAGTTACAAGTTTTTCCTTAGGTGTGTTTTTAGTGACTTTGTTCAGAAATATATTAAGGGTGAGTTGTGTTTTATGACACTATGGGATCATGATGCCTTATGGCCACCTTTTCAAATGGTTGGAGTGCTTAATTTATGTGGTGTATTATTGGAATTAATAGCTATTACCTTGGGATTTTATTGACTAATAAAGGCATTTTTGGCTTTAGTGAACATAATGTAGCTTGTTCTTAGTAGATTTTTATGGTTTTGTTGGCCTTTTTAAGGTACAAGTGTATAACATGTATAGCTAATCTGGGATATTTAGTGGATTTATTTGTTTTGATGGTGTAGTATAGGTTTTTTCCCCCTCTTTAGTGTCATGAGAGACATGCGAATATGGGAAAGAGTCTATTAATTAGCCTAATGCATTAGATAATGTTGTTATTTTGATGACAACAGATAGGAATACGTGTGAGATGTCACTAAGACATTATCACCCTATAATGGGTGGAGTGATTGTGTATTAGTAGTGATCAGTTTTGTTATACTCTTCTAAGAACTTTGTACTTGTATATTATTAGTCATCAAGAGGACTCCTCTTTAATGAGGGGAGGATGTCATGAACCAAATGTTGATGTAGTGGATTGCACCTGAGGTAGGAGGCTGAGCTCTTGCCTTCCACACGTCAAAATGGAAACTCCCCTCTCACTTGTGGGACTGACAAAGTTGGAGGGGAGAGTCTCTAGATGATGGCTAGCTCCCTCTGATGTATCTTTTAGGCCCTAGTTTCTCCTACTGCTAACAAATAAATTGAAAAAAGGGGGGATGAAAAAGAGAGAGAGAGAGAGAGAGAGAGAGAGAGAGAGAGAGAGAGAGAGAGAGAGAGAGAGAGAGAGAGAGAGAGAGAGAGAGAGAGAGAGAGAGAGAGAGAGAGAGACAGAGAGAGAGACAGAGACAGAGATAGAGAGAGAGAGAGATGCTAAAAATAAAACCTAACCTAAAAAGGGAAAAGGTGATACACCAAAAAAGGTTGATCTGCTCTGCCTGAACATATACTTTCCATCGTAAACCAGCTCCCATACACTTCATTTGACATGAGAAAACCTTCTGCATTGGTGGGTCAGGATTCCATGGAGATACAAGTAGGAAATAACTACTAGAGGCATTCTGAGACACACTGTAGTAGCCTATCCACTTCACCTATACTCCTCTAGGGACACTTCTAACAAACCTATAAAAGGAAACTCAAAAAATGCACTAGACATGCTGAAATCATTCTGTGATAGCATTAAGAAAATGAATTAACACATAATCAAGGCATAGACACATAATAAAGATGCAAAACTCAAAATGGAGGTAAAAATGCTATGTTTTGATTTAAGGTAAAATCTGGCAGCTCTGCCTTACAAGCTTGAGAGATTTTTGGGTAGAGATTTGCCTTAAGGCTGAGAGTCGATCCTTTTTCAAAAGAGAAGTTTATAATATATAGAAAGAGGAAGAGAACTTTGCACTTCCTGGGAAAGAATTTGGTACCCTTTTTTTCCAATGGCCCATGTGCATTCTGAACCTTGGGAAGAGGAAGCCACTATTATTGATGTCATTCTTCTGGAAGAGGCCTATTGGAACCATGTTATACAATCACTAAAAATGACTTTGGCATTCAAGCATTAATATAAGAACATGGCCATGCTTATTTTATACAAATAGACTATAGTTTGTCCCCTCATAAATGCCAACTAGAGAAAATAGGCTATGCCACTTGTCTGGCAATAACTCACATTCCCTTTGCCACTTAGATGCTTTGTCTTTTCTGATCCTTATCTTCTTCTTGCTTTCTCAACCCTCAAGGGTGATATTCTGGTGGATCACTGCATTCCTCAGGCTATTTCCATGATTTGGAACTTAGATAGTTCAAAAAAATGGCTACTTCACTATGTTAAAATTGACATTCATGTGGCCATCACCCAATGGCTAGTTTACCTCCTTGAAAATGATAGCTTTCAAGACATCACCATCCTTGGAAAAATGTCATCAGGTCTTTTTTGTATATTTTTTCCTACAGGTCTTTTGGCTTCCTTGGTCTGGCTCTTCCTTGGTTGGGCTCTCCCTTTGGCCCCTTTATGTGGCTTTTATGCCTTGGGCTTTTCCACGGACAATTTTCCCATGGACAAAAGTCTATGAGAATTTGTCCCAGTCACCGACCAATCCTTTGAGTTCTTCGGTCTACAGCCCCTCCTGAATTCCTTCAGACTTTTTGTCCAAAGGAATTCCTTCAAACAAAAAGTTTGAAGGAATTTGGGACATTGTCTTTACAAAATTTTGAAAGGTCTAAAGTGTTTCCTCATGGCCTCTTTTAAGAGCTCCCTACCCCCTGCAATGGCTTATTTAACTTGGACTACCCTCTATAAGGGCACCTACCCTTCAAATTTGGGGGTGACTCATTAAACCAACCCATTAAAACAAAATTGGTTCAATGGTTCAATGTTGCATGCTGAGTTGATTGAACCAAGGTGATTGAACCATTTGCTTTGAACCATTCATTGAACCGGTTCAACAATTCAATGCTACGCGCTAAGCTTCTTACTCTGTATTGAACCAATGATTGAATTGATGATTAAACTAGTTTAATGCTAGGTGTTGATGAACTTGCTGATGGACTGATTGATTGAACCAAGTGTTAAACCAAATGATTGAGCCAGTCCATTGAACCAAACCATTTAACTAGTCCGTTGAACCAAACCATTGAACCTGTCCATTGAACCAGTTCAACACTATGCACTGAGCCAAGTCCTTGAGCTAAACATTGAACTTGAAGCCGCTTAAACTTTTTGTTAAACTTTTTAGATGATCTAAGTGCTGAACTAGCTGATTGAACCAAAGTTGAAGTGTTGAACTAACTGAGTTGAACCAAGTGATGGACCATGACATTAAACTTGAGTGAAAAAATAAAGCTCGATGAACTCATGTAACCTAAAGTTGACTGGCTTCAAATAGCAAAGGAAAAAAGGGGGACTGGTTTTGGCTTGATGGGAAAAAATGGTTAACAAATTGGCGACTTCCAGGGGAAGCATGCTTGCTATGCTTAAAGACTAGTCACCTTGTAGTCCATTGGGCATGAAGTTAGAATGTAGCTTTAAATAAAGGTTAGAAACAAACCTAAAGATTCCAGAATCAAACACGAAGCCTTTTACCCCACACATAAAGGAAAACACACACAAGGATAAAAACACTACCTGTGCAAACTACACATAGGGAAAACAAGAAAGGAAACTGAAAAAAAACTACTATGTACAACTAACCAAGAATATTTACCTCTCTCCTAGATCAAAGGGAAAATTTCTTAAGTCCCTTTCTTGGCAAGAAGACTTATGGTGCCAGGCAAGTAGCTGAATGAAAAAGATATTTGGTGACCTACTCCTCTTGCCTGTCACCTGGATTGGCTTGTATCTGAGTGGATCAAATTTGAACATGCTTCCAACATATATGTACTTTGTTTATTCTTAGAAGATTGTTGAATGGTAGTCCTTCATGCTGTTACATTTCACCAAGAAATCAATGGTTGTTGGCTCATCACAGTAAGCCCTTTTATATGTATAGCTCCCTTGCAATGCATCATGGTCTGACCCATTTCCTTTTGCTTCATTGAAGACTCTGTCAGACTCATCCTCTGCTTCCTCTTGGCCTTCTTAAAGAAGGGTGACTATGATGATGTCTGAAATGGAATCACAAAATGATTGTTCATCCCATAAAACATCACTTCTCTATTCAAAACTTTATTCTTCAAGGCTTTCCTTAAGAAAGACCAGCCTCTCCTTTTCCTCCTCAAAGATCAAGATCTCTAGATGTTCAAAGATATCC
This sequence comes from Torreya grandis, assembly GCA_037957365.1. Lineage (NCBI taxonomy): Eukaryota > Viridiplantae > Streptophyta > Pinopsida > Cupressales > Taxaceae > Torreya > Torreya grandis. Next base: position 1,117,350 of record JARHVA010004384.1, read on the forward strand.
TCCTGATCCTCCTATAACTCAAGCTCCTCAGTTTAGTCATCCTCCTCATCAAAGTAATAAGGAAGTTCATGAAACAAGGGGGGAGAGAGCTCACCATGTGTTTGTTCCTCCTCGTATTGCTGGAACATATGCATATATGCAACACCTGCATCTTCTCCATTGCCGATGGTGTCTTCACAAGGAGCATCAATGATGATTCTCTCTTCATTATCACTCATGATAGCCTCTTGGGGAATTTCAGATTGGATATTTTTCTCCTTACTCACATCCTACTAAATAGGTTCCTCCTTGAGAAGGGATGAAGTGGAAAAACCATGTGGAAGATGAGGTAGTCCTTGAGCTAGAATCGAATGATTCTCCTCTTTCCACTTGGCTAGCACTTCATCAATATTAGGTGTAGCCTGATATCTCTCTTAGAAATGTGTAGGTGGGGTGTGTTTAGACATGGAATGTGCCATTGGGTCTGAACTGTCCATCACACACTAGCTGAGGAATCTCTCTTTAGATTCCAACTCTGTAATTCTCCTAGCTAGATCCTCTTGGAAGAACCTTTCTTGGAGGTCACCAGCATCATCATAAGCAAGAGTAGCCTCATCTTCTTCATGTTTTTGAGAAAAACCTTGCTTTTCCTCCTTCCTACCCCATGATTCTACCATTTTCCCCCAGTTTAGGATCTTAGAATTAGAATTTTGCTCCTATGAACAGGCATCAACTTTGTTTTCCCCAAGGTCCTAGGGCTCCTCCATAAGGTCTAGAAGTTCAAACTCTCTTTCATGAAGTAGACTCATCCTAGCCTCTAAATCTTCAATTGGTTTGGCTAGCTTATCCTGGAAGATTCTTTCTTAGAGGTCACTAACATCTTCCTCTTCAAGGCTCTAGGCTGGTTCCTGGCATTCCTTCCTCCAACTCAAAATCTACACATCACATTGAAATACTTGGGGAGGTTAAGGAATGCTAGGAAGAGACTCATTCTAGAAGAGGGATGTGTTGGCTCATGGTATTCCCCCTAATGGAAGATTCACAATATAAAGAATTGAGAAGATTGATCTCCATGGGGGGCTACTTTGATGCCCTTTGATGTTGGAAAGCCAAGCACATGAGATTGAGAGTAGATGCATCAAATGAGCTGGAGTGGGCGAGTGTTATATAATAGAAAAGATTTGGTGTACAAGAGGGTGCTTTCTTTAGAATAGGAGGGGGCACATAAGAATGACTACCTTGAATAAATGGATTTCTCCATTTAGCTACCTCTTCCTCCATGGATTGCAAGGCATGTGCTTGCCTAAACAAACACTCCTCTTTATACATCAGCTCTTGCTGATATTCATATTACTCCTCCAGTCTATCAATCTCCATCATTTGCTTCTCAAACTCTAGGGCTACTTACCTTATCATTGAAGGGAAACTAGGAGAGCTACTTGGGGCAATTCTCTGAATATCTTGAGTTTGATCATAGTCATATGAAGGAATACAAAGTCCATGATTTTGTGAAAAGGAATTATACATACAAAAATATGATTTTTTATGGCACCAGGCTGCTTAACTAGCTGATTCAAATTAGAGTTGCCATTGGTGTTGATGTAAAAGCCTCCAAAGGTTGGTTGGTTAAAGAACACACCAAAAATTCTTGAACTCTTTGGACAAAAACCTATCCTAGTTGGTGCCACTGAGCACGCCAAAAATTGTTGACGTAGTGGATTGCACCCGGGGTAGGAGGCTGAGCTCCTACCTTCCACACGTCAAAATGGAAACTCCCCTCTTACCTATGGGACCGGTGAAGCTGGAGGGGAGAGTCTCTAGATGAGGGCTAGCTCCCTCTGACATATCTTTTAGGCCCTAGTTTCTCCTAGTGCTAAAAAATAAAATGAAAAAAGGGGGGGATGAAAAGAGAGAGAGAGAGATGCTGAAAACAAAACCTAACCCAAAAAGGGAAAAGGTGATACACTAGAAAAGGTTGATCTACTCCACCTGAACATACACTTTCCATCGAGAACTAGCTCCCATACACTTCATCTGACATGAGAAAACCTTCTCCATCAGTGGGTCAGGGGTTCATAGAGATACAGGGAGGAAATAACTACTAAAGGCATTCTGAGACACACTACGATAGAATATCCACTTCACCTATACTCCTCTAGGGACAATTCTGATAGAATTATATAAGGAAACTCAAAAAATGCACCAGACATGTTGAAATCATTCTACAATAGCATAAAGAAAATGAATTAACACATAATCAAGGCATAGACACATACTAAAGATGCAAAAATCAGAATGGAGGTAAAAATGCTATGTTTTGATTCAAGGTAAAATTTGGCAGCTCTACCTTACAATCCTGAGTGATTTTTAGGTAGATTTTTGCCTTAAGTCTGAGAGTCCATCCTTTCTAAAAATATAAGTTTACAATATATAGAAAGAGGAAGAGAACGTGGCACTTCTTGGGAAATAATTTGGCACCCTTTTCTACTAGTGGCCCATGTGCATTCTGAACCTTGGGAAGAGGAAGCCACTATTATTGTTGTCATTCTTCTAGAAGAGGCCTACTAGAACCATGCTGTATAATCACCAAAAATGACTTTAGCATTCAAGCATTAATGTAAGAACATGGCCATGCTTCTTTTCTATAAACAAGCTATAGTTTGTCCCCTCATAAATGCCAACTAGAGAAACTAGGCTATGCCACTCATCTGGCAATAAATCACCTTCCCTTCGCCACTTAGAGGCTTTGTCTTTTTGTTCCTTGTCTTCTTCCTACTCTTTCAACCCTTAGGGGCAATCTTCTAGCAGGTCAATGCGTTCCTCAGGATATTTCCATGATTTGGGGCTCAGATAGTTCAAAGCAAATGACTACTTCACTATGTTAAAATTGATGCTCACATGGCCGTCACCCAATGGCTAGTTTATCTCCTTGAAAATGATGGCTTTCGCGACATCACCATCCTTGGAAAAATGTCATCAGATCTTTTCTATGGATTTTTTCCCATGGGTCTTTTGTCTTCTTTGGTCAGGCTCTTCCTTGGTCGGGCTCTCCCTTCGGCCCCTTTCTGTGGCTTTTATGCCTCAAGATTTTCTGTAGACAATTTTTCCATGGACAAAAGTCCACAAGAATTTGTCTCGATCACCTGCCAATCCTTCAAGTTCTTTGGTCTATAGCCCCTCCTAAATTCCTTTGAAAATTTTATCTAAAGTAATTACTTCGAATAAAAAGTCTGAAGGAATTCGAGACTTTGTCTTTACAAAATTTTGAAAGGTCTAGTGTTTCCTTATGGCCTCTTTTAAGCGCTCCTTACCCCTTGTAAGGGCTTATTTAACCTAGACTACCCTCCATAAGGGCACCTACCCTTCAGCTTTGGGGGGACCTTGTTGAACCAACCCATTGAACCAAAATTAGTTCAACGGTTCAACGTTGCAGGCTAAGATAATTAAACCAAGGCAGTTGAACCATTTACTTTGAACCACTCATTAAACTGGTTCAATGGTTCAACATTGCACACTGAGCTTCTTACTTCATATTGAACTAATGATTGAACTGATGATTGAATCAGTTCAATGCTATGCATCGATGAACTTGTTGATGGACTGATTGACTGAACCAAGTGTTGAACCAAATGATTGAACCAATCTGTTGAACCAAACCATTTAACCAGTCTATTGAACAAAACCATTGAACTAGTTTGTTGAACTGGTTTAATGATTCAACACTGTGCTGAGCTAAGTCCTTGAACTAAATGCTGAACTTGAAGCTGCTTGAACTTTTTGTTGAACTTTTTTGATGAATTAAGTGCTGAACTAGCTGATTAAACCAAAGCTAAAGTGTTAAACCAACTGAGTTAAACCAATCTATGGAACATAGCATTTAACTTGAGCAATGAATCAAAGCTTGATGAACTCATGCAACTTGAAGTTGACTGGCTTCGAATAGCAAAGGAAAAAAGGGGACCGGTTTTGGCTTGATGGGCAAAAATGGTCAACACCAACTTTATGGCTACTTCAAATACTAAACTATAGCCTTTTTTAGCATGTTTTCATAACATATCGACTAATAACTATTAATGTTGGTTATAATTTTAGATGGTTTTGATGTAATTACCTTCGATAGGTGAAGTTATAAATTATGTCACGGTTGATGCTTGCGTTGGATTTAGTATACCCTAATATGCATATTACTTACACTCGATTTACCTTATCCTATTTTATGTGTATGTTATTTTAGCTTAGTTAATTTATTGTATGATATTTATTTAGCATGTCTCACTGATGTAGATTGACTTGGTGACTTTTTTAACTATTGGTTGTGTTCATAGGGAATATTTGGGTTCATAGTTATTAGGACTAACTATAATTCTTTTTGCAACTATTGATGACTATGCTTTAATTAATAGTTCATATTGATGATTCATTTTGATTTATTATTATTACTACTATATCGACAGCATTTTGGTATTATTGATGTATTATTAATGGATGTAGGCACTAGGATGTGAGCTAGGCTCAATGTTGGGTTTGGACATCTCAGGTATATTAGTGGGTGATTGAATAGTCAGAATGTTACTTTGATAGGTCCTTAGATATGTGAAGTGATATATTATGTCACGATTGATGCTCACATTGGATTTAGTATACCCTAATATACCTACTACTTACATTTGATTAACCTTATCCTATTATATGTATATGTTGCTTTAGCTTAATTAATTTATTGTATGATATTTCTTTAACATGTCTCGCTGATGCAGATTAACTTAGTGACTTTTTCAACTATTGTTTATGTTCATAGGGAATACTTAGTTTTATGGTTATCAGGATTAACTCTAATTACTTTTTAGCTATTGATGTTTATGCTTTAATTACTAGTTCATATTGATGATTCATTCTGATTTATTATTATTACTACTATATCGACATCATTTAGGTAATATTGATGTATTATTGGTATATGTGGGCACTAGGATATGAGCTAGGCTCAATGGTGGGTTTGGACATCTTAGATATAATAGCGGGTGAATGATTAGTTAGAATGTTACTTCGATAGGTATAACATGTATTATATAGTACTAAACCACTATTGTGTATATTCTTTTGTGTTATTACTTTTCTACATTATTTTCCATGCCCTTATTTGAGCATGTATATTTTATTGTTCTCCATTAGTTTTTTTAATTTTTGGCTCTATTTATTCTCTTGCCTCTTCTTTGAGTGTTATAACTTATACCTTCATGTTGGTTATCCCTTTTGGGTTGGTTTAGGTTTGTCTTCACTAATGTGGGTCTCCTAACCTCAAAGAACATCTTTGGTTATCTTTATAAAAATTATTCACCTTGAGATCTGTATCAAATTTAAATTCTTGTAATCATTATTATCTGAATGACTATTAGTACTTATCATTATTATTTAATGATTCCCATATTTTATTATTATTGTCATCTTCTTAATGATTTTTGTATCAGATAGTTATGTAATACATTTTATTATTATTTTAAAAACTTAATATTATTGTTACTAATTATTTAATGACTTTGTTATTTAATCATTATGTTAATCCTATTTTATTTTATTATTATTTTATTTTATATAATTATTTTATTTATTTATTATTTTATTTTATGATATTTATTTTTGTATCTTTATTTTATTCATTTAATTTATTATTTATTTATTTTTAATATTATTCTCTATCTTGGCATGGAAAAGAATCCATTAGAAGGGGTGGAAGGAAGATGTTATATATATATATATATATATATATATATATATATATTTGGTATGAGAAAAATGGTGTTGACATCATTTTTTGGGGCAAGGGGTGGATAGAGGATGCCATTGGGGGCTTGGTCCTAACAAGAATGAGAAGGGGTGAAGGGTTCGAACCCCAATGCAGTTGAGCATCAATTTACTTGAGGAGACAAATAACTAGCACTTCTAGGCATTCTTAAGGAGGCATGGAATAGATGGGAGGATTTATATTGGTTGTAGAGTAGGGAGATTCAAAGTGGAAGGAGTAGAAGCCTTAGATTTTTATTTAGGGATTGGGATATGCTCTTTGCCCACTCTAACCTTTCTGTATAGCCTATGAAAATACCAAGTGAGCTATTTCATTGTTGTCCAAGATTAGTTATTATTTTATTGAATATAATTTTTTTGAGGTTGTTTTTCCCTATTTTGACATTTAAAATTAATAAATAGTCTACCTCACCCTCACTTGGTTATTAATTTAATTGCCTATGAATTTAAAGAAGATGTCTCATCTGATATTCATGTATGACTTGTGGAATAATTATGGGTGATTTAATCAATTTATAAATATTCTATTTCTTATTACTAGTGTACAATATAATAAAACCTTGTTTTTTTCCCTTAAAATCAAATACCATACCCTAATCTACCATATGAAATGGTTGTATGAATTTGGCATGGTCAAGGAGTTATTTTGTTTGCAACAATTTGGAGAATGTTTTCCTCTCATTTCTTACATTAGGCATTATTTCCCTTGGTGTGCCTTGTATGAAGTATGATTTTTACAAAACCTCATAAATCTAGCTGCCAAATTTACACATGTCGTGATATGCCATTTAGAGTGAGTTTATTCCTTAAATAAGAAAGAGTTTTGTTAAATAATCAGGGTTTTTAGTTTATTAAATTTGATTGTTCAATGTCTGATCCACTACATTCTTTTACCTTGGGTTTTTATTTTGAATTACATCTTATAATTGGGTAAAATTTTGGAAAATATTTAGGGGCAAAGCTCTGGTGAAAATTATTTTAACCCATAACAAGAAATAACCACTAGTAGTATTAATGTTATGGGTGATAGGTGGTATGCAATAATTTTATTAAGGTTTGTAATTTTTATAATATATTTTCCCACATGTCCTTGATTTATCTATTTTAAGGTTGATGATGAGGTCTTAAGACCTCATGATGAACTCTTTAATTGATTAATTGATTTATCAATTAATTTTTCTAACTCCATGTGTAATTTCCTTACACTACATTTTATATTTCATATTTTTATTGTGGGAATCTTGGAAGTTGTTGGAAGTTAAAATTTAAATAATTATATTAATAATTAATTTATTATAATTGGTCCCTTGAATTCATTTAATTCTATCTACTACTTTTTGATTGGCCATGGCCTTAAAAATAGAAGTTTGAGTCTTGTCCTAATTTAGTTGTTCAAATTGATAGGATTTAAAGGATTTGAATTATATTGATCATATTCAGGCCTTGTGTTTTCACTTGACATCTTACCTCTACTATGCATATCTCCTTTTTTTGTATTTTTTGAATTAATGGAAAGAATTAATGTTGGTTTTACATACAACATTCTAATCCACCTACAATCTATTCTCTAATCATGAATGTTATACATTTCCCTATTTTTACTTGATTAAGGTTATGTGGCTATTGGGATTTGTTTTCATATTTTTTTTAAATATACACTTAGATAAGCCTCATGGGTTGAGTGTTATGGTTTTACGTTTATTGCATTGATTCCTTATCCTTGTGGATATTTTTTGTTTATAATTATGTACTAGAAAATTGATGGTTTGGGTGGCAAGGACCACCGATGGTTGGGCTCATAGGGCTAGTTTTGAGGGGTGTCTCTCTTACTATGTTCATCCTTCTTTGTTGTGTACATGTATTACATAAAACATCTTCCTCTTGTTCATGCCCATTAACATATGATGTCAAATATTAGAGTGTGTTTGATTATCTATTTTATATGGTGGCTCTATCTCTTTATTTTATGTAGATTGGTAATATTTTCATGTTGGTATATGGACATTATTGTATATGATGTGAAGTTAGAGCCATTCTTGATGATATTTACATGGTTCTTACACATTTAAATAATTAAATTTACTCTTTTATTATGAATTTATATTGGGCTCTACCTTCCACATGAGTAATAGTGTATTTAACATGCTTTTTGTGATACTCAGTTCTTACATGTTGTCGTATGTATATGAGTAAGATATATACTTCATGATTTCCAAGTAGGTACCAAGTAGAGAAACATTATTATTGCAACAATTGAAACTATAATGTCCTTAACCCTGAATTTTATGGAATAAGATGATGTTGTCTTATGGTATGCTAGCATCAATTAGATGTTATAAATCTCCTTGGTGTACTTATGTATAATTTACATAGACTTGTGATAAACTTCTTATTTAGAAACATTTTTACAACATGGAATGCTTGTTTAACATATAGACTTATCTTGTGTTATGACATTGGAATGACTTAATATGACATATCTTAATTGTATAATGGTTATTAAACACATATCCTTTACCTTTTATTATCTTTTCTAAAAAGGAGATGTTGTAAATAGTTATGCAAATAGGTCTTTATCTATTTTACCAATATGTTTCACTACTATATTATATCAATGAATGTTTATTAGTCATAATGTCATTTTAAGTGATCTTTCTTCCATTGCTTAAACAATAAAGTAATCTAGATCAATGACGTTCTTATATGGATCCATATTATGGATTATGGATATACCATTATCGATATTATAGTGAATTAGATTCATGGCATGTTTTAAATTTTTTATTAAATTAGTTTTTTTAATGAAATTATTGACTTATGGAAAATTTGGTTACTTGGTCATTGCCACTTTCATGAGGATACATAGTCATTTTTTATCATAAATAGACATGCTTAAAAATATAATCATACCTTGACAATGAACTTCATGTTATACCTTGTGATATGATTATCACAATGTGAAATATCGATGTGATTGTTAAATAAACATAATGAGGATAAGAAATAATTATTTATGGAAAAATCTAGGTTAACACTTGGTTATATGATTAAATAATTTACCTTCACAATGATTTACTAAATCATACTTTTCCCTAATAAAACACCCAATTTAATGCACAAGATTAATTAATTAATTAATGAACTCTTGCATGGTCATATGCATGATAGTTGATTGGTGTAAATACCTATCTTTATTTAATAAAATGGTAGGTTAACTAAAGGGTAACTAATCAAGATTTAGGTTTGAGACCCCTATGGTTGGTTCACGAGATAGAAATCATGTATCATGCGAAGTGGTCCTATAGCATGTGAAGTAACTAACTTTTTGATGTGAATATTATGATTATTCATTAGTATTCTCATGGGTGTGGTGTCATCCACCTTGATTTTATTAAATTATGGTTCATATAAATTAATAAGAATAATTATTTCTATATGAAATTACATTTGGTGTGTATGGCCTTCACCTATTAAGGGGGTGAAGGCATAATGTTTCTCTAAGGGAATAAAATCATGGTATAGTGATCCAATGGGGGTTAGCTTACATGATTTTTCCTTGTTTGGGTAGATCCTATATGTTTGTAGTAACTTAATATCCTAGTTGTGTTGGCTTTAGCAACACATTATAGTTTCCACTTATCAATCTCTTGATGTGTTAAGACTTGCCTAAGCAAGTTAGTGAGATGGAACCTTATGTTTGATCATTTGGACCTTTTTTCTTGTGTTTTACTTCTATCTTATCTTATTGGTTTATCTATCAATGAACTAACTAGACATTCTTGGATGTTCTCAATTCCAATTTGGTTGATTATAGACATACCCTTTTGATATAGTTGGGATGATGGTTATGATTTGCCTGTACTTCCTCTAGAGTTGATCAGTTATATTACATAGAATTAATGTATGTAATTGGATATTTTGATGTTCAGTTGTGTAATTTGATAGATAGCTTGTAAAAAAATAAGGTTTTTTAACAAAAATTATTTTTACATAAGTAGAAAAAATATCTTACTATAAATTTTCCCAAAGGTGCAAGTTACATCAGAATGGATGTTGTTATTTATTTTGGTAAATTAGTTTTTCTTAAAGAGAATAGTGTAAATAACAATATGTACTTCACTCTAAACCTATGTCCATTTTCCCTATTTCATATTTAATGTTCCCTTAGGTTTTATATTTTTTTACTAGTAGGGATAAATAATATTCTTATTAAGACATTTTCCAATTGTTTCTATATTTTATTCTATAGATTGAAGTATGGTGTTTGTGTTAGTTATTATGCTTGATGTAATTATTTCATGTGATTATATACTAGTAGCATGTATGAACAAAAGTTACAAGAATACTCTAGGATGTCAATGTCTTATTCC
>JARHVA010004384.1:1132500-1222500 GCA_037957365.1 Torreya grandis
TCCCATGTAGGATAAAGGGGTGGAAGTTAACCCTGTGCTAGTCACAACTCCTCCAAAGAGTAAAAATAAAACATGGAGAGTAAAAATGATAACAAGAAGGGGGAAAAAGGTGGCCTGATGTAGGATAAGTTAATGGAATATCTTACCAAAATTATATGTAAAAATAAGTAATAAATGGAAAAGAAAGAAGGCCCAAACAGACGTACTCGAGGACAAGTAACAAAAGTATAAACAAAACATGATAAGGAAAATACTAGTCAAGATAATCTGCTAGATTTATCCATCTCTAAGTAGTCAAATACTTAATATTGGAATGGATATTTTATTTATTTTAATCTATTTTTGGCAAAAGGTCAGTTTGGGAATTATAGGGTTTTAATGGATTTTGTAAGAAGATTCTTTACTTTTCAGTTCAATTTGGAGGACTCCCTTGTTTTTTTTTTGTGTAGTATTTAATATTTGTATTAACCATCAAATTATAGGATTCATTTAAAACATGTAATTTTACCTTATCAAATAAAAAATATTATTTTAAATATAATATAAAATACTTAGTATATCATACACACACACACATACATATATTATTGATGTGGGTTTCATGAACATCCCAAAATTGTAAGAGGTAGCCTCTAAAATTTTAGGATTAGTGAATAAGTTCACTCTAAGGCATGAGTTGTAGGGTATTCAATATTGTAAATAATCACACACTAGAAAAGTGGTGAGAAAATGGGTTATTTATCTTAAATGGTTTGGATAATATTAATTCTAAAGGAAACCAAAATTCTAATGGATGTGGATGGGTGGAGTCTAACCTAAACTTGACTAGATTGAAAAAATATAAAAAGGAGGGAATGGTATTGTATAAAATAAGTATTTTTGACTTAAATTTGGATGAAACCCTTATAAGTTCATGAATTAATATAAAATAATGATACTAATGTTTTCTATTAGTGTTAATAAACATAGAAGATACATAATCATAGTTAAGAGTCAAAAGAAATAAATACAACAAATTCAATGCTCATAATTAAATGTTACTACCACTACTAGATTGCTACAACACATCCTCTGTCAATGGAAAATTTTATTTGATGAAAAATATCATTAAAACTAACTAATAGAAAAAACTGAATAAATATATTAAATTCACTCCTACACAATGTAAATAAATAAAATAACACTATTATGGAACTTATTAAATGCAATATAATATTTGGAAGAGACAATCACATCAAGAAAAACTTATATAATAATCCTCATATTTGTTTATTCATCTCAATTGAAAAATTATACTCCCTTTGGAAAGGATAATGTAAAAGTATGTGTAGATTAGGATGGGAATGTCTAATCCTTCAAGTAAAGTATAATTTTACATTTTATATAATAAGATCATGTTGAAATTCATGTATTCCATGCATGTTTACAATGTATAACATAAAAGAATTTGTCCCATAAAAAATAACTCTTAGAAAAGAAAATAGACCAAAAGAATTGAGCTAAAAATGATGCATGCAATAATACACAAAAACTACCTATAGTTATGATGTGGTACCACTCGAATATGAATATTTCATTTTTAAAATATTGTGTAATTGTAAATATAGTTACAACTAGAGTTAATGTCATTATTGGACTTGTCCCGGGGCATTGATGGCACTATGTCTATAAAAGTTTAAATTTACCTTAGGAATGTTGGTGATGATCAAATATTTCCTACTTATTTCCTCCTCTTACAAGTTTTAGATGCAGTGATGAATGTTCATTATAGCTTACTCTTGATCCCACGTTGTTAGTGTAGAAGAAGAAAGTTGAGGATTTACTAGTGGAGGTATATATGTTTAAGGATAAAATATGGAAGGATAAGTTGTTGATGGATATGGAAAGGAAAGAATAGAATTCATATAGTCTATGACTTTACTCCGTGTGTGGAGGGGGGTATCGATGATATAATTAGTCTTGTCTAGAGTATTATATACACAGACTATGGAATCATCTATGGAAGTGACCTATGAAAATTTCATACTCAATTATGTATAAAAACTTTGTGGAAAATAATTTGTATAAAAAATAGAGGAAACTAACTCTTAAAAATTTGGCTTTGTCTTATTATCTTATGGATAAGTGTTGTTGAAGAAATAATGTGTTATTGGGGTTGAAGAAATTTTTTATAGACATTATGGGATGAATGAATAGGTCACAATAGTTTTAGCAATAAAAATGGTATAGGAAATAATATTTAGGCATATTATACCAATGTCAATAGAAACATTATTTGAAATGCCAAAAATGTAGTCATCTTAAATAATAGTTGATGATGTTACTACTGGTGTAACAATACTTGGCATGGTGTCCACTATTATAACTACTAAGTATTTTTTGCATATTTTGTCTCCTTTTCTATTTATCACAAATTATCTACTTGTTTCTCCTCCTATCCACTTATTTTTGGTTTGTCCCATGTTTCTATGTAAAGGAGACCTAATGGAACACTAGAGAAATCCAAAGTCCTCTCTTATTGTTATGAAGGTATTTGAGGAGAGACTAGTAGAGTGCTCCAATTTTTTTTTTGTAAGTTAAAATATAGTATGTATCACTATTAGTGGACATTAGTATAAAAATGGTGATAAAAATCCTAGCAGTATTATAAATTGGCTCTGTTGATGGACATAGAGCAATGGATAATGGTGAATAGATGGGGAGTGTAGATGACAAGTATAAAGTGGTAGTATTAGGTGAGTAATTTTTTATTAGTAAGAAACATTATAATGGGTGAAAAAGTAGTGGAAGGTGAATTTAATGTATAAATAATAGGAACTTGAAAGAAATAAAAATGAATACTTAATTTTTTATATTATTGTCAATGGTGGAAATGGTGAAAAGTATATTGATCGAACTACACTACCAGATAATTTTGATACCCTCATGTTAGTTTAAACCTAAGGGGGAAAAAACACTTGGTGGTCTATGGAGACCGCTAAAGTTATTAGGCCTGATATGTTGATTGGTCTCCATAGATGTGTTTATTTTCATTTTAGGATTAGAATGGATAAACTATGGTGGATTTAGTTCCTCATTATCTATCCTCTCGACATCTTCCTAAGTAATAAGAGGATCATATTGGATATTTTGTGCCATAATCATAGATATTCCTACCTTTCTACTTTTTACCATGAAAACAATGCCATCTTATAAATTAAAAAATATGGGGTCATGTTTAAACCAATGATGTCCATATGCAACATAAACTCTATTCCTAAACCTCTTATGAGTATTCATATTATTTATTGGGTCCCATTTCTTAGATGGATATTTTCCTAGGCCATAATGAACCTTGATTTTTCACACCAAATAGAAGTGTTCCCATTTTGTATATTTCATGTGACTAACACTTAGAGGAAATTTGATAATATTTTCATGCCTAGCCTTATTTAAATGAATTTATAAACTATTAGATAATTGGAAATAAATGTATTTCTTAGACAACTTATCTAGGACTTGCCTTGGTAGATATAATGGAGTTGCATATCTCCCATATATCATAATTAATATATGATCAATGTATAATACACTGATAATAATCCATCAAAAACATTTGAATGTGGTATTTGGACCCCATTGTTAATATAATCTTGATGAAATTAAAAAATCATTGGATTATTTTGAATTTAAAAAAATAGTCTATAAAAGCAAAATAATTATTCTAGAAAGTAGGAAATGATAGAAATGAGAAATATATCCTACTAAAGAGTGAAATTAATCTAGAAATCAAGTAATTTAATATAATAAAAATGTAAATATAATATATTAATACCACTAAGATATAAATAATAATCATTCTTAGATGGTTCTATTTGGAGAAACCATGAAATATTATTTCAAAAAGTGCCTACTAATTGAAAAACTTAAATCACTACCTTCGATATATTTCAAACAAAAAGATTTTCTATCCATAATTTCATAAATATGATATGGTCAAATCCACAAGGGAGTGAATTTATAATTTTCCCTCTCTTTTTTTATTTTTATCCCATATGATTCCTAAGGCTAATACATATAAAACATTAATTTTATTTTAATCTTTTATCAAACCATATTTTGAAAATAACCTAGTGTTTACTAAAGCTTTGTAGAGCTTCAATTCATGCATCTTCTACCTGGATAATGTCTAGTAACCTTGAAATAATTATCTCATATTATTTATATAATATTTCATGAATTAATATGTTGTAATCTTAATATTAATGAGAAACACATCCTTCTACCCATAAACTATTACAAAAGGGTAAACTTTCAGGGCATGTTTATATCTTGTTTTGTCTACTTATAGTGCATAGTTAAGAAACGTAATTCATTCTCTTAGTTTGTATTACAAAAAAATATTAATATAATCCATAAATTTATTATCAGAGCATTTTAAAACTCCATTTTCCTATGGATAGTAATTCTAATAAAACTTGATGGTAATCTGATTATTGTAGGCCCACTTGGCAAACTATGTATATTGGAAGGATTGGCCATTGTCACACACCAAATAAATTAGTGTCCCAAATATATTTATTATATTTTATTCAAAAAACTTAATGAAATTTTGAGATATATAATTATTATTTTGTATAGAATCAATCCATTTGTTATCATAATCTATGGTTGTCAATACAAATTTAATAATTTTATTTTCATAATTCTACCTAATGTCTAGTGTATAGATATCAAAAATAAATATATAATGTTTTTACACACTATAGTGTTTTTTAGGAGATAATGTATTCCAGAGTTGTATCCAACCAAAATTTTTCTATAAAAGGACACTCCCTCTTATACTTCAAATTTTAATTTATGTTGTAAAAAAGGTATATATTTGAATGCATGTTGCGTCATATATCTCACAAAGTGTATTCATAATACCCATGATGGATATAGAAATCAATATTATTATAGGTTTGGTATTATTTTATATTTTATCTTAGTATAGAGGATATTATACCCATCCCATTGTATTTTATATTTTTCTTCTTTTAAAATTTAAGTTGCTACTTGTAGTGATTGTTCAGTGATGTTTGTATACATGAGGAGTAGAGTATCCCTTGTTTAGTTTTTTATGCTTACATATTGTAAAAGTCATAATTTATCTATACAAAGAGGAATTTATGATCATAGGATATTTTTATATAACACTAAAAGTTTTTTATATATTTATGTTTAATATGTTATGTTCTATTAACTAGAACAACCTATTTCAAACTTGACATGTATAATTAGTTTGGGCCAATATATGTTTCAATATTTAAATTATGTTTACTATTTTATATTTCTTGATATTAATTTATGTAATGATTTTCATCACATTTTTCATTTAATTAAAATATATTCATAAATATTCTATGATATATTTTCAAGCTACATATTAATAGTCATTCCTTCATACCTGGAATTGATCACTTACCTTGCTTAGTGCTCTTTTTTTATTTTTATTTTTGTCACATTTTTCTAAATTTAACCTCAAATATTACAAACAATATCCATTTTGACCCTCACATGATTCACATGGAATGTAAGGTATGAATGGGATCTTGAAATTGGGAAGATGAGTTCATGTGGGATTAAGGAGGATTATCCTTTAGAACTTAATACACCATAAAAAAAAAAAATACAAATTATTGGAAATCATAAATATAACTATTATGACTCAAAAAATAATAATATATAGTCCATAATTGGATCCAAATGAAATGATTTTTTCCATGAAAATGACTTTGTAAACGGAAGCTCCAATACCAACCCTTTTGGCATATCTACCATTATTGAGATATATTTCAAGTCTACCCATATGGAATTAAAATCCTATCTTCACCAACTTTGAGATGTTATTCTTATTTGATCTTCCCTTTCTTTCCTTGGCATATCTAGAATCCATTCCTTATCAATTTTGAATTAAGACATTTTTTTCCTCACCAAAAAAACATAACAAATAATAATATGGAATCTTATGAATTACTAGTCATATAGATCCTAAATACACTAGGTATTCTAAAGAGCATTGCAGACCATCTAATTTCACTATTATTGACACTTTAGATGGATTATTCTCTGATATGTGACCAAAACATTCCACCAATTAGAGATTTTGTATGTTTTCATTTGAAAGTGAATGATTCTAAATATTATTGTACCCAAACTATTTTTCCATAATTAAAACAAATACCTTAGTATAAATTGACCCAAAGGTGCAAGTTACACTAAAAGTGATGTATTCATTTGTTCTAGTAAAGTAATGTTTGTGAAAGAGAAAGAGTGTAAATCAAAAGTTGTATTTAATTCTAAAACCATGGCCATTAGCCCTAAATCATATTTTGTGTTCCCTTATATTTTATATTTTTTTAGTAGGGATAAACAAGATTTTTATGAAAAAATGATCTAGTTGTTTCCACATTTTATTCTAGGGGTTAAATTATGGTTTTTATGTTAGTTCTTATGCTTGATGTAATTATTATAGATGTTTATATATTATAAACATGGATGAACAAAAGATAAAATATATACTCTAATACCTTAATATCTTATCCCCAAATCAGCATGATTGAAGAGTTGATTTCAAGTCATGCATCATACATGAAACCCTATAACAATCATATAAGTTCTTATGACATATTTTTCCAGCCTTGATGATAGAAAATGACAAATCAAATATGTCACTTTTATGCAAGTTATGGACCCCTTTTCAATGGATATAGGCTATGTGAATCCAACTAATACCCTAAATATAACTCTAGCATATGATATTCATTGAAATAATCTATCATTTCCTCTCACCATTACCAACCAACTCAACTTGAAATATTTCCACAATTACATGTTTTGAATGGCCTTTCCCTTACCCAAAGCTTCACCATATCTCAATCTCACCATGAAATGAAATTTCTCCTCCTATATAGCTCATTACCACACCATATAAAATAACATATCATCATTTTTAACTATTACCTCCATATAAATATAATATTATTATTTCCTAAAATTTCATGAAAAAAGGTTAGATAAGGTCAATGATCATGAGTTTTAATTTATGGATAAATAATGATTTACACTCTTTCACTTAACAAATCTTATCTTTCCAAAATATAAAATTACATCCATTAAGACATAAATTACACCTACGAGGTTGTTAAGTGTGTGTGTGTTCACACACACACACACACACACACACACACACACACACACACACACACACACACACACACACACACACACATGTGAACATGTGTGTATCTTAATTATAAAATAATATACATAATATAATTCCTTATTGAAATGTATAATTATATATTTATTATAAAATATATATAAATATTATATATCATAATATATAATCAGGTAATAATAATTTAAATATAAAATATTATTTTATACATATAGTACAATATAATATAATATATAATGATATTATTTTAAATATCATGTGGCCTAAGCTATATCAGCTCTCTAGGGCTTATCGATAGTAGTGTATTTTTAAATTGAAAATTTAAAGGTTTAAGGGAATTCCCTAGACATCCTAAATACCCTCTCAGGCAAATTGAAACTATTCCTAGTCCATTAAACAAGAAATCAAAGATGAAAGGGGATTATTAAAACACTCTAAAGAGGTCACTATTGACCATGTGTTTAAGGAGGGTAATAAGGTGGCCTATGAAATGAATAATATTTGATTCCTTAATAAAAATTATGTTGTGTTTAAAAATAATGATGATATACCACCCCAAATTGTTAAAATGCTAAATAATGATATTAGGTGTATCATTAGCTCCATAGAGGGTGATTATTCACATGAAGATGATGTCTAATAATTAGAACTAAATTAATAACTCTTAATTTTTAATTTCCCCATTATTCATTATAGGGTAATGTTTAAGAATGTGAATAAGGTGAAGAGTGGTAACATCATAAAAATACCTTACATGATGCCCTAGTGAAGCAAGTGAAGACATTCATTAAATTAGCCTAGTTTTTTAGTCTGAGAATTAAAATGAAAATAGCCATGGGAGTTGATAAAGACAAAATGAAACCCATTTTCCACATGGAAACAAAAAATAATCCCAAAGTGTGGTGAAAATGGAAAAGGCAGGCATGGTAGTATTTATGACAATTTTTTTTGTATATGATGAGGATGTTTTGCAAAGTATTTTATCTTAGGTGGAACCAATGAAAAGTTCATACTAGAGAAGTGGAGATGAACATTTAATAATAAATTATTAGGTAAGTGACTAATATTATTGGTTTTGGAACCAAGGAATTAAAGGGAAAATGTAGAAAGCATGAGATTGTGAAGAATTTCTTCAATTCATAAGTGGACATCATCATTAATAAGAAAGGCTTCCTAAGGGTAGACCTACCAATGTAATGCCTAGACAAATGCCAAAAAATCATGTAGTACATTATTTTATAAGGTAATTCCATGTCTTATTTTCCCAAAAAATTTTACTCGTGAATCAATTTAAGGGAGATAGAATTGGTTTTCAAGGATTTGTTCAAATTCTCAAAATCATTTTAACTACATTTCAAACAAATTATTCTAGCAATCTTATTCATCAGGGTCTAATTTTACTCTTTTATAATGTTGGATAATAGATTTGTCCTTATATAAAGATATTTTATTTTAACTCTGTACCTTTCTCTCAAGAACAAATAAGTTAAACAATAAATGGGTGAACTATCAAGATTAGTTCCCCTCTAAATTAAGGTACAACTCCATTTAAGATTTTAAATGAATTTAAATATTCAGATACACTTTTAACCAAAAAGTGTTTAAAGGAAGACTAATATCCATACATCATTATGTTATGAATGTGAGATTTTATAATATCAATAGGTAATAGAATACACAGATTTTATTTTCAATAATAATTAAATAGATAAATGTATATATGCTAAACCAGTAAATGATAAAACATACATAATAATTTGTCCAATGGAAAATTAATTACTATATGAAGGAATAATTCACATAGAAAACCCACTTTCAAATACTCAATCTCACAAATCTAAGGACTCAGTAATTAATTCTCATTTTCATTCACAAATGAAAAATATTTCAGACAAACATCACATATATTTGTAAAACTAATGGTCCAATTCTAAAATTTCTAACTCCTTTTTCTTGGTTTTTTTTATGTCCCCATCTTTTTACAACAAAAAATATATAGCATTGCCTTACCTCATCCATCTTTTAAACTAAACTAGAGTTAAAGTAACTCTGACCCATTTGAGATTTAGTTTTTACAAATTCAATAAAGATCAAGTTTTGAATATAAAAGTAACTGAATAACTAATTAAAAGAGACTATGTAAGTAAAATCATTATTGATGTGATGGACTAGGATCTCTAGATTTTTTGTGTTCAGCATGGTAGACATGTTGAGCTTTCCATTCCTAAAATGCTGTAACGAACTCCTAAATTTTTGAAAGATCGGGAATGCTGACATATTTTATCCTTGCTTTCCAGATGTTTTCTTCCCTTTGAATTTTTCCCATTTTTTCTGTGTGCTCTGAGAGTGTGTCGATAAGGCAAAAAAGAAGTGACTCTACCTTTGAAATCTGAGAGAAGTTTTTAGTTGACAAGCTATCACTTTCTTTAATGAAGTTAATATTTTCCCTAAAGGACTAAATCATATCATTAATGTCCTCTAGTTTTCCATCATCTTTTATGTAATTGATATCAATGCTCTATGGATCATGCTGTAATGACTGAATGAATTCAATTATTTCTTTGATCATTTTTGTGATTTCCAATCATCCTTGTTTGGATACTAAATTTCTCCACTCAACATTTTTGTTACTTACAAATGATATATCTTCATCTAATCTTGTCAAGTTCTTTTCTGACAAAAACTT
Organism: Torreya grandis; assembly: GCA_037957365.1. Classification (NCBI taxonomy): domain Eukaryota; kingdom Viridiplantae; phylum Streptophyta; class Pinopsida; order Cupressales; family Taxaceae; genus Torreya; species Torreya grandis. The sequence continues at coordinate 1,142,388 of JARHVA010004384.1, forward strand.
TATTATCCCATATTTTTGCACTTCGTCAATACGATTCATCACACTCATCCATTTTCCTTCTTTTATCCACAAAGCATTTTGAGTCTTTAAATCTTCAACAGTGATTGTGGTTAAATCATATATATTCTTCAATTTATGAATGTATCTTCTACCTTTTAGGATGATGCCATCTAACCAACTATCAAATACTCTAGTAATCATTTTGCCTCTGTGTATCTAATCAAGTATCCTTTGATTGATAAGAGATTTTAGATCAAAATACATGGGCATTTGGGAAACTGGTTGTGGATATGGACTATGAATGGCATCAATATACTCTACCATTGACTGTATAGTCTACTTTAACTCTCTTTTATCCTTTTCATCCTTCCAAGTTCTATTGACTATCCTTTTAGTAGACACTTTTGGATGATGCACATCAGTGACACATGATGCAGTCCCAAGGTCTACCTTTTTAAATATAAAATCCTAAACTGTAGGATCTTGAATTTCTTCATTGGTTCTTGGCTGAGCTATCTCTGCAATCTAGTTCCCTATGTTTGGGTCAATGTCTACTTCAGATGTTGTTATTAATTTTTTGGATTTAGGATCTTTCTGTAAACACTTGCTCACGATATCTTCCAAGGGTAAATAAAATGGAACTACTTTCTTTTTATGACTGATTAAACTTTCTAGCCATTTAGGTGTAGAAGCCAAGGCTTCTCTATCAATATTTGGTTGATTAGAAGGTACAGTTGAAATAATCATCAATTCAATAGAATCAGAAGGAATCACTATCTTTTGATCTATACTAACCTCTTCCACCATTGGTAAATCAAATTATTTATCACCTTTGTCTTCTCCTGAATCCTCTTTAGAATTCAAATCCATAATCACTTTTTTAGAAATTTGATTCTTCTTTTTCTTGCTTTGAGTCCTTGACTTGGTGGCACGAAGAGGCAGGGTAGTTACAAGGGCCTTTTCAAATTATTTGATGATAGGTTCCCTTCTAGTTTTTGACTTGAAAGCATGTACATCACAGATAGCAATAGGATAGTTAGATGAGCTTATTGGGAATCAGGATTCAATTATTATTGTACATTGTTGGGAGACTATGTTTTGAGCTCCTCCCATTTTTTACTCTGTCAACCATTTTTTAGTTCTCCTTATCATTGGAAGGGTCTTGACCTCAATTCTCTCTTCCTCACTTTTCTCCCAGTGAATTTCTAGAGTAGGTGATTGTTTTATTTGCTCAAATTGTGGATCATTCACCTGTTCATCATTGTCAACAATTCTAGATATGTTCATGTTTAATTTAAGGGTGATTATCTACCCTAGGGAAAATCTAGACTACAGTCTTCTTCTAACTTTAAATTAATCTAAAAAATCCTCCCAATAATCCTATAATTGAGGAATATGTGAAAATCTTGTTCTAAGATCCAAGTTATCTTTGGCAAAACCTTTACTATCAAATTGTGGTCTAGCTGTGAAGTATTGAAAATTGAATTTCTTAAGATCCAATTCTAAATTCAAAGCATCAGATGTTGTTTTTCATGAATAACATCTATGTTCAATAGGAAAAGATATACCAGATTTATTCTTCATTGGGAATTTTTTATCTACATGTGCTAATTGCCTGCAGACTTCTATTACCACAAATCGGTCAAAAACATACCTAGGTAACCTCAAGGGTTCACCATCAAAACCCCTAACTCTAATATAAGTTAACCTATAAAATTGAATGAAGAAACTACCATAGATATTAATTAACTACATAGCTTCATTAGACAACCTCTTATTAATGTTATTTGATAATTCAAAAGTCATTATCCCAATAAAAACATCATTGACCCTCCTGTAATCCTCACAGCAGTTATGCATTTGTAACTATGAGTAATAATCATAAATTTTACTATCTTCAAACAAGGGTGCATGAAGTAACCCTACCCATTGTCTCATAGAAGTTAGGCAATAGAAGAGGTATGAAGACATATAAAATTCTCTATCTCCCAAACAATTACTTAAACCTTGAGCAAATATTCAACTACAATTTCTGCCCTATCCAAATATTTTTCTCCTTAGAAGATCACCTGTATGAAGAAGTACATCCAATCTTCCCAATAATATGCATGAGCATTGCCTTTCAGTATGTGTAGTAGTACCATGATATCTTGTACTTCTAAAATCATATGATTTCTTGTTAATGGCCTAGGTAATCTTCAACCTCCTTTTTGGAATTTCAAAAGCCAATTCCTAGCAATCACGCTCTTGTAAATTGTTTTCTCTGTTGAAAATTAACCATAGGAAGAAGTAATACTAAGGTCAGAGTATGGTTCCTTGGGAGGGATTCTCATCACAAACATTAGGGTTTGTCTATTGATATGTATTAGAACATTACCATCTACAGTCTTGATCCACCTATTTTTAGGTTCATATCTATTCATGCATTCAAGGACTAATTCAAGGCATTGTATAGCCATGGGAAAGGCCGTGGCTTTAACTAGGCCACTTTCTACTATTTTTTGCATCATAGGATTTGACAGAGGATTTCTAACCCTTTCCTTAAAATATTCTAAATCCTATTAGACCATAGAGGTGTCCCAAACTTCAAGTAAAGAATGTATGAGACTAGGGTTATGTTTGCAATCAAGACAATCAAATTTCATGGATACAAGTCAAAGAATATAATGAAAAGAGAAAGTTTTTAATTTTTAAATAATGATACAAACTCAAAAGGATCATTCTTTCCAACTAAGTAAAGGAACTAGCTTATAGTAAGAGTGAAACTCACCTTAAATTTATCTGAAATCACTATGAATTCAAGCAATCAAATATCATATACCACCTATGATGTTCTCCTTTATATCACCCAATATGATTTTTTGACAAATTTGAATTATTTTCTCTCGATGTAGATATTAACTAGATCAAAATATTAAATCAAGACAATACGTGCTAAACATGCTTGATAAGACACACACTCTGACATATGCATTAATGGCAAGCATATTTGACATTCAAATTTGATGAGTAATTATTATCTATAACCTCATGAAAAATCAAATTTTTTTTCTTTACAATGAGTTTTCAAATATATTATCCTCTAAATATCTCACTAATTTTAACTTAGAGAAAACCTCAGGGCGAGATGAGAGTATAGTCATTGAACCATTGAACCATTAAACTTTTTGAAAATGTGGTTCAACTTCAGGGTTCAATGATATCAGATGAACTACATAGACTGACCAATAGTCATATGATCTTTCCAAAAACTTTGAATTTTGAAACATTGAACTGTGGAACTTTTGAACTCCACTACATAGGTTTAAACATTAGGTTCAATGATAGGTTCAACTGATAGGTTCAATGAGTAGGTTTAATGATACATTAATTTATACAAGGGAATTGAGTGAACATGATTCTTTACAAAACATTGAGTATTTAAATTTTGAATAGTTGAACTTATTAAACTCTGAAAAAGGGTTCAAGTTCAACCAAAAAATTCAAAATCAAAATTGAAATACACAAAGTGACAAATAGTTCACTTTGAGAAATATTGAACCATTGAACTTTTGAACTTATTGAACTCTTAAACTCTAAAAAAAGGTTCAGGTTCAAAGGTTCAATTCTTTTAAGAATTTACACACAAAAGGTGATAAGCAGTTGAACTTATTTTATGGCAAAATTCATTAAAATTTGAATAAGGGTGACCCCAAAGGTAACATTGGCTCTGACTAGGGACTGTATTTTATGGCAAAATGTAGAGAACTTAGAAACTCTAGTTATGCAGACTGGGAAATAGAAATGGAAGAAAAGGAGAAATACAAACCAAAAATAAGAAAGGAAAACACAAAATGAAACAAGAAAAGAAAATGTTATGTATAAAATAGGGGATACATATTTCACAGTCAGTACAACTTGAGATTATATCCATTATAGGATAGGGGTAAAACAACTCCATCTAGATATTCCAATTTAAAATAATTAGGACCAAGTACCTAATGAATTTTGAAATGTCCTTTCCAAGGTAAATCAAATTTACCATGTGATCCTTTAGGTTCTCTCTTTCTATCCCATAACAATACTTCATCTCCTTCCATGAACTTTTTGGGTCTAGTTTTTTGATAAAAAATCTTTTTAACCCTAGTTTGATGAGTAGTAATATAATCAACTAGTTCATTGCTCTCCTCTTCAATCTTAGTTAAATACATAACTCTTTTCTCTAAAGAGTCTTGAAAGTACTGATATTCAATAACATTTTTAAATCTAGCTATAGATAATTCTAGAGGTAATGATAGTTGTGCTCCTATTCCATAAACTAGCTCAATTGGTACCATTCTTATTTCTCTTTTTAGGGTTACCCTATTAGCCCAAAGTGCTTCGTATAGTTTCTTATGTCAATCTCTAGGGTTATCACTCACCAGTTTCTTCATTATGGCTATCAAATTTTTATTACTAGATTTTACTTGTCCATTTCCTTGAGGTTAATAATCTGATGAGTGAGAAAGAGAGATATTATGTTCATACCAGAATGAAGTAAGCTCCATTAAAGAAAAACTAGTAGTGTTATCTGCGATAACCTTTTAAGGAACACCAAAATGTACCAATATATTTTCTTTGAGAAAATCACACACCACTTCTAAAGTATTTCTCTTCACATGGATCGCTTCAACCCATTTCATAAAATAATTAGTTGTTGTTAGAATGCGTATATGCCCAAAAATCAAAGGAGGTGAAAGAGGACCAATGAAGTCTAATCTCCACTATTTTAAATGTTTTTCAATAATGATAGGTCTTAGAGGTAATTTTGTAAGTTGTGGTCTTCCTGAGAACAATTTACATTTTTCACAATTAGGTACCCATTTATATGCATCTTTGAACATACCTGGCCAATAATAATAATATCTAAGGATTTTGAAAGCTATGACCGATGAAGAGAAATGTCCACCATAGGCTTCATTATGAAAAAATTCTAATATTTTGTATTTTTGTTCTTTATCTACACATCTTAGAAAGGTTCCATCTAATCCCTTTTTGTACAGGACATCACCCCATATCACATATTTTATTGATTTTAACTTCAAATTCCTTTTCTCCTTCATGGATAAATGACTAGGATAGTCTCCATAAGTAACATAGTGTACCATATTTAGGAACCAGGGATCTTGTAAGCTCACCAATAAGATAGTAGGGAGTTCTTCTTCTTTACTTTTGGCTATCAATTTGCACAAACCTTGACCTCTAACTAGTTTGGTTGGCTTAATATCCAAATCATATTCTTGAATTTTAGAAACCCATGTTGCTCTATTGTTCATCCTGACCTCTTGCTGAGTTAGAATGCTTTACATAGCTGAATTAGGAACAAATATAATTGAATGAGAATGAAGTATATAATATCTAAATTGCTTAATAGCCTCCACTATAGAAAAAGCTTGTTTCTTACCCAAATAATATTTAAGTTCATGTTTCTTGAGAGGAACACTCAGGCTATTGGGGCTTCTACATTTACTTCATTTCTCTATAACAAAATACCAAATAATGGTATATTTTGAAGCATAGCAGTAAACAACATAATCTTTTTAGAAATTGGGATTTACCAAAGTAGGTGTTTGTGTAATTGCTTCCTTAATATCTTAAAATTATTTTTTAGTAGCTTCATTTCATTTGAATGTTTATTTTTCACTCATCATCCTCAAAATATGTTTCATAATTTTATAAAAAATAGGAATGGACCTTCTAAGAAAATTAATCTGACCAGATAAAGAATTAACTCCAGTCCTATTAGAAGAAAGACTTAACTATTGTATTTCTCTAATTCTTTTTGGGTCAATTTTGATTCCACCTTTTGAAACTAGGTTTCCTAATAATTTCCCTTCTATAACATAGAAAACTAACTTCTTAGGACTAAGAGATATCCCATGACTCAAGCATCTTTATAAGATGGTCTCTAGATCCTTTAGATGATCTTCTATTTTTCTAGAGAAAATAGTCAAATCATCAAGATAGATAATAATATTTCTATCTTTAAAATTTTTAAAGGATGAATCCATCACCCATTGAAATGTTTTATCAACATTAATTAGACTGAAGGGCATATAGTTATAAGTAAAAGTTCCTTGAGGTGCAGTCAAAGTAGTTTTATGTTGGTCAGTTGTAGCCACACTTATCTGATTATAACCTAAGAATCCATCTAACATGGAAATCATTTCTGACCCAACAATAGTTTGAAAGATGTGATCCATCATAGGCAAGGGATAATTATATTTTAAATTAGATTGAATCAAATTCCTGAAGTGAACACAAATTCTTATTTGTCCATTCTTTTTGTGCACTAGAACAATGTTTGCTACCTAGGTGGAGTGATGAATTGGATAAATAATCCTAGCCTTTAACATCTTGTCAATCTATTTAAAGATAGCTTCAACAACTTTTGGGTTATAATTTCTTAGCTTCTACCTGAAAGGAGTTGCATTTTCTTTCAAAGGAATATGATGTTGAAACTGTCCACATCTAAAAATTTTGAGGTCATCATAGCACCAAACAAAGACATATTTATACTCAATCAATAGATTAATTTATTTATTTGTCTCCTATAGTGAACAACACTTACCAATAGAGATCCATTTAGGGTAATTTTCACTTCCAATGTTGATTTTCTCATAATCCTCTATTTTGTTAGCATTCTGGACAAGCTTGCCTTTAGTATATTCATCTTTTCTAGTGAACAAATGTTCTAGAGAGACTAGTCCTTTAGGGATTTTATTTCATTTTAAATTAATTACATCATCTTTTGGATTCATCCCTAGATTAGGAGTGAATTATTTACATTCTATTTTTGAACCTTCAAAATAAGTCTCCAAGAACATATCAACATTCTCCAAAATTTTTTTGATATGTTTATTCTTCTCAAAAACTTGCCAATTTTTAGCATTATTCAGGACATTAGGATGATAGATTAATTATATTCTATATGAATCCTTTTCAAAATTAGGGTGTGGGAGAAGAAGAGAATTTGATACAGTGAGATAATGTGCTCAAGTGTTTTGGTCTCTAGGAATTGCCTCAGTAGAAAAGGCATCAAAACATTCTATCTCATCTCAAACTCTATTTCTGTAATGTCTTAATCTATCATTTTTAATTGAGAAAATGCCTCTCACTTGTTTGAAAATTAATTCAGTATCTCCTTTTGCCTTGAGTATTTTTATACCCTTTCCTTAGCTTCATTTAACCCAAGCAATAAAGCTTCATATTCTACAGTATTATTAGTGTTTTTAAACTCTAGCTTGAAAGAGTAAGGAAAATTTTTACTTTCAAGTGAGATCAATACAAATCCTACTCTTGAACCAATAGTAGCACAAGTACCATCAAATTCCATAGTCCATATATCATTTAAATGAAAAAAATTTGGGAGAGATTCTTCTTTTAAACCCTTAGATGAGAGAAAATAGTTACCAAATTCAAATTCTTCAAATAGAATCTGAGACTTAGGGTCATCAGAAGGATATATCGTAAACTTGCATTTAGGTTTAGGTTCTAGTTTAACTTTCCACTTTCTCACTAGAATTGTAGCTTCTAACTAATCTAATTTAATCTGCCCTCCTAAATCTTTGCAAAAAGTCTTGCTCAACAACATTCCATAAATAGCAAGGATATTTGCTACTAAGATAGTCAACTTTAGCTTTTTATCAGGATAGGCTACAAGAACAACTCGTGCATCTTTAATTTGTCTGAGCAAAGAGATTTGTTTTCCATCCATGGAGTAACATATACCAAATGTTTTTGTTAGGGTTAAACCTAAGGCTTTGGCTACAGAAGAAGGCATTATATTATTAGAAGCACCTGAGTCTATGATATAATTGTTGAGTTTATGACCATTTATGAACAAGGAAACATAAAATGGGTTAGGTTTCATATCAACCATATAAGGAGTATCATAAGATGAATTGAGGGTCATTCTATAAGTATGAATGGGTGATTCAGGTGGAGAAGTAAATAATTGGGCAATGGGAGAGTCAGTATTAATGTTTAACTAACTTTAATGTTCAACTTGTGTAAAACCATTTTTGACATATTTAACCAATTTATCAAGTTCTTTGGGTTTCAACCTAAGGTATTTATTAGGGGATATTTGAATATTTTTATACTTATAAAATTCTAAAATATCAAAAGAAGTCTCACAATCTTTTTTGTGTAATAATTTGATTTCTTGTATCTTAGCATCCGAAGTTTTAGTAAAAGATTCCTTACATTTAACGAACACTTCTTGAGTATTAGAAAATCTTGGATTATTTTGAATTCTAGTACATACATCACATGAAGAATCTTTCACCTCCTCTTTCTAAATCTAAATCATACTCTAGGAAGTGTATTACAGAGTCGCTAGGTCTCTCAAAGTTTATTTCTTCTTTAGTAATCTCCCCTAAGACATCTTGAGTAGTAGTCATCTGAGTATATGTAAGCATCTATGGATAAGAATCTATGTCATGATCAGTAGTCAAATGAAAGACACACATGTTATTTCTTCCAAGAGGGGCTAGTCAATATTGGTTGTGTTGATGTAAGTGGTAATGTCCTACCAGTATTTACTTGTTGATTTCTCCTACCAATATCTTGATATAGTTATTGGAATGAAGTACTAGCTTTTGGTAATTATATTTTAAGAGAAATCATATCATTGACTAATATTTGAACTACATGATTTGTAGAGGATGAAGGATTAGCATTAGGTACCTAAACTTCTTTCTTCCATTTTCCATCCATAATAAGATCATCCTCTAACTCAACTGCCAATGATTGTGCATCTGTTAAATTGACAATTATACTTCTTTTTAGATGAAAACTTATATCAAGAGGAATAGAATCAATAAAGAAACATTTCTAGTTCTCACTAGTCAATATTTTAGTAGTAGTAGGAATATTGTACATAATTTTATTGAATTTGGCTATAAATTACCTCATGGGTTCATGTATCTCCTTCTTGAGCTGAGTCAATTAAGCAAGATGGGAATATTCATCTTCTGCACTTTTGAACCTATTTTCAAATGTAGTTTTCATATCATTCCAACATGTGATTGAGGAATCAGTTAAATAATAAAACCATTATGCTACAATATCAGTTAGAGTTTCCACAAAAAGCCTTATTTTTACATCTTGATGTTGCACACCTAACACACCACATGCCATTGCAAAGGCACTCAGATGTTCCTCTAGTGATTGTCTTCCATCTCCATTAAATTTGGGTAAATTTTACCTTGTATTTTAGGTAAATGATTTAGGTTTGCCCCTAAATTTAGGGGTCCTATGGCTGTGCCCCAAGGCTAGGCCATTGGAAGGAAACTTATGATAGATGGAAAGATAGTACCAAAAAGAGTTAAGGCTTGATATATAAAGGATATAGAGGGTTTTTGAGGGCTAAGAGGTCTACTTCTAGCTTTTCTAACATGAGTGGAAATATAAGGAAAATTTAGGCTTTGCAATATTTGAAAAGTAGAATCTTCAATTCCTTCTCTTCTTAAAGACCTTGTGTACCTTATAGAATCCAACTTATGATATAATAATTATTAATTTCAATGATACTCTTAATATTTTCACACTTTAGGGGTTTTAATTCCTTGCTATGTTTTCAGCTTGTCTACTTCTTTGCCTTAGTAACAACAATCTTATATTATCAGCCAATTCTTCTTCTTTTTCTAATACTCTACTTGCCAATCTATAATCATCAACATTTTGATGAGAATTCCAAGCAAGAGTATTTAACTGGCTAATTATATCTTCATGTTCATCTTGACAACCAAGATTAGGTTGTAAAATAGGAATTATATTTTCATGAGGAAGCACCATTGTTGCCTCATATTAAGGTGACCAAATCAATTTCATTCCCCAGTGGAGTCACCAAAAAACTATTGGCTATAGATTTGTCCTTATATAAAGATATTTTATTTTAACTCCATACCCTTCTCTCAAGAACAAATAAGTTAAACAACAAATGGGTAAACTATCAAGATTAGTTCCCCACTGAACTAAGGTATATCTCCCTTTAATATTTTCATTGAATTTAAATATTTAGATACACTTTTAACCAACAAGTGTTTAAAGGTAGACTAATACCCATACATCATTATGTTATGAATATGAGATTTTATAATAGCAATAGGTAATAAAATACACAGATTCTATTTTCAATAACAATTAAATAGATAAATGTATATATGTTGAACCAATAATTGATAAAACACACATAATAGATTATCTAATGGAAAAGTAATTACTATATGAAGGAATATTTCACATAGAAAACCCACTTTCAAATACTCAAACTCATAGATCTAAGTACTCAGTAATTAATTCTCATTTTCATTCATAGATGAATTTTTTTTTAGACAAACATCACATATATTTGTAAAAGCAATGGTCTAATTCTAAAATTTTTAACTCCTTTTTCCTGTCTTTTTTTATGTCCCCATCTTTTTACAACCAAAAATATATATCATTGCCTTAACTCATCATTCTCTTAAACTAAACTAGAGTTAAAGTAACTCTGACCGATACATAATTTAGTTTTTACAAATTCAATAAAGATCAAGTTTTGAATAGAAAAGTAAATAAATAAATGAATAAAAGAGACTATGTAAGTAAAATCATTATTGAAGTGATAGACTAGGATCTCCATATTTATTTTGTTTAGTGGGGTAGACACATTAAGCTTTCCTTTCCTAAAATACTATAATGATCTCCTAAATTTTCAAAAGATTGGGAATGCTGATGTGTTTTACCCTTGCTTTCTAGATGTTTTCTTCCCTCTAAATTTTTCCCATCTTTTTTGTGTGGTCTGGGAGTGTGTCGATACAACGACAAAGAAGTGACTCTACCTTTGAAATTTGAGAGAAGTTTTCAGTTGATAAGTTGTCACTTTCTTTAATGAAGTTAATCTTTTCCCTAAAGGATTGAATCACAACATTGATGTCCTTCTTTGGTTTTCCATCATCTTTTCTATAATTGATATCAATGCTTTGTAGATCATGTTATAATGATTGAATGAAATCAGTTATTTCTTTGATCATTTTTGTCATTTCCAATCATCCTTCTCTAGATATTAAATTTCTGCATTAAACATTTTTCTTACTTACATATAATATATCTTCATCAAGTCCTACCAAGTTTTTTTCTAAAAAAAACTTTGTTATCACATATGTTTGCACTTCATCAATCTGATTCATCACGCTCATCCATTTTCCTTCTTTTATCCACAAAGCATTCTAAGTCTTCAAATCTTCAACAGTGATTGTGTTTAGATCATATACATTCTTTAATTTATGAATGTATTTTATACATTTTAGGATGATGCCATCCAACCAACTATCAAATACTCTGGTAATCATTTTGCCTCTATATATCTGATCTAGCATCCTTTGATTGATAGTGGTTTTGGATCAAAATACATGGGCATTTGGGAAATTAATTGTGGATCTAGACTATGAATGGCATCAATATAATCTACCATTGACCACACAATATATTTTAACTCTCTTTTATCCTTTTCATCCTTCCAAGTTCTATTAACTATCCTTTTAGTATAAACTTCTATATGATGCACATCAATGGAATGTGATGAAATCCTAAGGTCTACCTTTTCAAATATAAAATCCTAAACTGTAAGATCTTGAATTTCTTCATTGGTTCTTGGTTGGGCTATCTCTGCATTCCAGTTCCTTGTGTTTGGGTTAATGTCTACTCTAGATGTTGTTTTTAACTTTTTATATTTAGGAGATTTCCATAAACACTTGCTCACCATATCTTCCAAGGGTAAATAAAATGGAACTACTTTCCCTTTATCACCGATTAAACATTCTAGCCATTTAGGTGTAGAAGCTAAGGCTTCTCTATCAGGATTTAGTTAATCAGAAGGTACAATTGAAAAAATCATCAATTTAGTAAAAGTAAAAGGAATCACTGTCTATTGATTTGTACTAACCTCTTCTACCAATGGTGAATTAGATTATTTATCACCTTTGACTTCTCCTAAATCATCTTCAAAATTTAAATCCATAATCACTTTTTCAAAAACTTGATTCTTATTCTTACTTTGAGTCCTGGACCTAGTGACACAAGGAGGTAGGTTAGTTAAAAGGGCCTTCTCAAATTATTTGATGATAGGGTCCCTTCCAATTTTTGACTTATAATTACCTACATCACATATATCAATAGGCTAGTTAGATGAGCTTATTGGGAATAGAGATTAAATTATTGTTGTACATTACTAGGAGACTATGTTTTGAGCTCCTACCAGTTTTTGCTCTCTCAGCTAGTTTTTAGTTCTCCTTGTCACTAGAAGGGTGTTGACCTCAATTCTATCTTCCTCAATTTTCTCCAAATTAATATATAGAATAGGTGATTGTTTTATTTTTTCAAATTTTAGATCAGTGACCTGTTCATCATTGTCAACAATTCCAAAAATGTCCATGTTTAATTTAAGGGTAATTATCTTCCTTAGGGAAAACCTAGACTACAGTCTTCTTCTAACTTTAAATTCATCTAAAACATCCTTCTAATAATCCTCTAATTGAGGAATATGTGAAAATCCTATTTTAAGACCTAAGTTATCTATGTCAAAACCTTTGTTGTCAAATTATGGTCTGGCTGAGAAGTATTAAAAATTGAATTTATTAATATCCAATTCTAAATTCAAAGCATCACATGTTCTTTTGCTTGAATAACATCCAATTTCAATAGGAAAAGATATACCAAATTTATTATTCATTGGGAATTTTTTATCTACATGTGTTAATTACCTACAAACTTCTACTAACACAAATCAGTCAAAAACATAATTGGGTAATCTCAAGGGTTCACCATCAAAACCCCCAACTCTAATATAAGTGAACCTATAAAATTGAATGAAGAAACTACCATAGATATTAATTAACTACATAGCTTCATCAAATAACCTCTATTAATGTTATTTGACAATTGAAAAGTCATTTTCCCAATCAAAACATCATTGACCCTCCTGTAATCCTCATAACAGCTATGCATTTGTAACAATGAGTAATAATTAAAAAAATTATTATCTTTAGCCAAGCATGCATGAAGTAACCCTACCCATTGTCTCGTAGAATCTAGGTAATAGAGGAGGTATGAAGACATATAAAATTCTCTATTTCCTAAATAATTACTTAAACCCTGATGCAAAAATTCAACTATAATTTTTGCCCAATCCAAATATTGTTCTCCTTAGAGGATCACCTATATGAATAAGTACATCCAATCTTCCCAATAATATGCATGAGTATTGCCTTTCAGTCTGTGTAGTAATAGCAAGATATCTTGTACTTCTAGAATCATATTATTTCTTGTTAGTGGCCTAGGCAATCTTGAACCTCCTTTTTAGAATTTCAAGAGCAAATTCTTAGCAATCATGCTCTTGTAAATTATTTTCTTTATTGAAAAGTAACCATAAGAATAAGTAATACTACAATCAGAGTATGGTTCCTTGGGAGGGATTCTCATCACATACATTAGTGTTTGTCTATTGATATGTAGTAAAACATTACCATCTATAGTCTTGATGCACCTATTTTGAGGTTCATATTTATTCATGCATTCAAGGACTAATTTAGGGCATTGTATAGCCATGGGAAAGGTTTTAGCTTCAACAAGGCTACTTTCTACTATTTTTTGCATCATTGGATTTGACAGAGGATTTCTAGCCCTTTCCTTAAAATCTTCCAAATCATAATGGACTACAGAGGTTTCCCCAATTTCAAGCAGAGAACATATGAGACTAGGGCCATGTTCATAATCAAGACAAGTGGATTTCATGGCTATAGGTCAGAGAATGTAATGAAAAGAGAAAGTTCTAAATTTTTAAATAATCCTACAAACTCAAAAGGATCCTTCTTTCCAACCAAGTAAAGGAACTAGCTTATAGTAATAGTGAAACTCACCTTAAATTTATCTCAAATCACTGTGAATTCAAGAAATCAAATATCTTATGCCACCTATGTTGCTATCCTTTGTATCATTCTGTATACTTGTTTGCTAAATTTCAATTGTTTTCTCTCGATGTAGATATTAACCAGATCAAATGATTAAATCAATACAATACATGTTAATATACGTGATAAGACATGCACTCTGACATATGCATTAATGGCAAGAATATTTTATGTACAACTTTGATGAGTAATGATTATCTATAACCTCATGAAAATTCAAATTTTTCTACTTTATAATGAGTTTTAGGATATATTCTCCTCTCAATCTCTCACTAAATTTAACTTAGAGAAAGCCTCGGGGTGAGATGAGATTATAGTCATTGAACCATTAAAATTTTTGAAAATGTGGTTCAACTTCAGGGTTCAATGATATGAGATGAACTACACAGATTGACCAATAGTCATATGATCTTTCTAGAAACTTTGAATTTTAAAACATTGAACCGTTGAACTTTTGAACTCCACTACATAGGTTCAAACATTAGGTTCAATTGGTAGGTTTAATGATAGGTTCAATGAGTAGGTTCAATGATACATTAATTTATATAAGGGAATTGAGTGAAAATGACTCTTTACAAAACATTGAGTATTAATCTTTTGAACCATTGAACTTATTGAACTTTGAAAAAGGGTTCAAGTTGAACTGAAAAATTCAAAATCAAAATTGAAATACACAAAGGGACAAACAGTTCACTTTGAGAAATATTGAACCATTGAACTAATTGAACTTATTTAACTCTTGAACTTTGACAAAGTTTTAGGTTAAAAGGTTCAATTATTTTAAGAATTTACACAAAAAATGTGATAATCAGTTGAACTTCTTTTATGGTAAAATTCATGAAAAATTGAATAAGGGTGACTCCAAAGGTAACATCTAAGAAAGGTGATTCCATGAGTGGAAAGGATGAATATATGTTGGACAATGAAAATGAATAAAACTCTAATGATGACCCAAATATGAGAGAGGAATATGGAGAAGAAAGCCTAGAATCTCTTTAAAAAATAATAGATGATACTTGTTCTAAAGGTAATCACTTAGTGGAGTTTGTAATTAGGGTTAAAATTGGTTATTACAAAACCCAAGGATCTAATATCCACCTAGGTAATAGAGAAAAATTCATAAAATAATATAATATTAATACTTATGGGTCACCTCTTAATGAAACCAAGAAAATGGCTAAAGCTAAGGGGGAAAATGAGAGGAAAGAAATTGTGGACCTCTATTCAACTCATTGTCTAAAAAATGAATTTGGAGGACAATTTGGAACATTATAAAGTTTCATTATGAATAAAATGGATGAATATAGAGCCTTAAAGGGTAAGGTCATGAAACCAAGAAATACATTATATATTTTCAGAGTTGGGGTTGTTAGTTCTAAAACTAGGAGGAGAAATGCTAGAACTCCCATGTATGAGAAAGGATTGGTTGTGAACCCTGCACCAATGACAACTACTCAAAATAGTATAAAAAGACATAGAGTGGAAGTGGAAATAAGGGGGAAAAATGTGGCCTAGTTTAGGATAAGGAAATGAAATATTTCCCCAAAAATCTAAGTAGAATTAAGGAATCAATGGACAAAGAGGAAGGCTCGAGTAAATGTACTCAAAGACAAGTAACAAAAGTATAAACAAAAGAAGATAAGGAAATATTGGTCTAGATACTCTAATGGATCAATCCAACTCTGAGGAGATAACTACTTAAAATTAGGATGAAATTTTTATCAGTTTTAATTTTATTTTGGTTAAATATTAGTTTAGGACTTATGGGGTTTTAATGGTTTTTTTTCCCAAAGTTTCTCTAATTTTTGGTTCAATCGCAAGGATTCAATTGTTGTGTTTTTCTATGTAGTATTGAACGATTGTATTAACTATATGGTTATAAGATCTATGTAAAAATTATATCATATTATATATTAATATATAATATTACATTACTTTATAAAATTATGTATATAATATTAATATTATTAACATGGGTTTCATGCATACCCCAAAATCCTATGAGTAGCCTCCAATGCTTTAGGATTAGTGAAGACCTTCAATCAGAGGCATGAGTTATAGGGTATTTTATTTTATAAATAACCACATGGTATAATAATGGTGAGCAATGGGTTATTTATCTCGTATGATTTGAATAAGATGGATTATAAAGAAAACTAAAAGTCTACTAGAGGTCTATTGGTGGAATCTAACATAAAGTGGACTAGACTAGAAAAACATTAAAAAGAAGGGAAGGATAGGGTTGAAAACAAGGTTTTGTGACTCAAAGTTGCATGAAACCCTTATAAATTTGTCTTTATGCTATGGGTTGAACAAGTGATCAATAAATAATACCTTATATAAGTTTTAATCAAAATGCAAGACACAAAAATAGTTAGGAGTCAAAGGAAACAAATATAGTAAATTCAATGTTCATATTTAAATGTTATTACCACTACTCCATTGTTATTGCACATTTTGTATCAATGGGACATTATATTTAATGAAAAAATGGCATTAAATCTAGCTAATAGAATAATATATTAAATGTACTCCTACATAACACAAATAAATAAACTACTAGTGTGATGTAACTTCCTCAATGCAACAAAATTTTGTAAGAAATAATAATATCAAGATAGACTTAAAAAATAATACCTATAATCTTTTATTGATTTCAATTAAAAAATTCTCCTTCCTTTGGAATGGACAAGGTAAAAGTATATATATATTGGAATGGGGATGCCTTATGCCTAAAGAAAAGATAAATTTTAAATTTTATATATTAATAAAATGTCAAAATTCATTTATCCCATGCATGTTTAAAAGGTATAACATAAATAAAATATCTAGTAGATAAAAAATATCCGAAAAGAGTTGAGTTAAAAATCAGGCATGCACTGATACAAAAAGACTACCTATAGTGTTGATGTAGGACCACTCTTATATGAAGTTTGCATATTCAAAGACTAGGTCATTATCACTATAATTAAAGTTGGATTTAATATCATTATTTCACTTGTCCTTACTAAAGTTGTAACTATAGTGAATGGGAGCATTGGTGGACCTATAATTGGAAGTGTTTTAACCTTATAGTATTTATCTAATCTAAATCATATGTTTGAGTAAAGGGATGAGTAGTCTAAATCATGGAAATACTATGAATAAAATATCCATTGATCTATTATATATTTTACTTGATTTTAATTCATAAAAATAGTAATAAATTTTTTCAAATAAAGACTTATCTCAAAAACACTTGATATAGATGATCTGAGTGGTATAAACTGATATGGAAGTAGGACTGAATGTCATCAACTAGATCCATATATTAAAAAACATTTTGAATAATAGTGAAACATTTTTATAGTAGCACCATGTGGCTCTAGTATCTTGATATTGACACTATCCTCTGTGCAAGACTATCCCAAACTTATGAGGCACCTATCTCTGCATTCCTAGGGTCTATTATGATACAAACAATAATCTTCCTTATAATTAGGGTATGAGATAAAAAGTGTTTTTATTATTAGGATAGGTTGGATATCCTAAAAAAATGAATTTTAAGAGAGTTGATTACATACTAATACTTTGAGGATGGATCAAGCTTGATCTATTTCTCTCCACATAATTGTTAATTAAGTTCAACTTATATTATTATGATAGTGGCCTTGAGTGCCTTGAGTGTGATTGAGAACGGAAATATAGAAAATCATATTTTAGGGTTGATATAGATGGTATAATTTAGGATTAGGGTAGAATAGGGATTAATAACCTTAATTTTTCTCAACTTATTTCATGTTTGGATAGGTATTTTGGATCTAATTTCCATCTAGTGCATAGATGGATAAAATTCACGTATTTATAGTGTTTTTTTATAATTAAAATAATAAATGATGTCTAAGATAACCTTAGGAGGGCATTAATTTGGAAAATATGTTCATTAAAGAAAACAAGTGTAAAGGACATAGGTACCATTTTAGGGACACTAGCTCCACATGGTTGTAGTCTCTTGAATGTGGTGCTAATGTATATCTAGAATAAAATTGGGTACAAAGGGTGAGTATTTGGAAATGAGGGTTTGGGAATATATTTGAAATGAATAGGGATACTTTTGGCTTGCATGAAGGTTGGATAAATGTGGCTCTAATATAGGACTATGGCTAAGCTAGGTATAAATAGTCTCAAGGATCACTCTTAGCACTCAAATACCACTTTTAGGTGCCCTACCACATTTGTGATAGAAATTCAAGAAAGAGAAATGACTATTATAAATTAAAAATAAATATACCTAGACTTACCTAGGAAGTGAAGCCCATGAAGTTGAGTCTGAGTATGAGGAGTTGGGTTTGTATCTATGAAGCATTCTCCAAATCATGTCTTACAAATGAAACCTGCATAATTAATTATTTACTTAAGATATACCAAAATAAAAAGAATATGTTGAGTCAATAAATAACTGAGTAAAAATAAGTAAAGATATGGGAAAGAGGAAAGGAATGAATACACCTTGTTGGGTACACAAACTAATGCATAAACATGGTGATAACATCTATGTGTGTGAGAGTGTATATAGTGATGAACTAGTGAATAGCCTTAAATTGAGTTGAAGATTGATCAATCCTTATGTATGAGTGGCTTAAAAACTTAATCCAATTTTTAATCCATCATTGCCAACCCCTACTTCATTCATTATGACATGTGAATATCTTGGATTGGAATGATAGTGTTTCCAAACCTTTCATGTTGGTGGATAAATAACACAAGGAGGTTATGACTTCATCATTTCCCACCCATGTGTAGTAGATGCATATGAAACTAAACTACATCGAGTATTAAAAATGGGTAACTGAATAGATCTAGTTGTGTATGTAACCTCTATAAACTTTGGTATGTAAGGAAATTAATTATATGATTCACAACAATAGAATGATATATGGAATAATTAAGAGTGGAATACATAGATCCACATCAATAATTGGTGAAAGATCATAATACTTGAATACTATAACTAAGCCACTTTCAGGAGGAAACCTTAAAAATAATACAATAAGAACAAAATTCACAATACCATGATAAAATTCTAACCAATACCTCCTTTATATACTCTACTCAGCCATGGTTATTCTATAGACCGACCATACTAATAAAATTTATAAATACAACAAGCTAATATAAAGGTGTATAAGCCATAAGTCAAACACACATATACGTAGATGCACTATAAGTTAAGGGCATAACATTCCCCTCCCCTTCAAAAAAATATTGTTCTCAACATTTAATCAAACCAAGATGTTGTTGTATAAATGATTCATCCTCCCATGTTTCATCTTAAAAATTTAGGTTATTTCATTTGATCAAATACTACTTAATGCCTCTAGTCTATAGTTACTTAGTGGTTGTGTGAAGGATCTACTTAGGCTCTATAATTACTCGACCTTCTTCATCTAATTCAAATAACTTAGTCTAAGTGGAAAATCTTTGTCCAACTACTTTATTTAGGAAAGATACATGGCATATTGGATTTATATAAGTGGTTAGGGGTAACTCTAGCTTGCAAGCCACACCGCCAATTTTATACAATATTTGGTGAGGGCCATAATACTTAGGTTATAGCTTGTTATACTTTTTTTTAATTCAAAGAAATCTACTTATATAGATGTAAATACACAAAGAACAAATCACCTATGTCAAACTACTACTTAATACGGTGTTGATATACTCATTTTTTCTTTTGATTTTGTGTCATTTCAAAATTCTCTCACAAAATGACTAACACCTCCTTTCGATGGTGAATGTGTTACTTAATAACTTGAACCTTAGGATGCATTAGAGAAATTGAAGTGATTGATGGAGGGTGATACCCATACAATGTCAAAAAGGGATACATCTTGGAAGAAGTGTGAAAAGAAGTGTTATACCACCATTTAGCAAGTGGGAGCCAATGAACCCATTTATCTTGTTTGT
This sequence comes from Torreya grandis, assembly GCA_037957365.1. Classification (NCBI taxonomy): domain Eukaryota; kingdom Viridiplantae; phylum Streptophyta; class Pinopsida; order Cupressales; family Taxaceae; genus Torreya; species Torreya grandis. The sequence goes on from JARHVA010004384.1 coordinate 1,162,307, forward strand.
TAGAAACAAAACAATGAAGAAACCCTTCATGACATTTATTGATTACCTCTATTTTTACATTATATTGAGGATGATATGATGAGATACAAGCCAATTGGATACCCAAACATGAAATAATTAAGTCCAAAAATTATTGTAAATATGGGATCTCAGTCACTTAAAATTATCTTAGGAGTGACATGTAGTTTTTGAACTATATTGAGAAAAGAAAAAGATATTGTACTAAAAACTAATAGTTGCGATAAGGAAAAAAATAAGCATAATTGGTGAGTCTATCCACAACAATAATGATAACATTTTTACCTTTAGACTTTGGAAACCCCATAATGAAATCCATGGACATCTCTTCCCAATGATGGATAGGGATGAATAAATGTTGTAAAAGACTTGGGGTCTTAATGGTTTCACCTTTATTTTGTTTTCATATCATGCATTCAGCCACATATTTCTCGACATCCCCTTTGAGTCCTACCAAAAAATATATTGATTTATTATATTATATGTTTTCAAAAATACCAAGTGGCCTATAAGTGGAGAGGAATGAAGTTCCTAAATAATTTTATGTTTGAGGACAAAATTCTTACAAAGGTATAATCTCTCTTTATACCATAATGTGTTTGCATTCCATGTAAATTTTTTAGATTCATTATAACCTTGCTAAATATTGTGAATCAAATCCTTGGTATCTCTATCATTTTCCAGTTCTAATTTTTCTTCTTCTATTCAATATGCCTACCACATGGTCATGGTGAATAATAGTGTCTTATTTGATTCATCCATCTAAGAGAGGGCATCTATTAAAACATTCTCTTTTCATTTATTATACACTATTTCAAAATAATATCTTGACATTTTAGTCACCCATTTTTTTGTTATTAAAATGAAAATCATTGTTCCAAGATTTAAGGCTATCATGATTAGTTTTTACCTGAAAGTGACAACCGATTAAATAAGTTCTCCATTGCTTCATTACATGCAAAATAACCACCATCTCTTTCTCATATATTGGTATGATCCTATTTTTTCCCTTTAGTTGATGAATTTAAAAATCCATTGGTACACCTTCTTGCATGATTACATCCTCCGCAACATATCCTAATGCTTCACACTCCGAAATAAAATTTAAAAAAAAATCAAGAGTAGCCAAAATTGGAGTTGTGCACATAACCATTTTCCATTATTCAAATTCCTTGGTAGTTTAATTATTCCATTATAAGGATTATTTATTAAAAAAAGGGGTTAATGGGCATACAATCTACCATAAGTTTTAACAAACCTAAGATAATAACTATTTATCCCTAGAAATCCATAGAGGTTCTTGACGACCTTGGGAAGCTACCACTCCATCATCACTTGTATTTTCTTAATATGATATTTCCCTCCTTCATGTGAAATAATATGACCAAATTAATCTAGCTCTTGGACAACAAAAATACATTTGGAAGTTTTGGCATAACGCTGATGTTGTTCCATAATTGAAAACACTTATTTCATATGCTTCAAATGGTCTTCCCAATTTTTTTGTAGATGGTGATATCATCAAAAAACACTAATATAAAATCTCTCAAAAAAAGATTAGTATTTGTCAAACTCTAAAATGTATATGGTACATTTGTGAGACCAAAATTCATGACCATAAATTCATAATAGACTGCATGAGTTGTAAAAGTTGTTTTAGGTGTGTCCTCATCATAGATGTGAATCTGTTGATATCTAAAGCAAAGATCTAACTTGGTAAAATAAATATCACCATGCAATTCATATAGTAAATAACTAATTATCATAATATGAAACTTATCTTTGATGGTTTATTTGTTGAGTTTTTTATAGTTTGGGCACATCTTCCAATTGTCATCCTTCTTCCACATCATGGTCACTAGGGAGGAATATTCACTTTAAATGTGTTTAATTATTCCTACCTCCATGATATATTGAACCATATTTTCAATATCACTATTTTGTACATAGGGATACTTATAGGGTCTGATATTAGGTGGTACACTTCCTAGAATGAGTTTGATGGCATGATAATTTGTACTTCTTGGAGGAAGTCCTTTCTTCATGTCCTTAAAAACAACAAAATTGTAATCAAACATTTTTTACATATAAGGATGTGTAGACTCCTTGGTTGGTTTAACCTCCATGGAAAATAAGCATGCCATAAAACCTTCTACACCTTTTCTAAGAATCTTCATCATGTAATGGGAACTAACCATTTGTATATATTTATCCCATAAACCATGTAGTTAAAAAGTTGTTATTTATGAATGTAACTACATGAAAAAATACTATAAATTCATCTCAATAGTTCCCAAAGTGGTGATCCACTGCACTCTTAAAACAATATCATCTCTTCCCATGGGAATAACAAACATAGGGAATTTAAAAATAGTCTCCCATATAAAGCCTACTAAGGAATTTTCTAGAATACTTCATTGTAACACCATTTGGAATCATGAATTAAAACTATGGAGATTGGTAAATGAAATAATTCAATTGAGTAACCAAGTTACTATTCATGAAGTTATGTGTACTCCTAGAGTCAATTAACATAGTTTCTATTTCTTGAAGAACCCCACCACCAAAAGAATTTGAGGAGTAATAATTCCTAAAAGTGCATGTCAATAAATAGTCAGTTGAGAATCTTCAAATTCATCCTAAATTTATTATAACCTTTCCACTAAAGCCACCTCATCTTACTCCTCCTCATTGGCATTGTCAATGTAAAACAAATTATTCTCAGCACATCAATGCCCTTTGCTCTATTTGTTATTGTATCTAAAACATAAACCTTTTACATGAATTTATTCCACTTGCTGAGGTTTTTATTTGGTAGGATAATGAAATTATGGTGATGGGAAGTTAAATTCACATAAATTGGTGAAATCCATTTGTCTTATCAAATGTTTTTCTTCAACTATGCATTCCTTTTGTATGGCCTCAGATATAGTACTAGGATGAAACATGTGAACCTATAACTAGATGCTATCCTTAAGGCCACCGAAAAATAGGTTAGTCATATTTTCCTCAATCATGTTTCTACATATAAAGAGATATTATAAAATTGATGAATCTAGTCTTTAGTGTTCCCAGTTTGGCACAACTTGGCTAGATGATTGAAGTAGTTTTTAGAGACATTATAATGATAGTGGAGCTATAACTCAAAAAATATTGTCCATGAAACTAAGACACCCTTATTTTTATTTGTGATAACATCACCAATTATACCAAATGAATGGATTAGGTTGCATATAAAGAGAGTCCATAGCCACATTTTATGAGCATGGAGTCTTATGTAGATCAAATAAACTTTCAATTTGAGTGATCCAAGTGAGTAGATCATTACCATCAAAATTTCACAGGTCCTCTTTTGGAAACATCAACATAGGAAAATAATTGGTGTTGGTATTATTTGGAGGAGGAGAACCAAATTGAAGTGGTGGAGGATAATTTTTTAGTGGATTAGCTAATAATTTAGCCAATTGCCTAGATATTTTTTTTATTAATCCTTCACACTATCCATGTCACCTCTCAAACATATAATGTACACTTGAAACATATAAAAAACATCTTTTTTAAAAATGACCTTTAACTTTAGATTAATTTTTTGAACTAAATCTAAAATATACATATCATAAGTTTTATATTCCATGTCACTTTTGTGAGGAGTTTTTTGAGTTTCTTGACATTTCCTACATCTGTGAGTGTTTAGACTAGCCATGCACAAACCCTAGGAGGGTTTTAACCCAAGAAAATGTACTAATTAAATACACCATTGTAGTCATCTCATTTAGACAAATCTAACTACTACTATTATGCATAAGGGTGAAAATTTTTAATGCAAAAAAGTGTACCAGTAGAATATACTATTGAGATTGTCTTGCATAGATGAATCTAATGACTACTAATTTTCACAAGGAAAAAAATTCTTGACTTTATTTTTACCTAGTAAATATTTTTTTCCTTTTTTGTAAAAAAACTCATGAACAAAACTGTGGTGATGAAAAAAATCAATTCCTCCTAGATCATAAGTTACATTTTCTTAGCCTTCTAGTGCTTAGGATGCTAGATCTGGAAAAAAACTACATCATATAAACTATCCTAAATCAAATATTTGATATAACTTGTAAGTAAATTGCTTAGATTATTCAAAAAAATAGAATTATATATGTTATAATTAAGAGAAGAATAAGTAGATTGAAATCAACAATTGGTGAATGTGCAAAACACTTACATATTATGACTGAGCCACTTTGAAGGGGAAACCTCCATAACAATGAAATAAGAACAAAATTCACAATATGATGATAAAAGACTAACCACTACCTCTTATATATACTCTAATTATCCATGATTATTCCATAGGCTAACCATACTAAGAACATCAAAATATGCAACATGTTAATATGAAGATGTGTATGCCACAAGTCAGACACACATATCCCTATATGCACTATGGGTTAATGGCATAATAGGGTATATTAGGTGTGTATGTTCGAATAAATAATGTCAACCACTTCATATGGAGTAAGTCATGAGACTAGTGACAATATGAAATATTATGTCAAGCATATATAACATAGATTTTTTCATTCTATCAAATCAACCAATGTGTAACTAAGCATATGGAAAAAATGTATCAGGCACATGCCCCCAATCTAGTATATGAGTATTTTTTTTAATGGAGTTATAATAACTATATCTAGATATCTAAATATAAAATGGGAATGGTCATATCATGCATGATGCCCCCAATCTGAGCAAACTAATATAAATTTGAGCTAAGCTAATATAAATTTGAGTAAAAAATAAGTATAATTGATAAACCTATAATTGGATTTGTGAAAACCTATATTATACCTATTGTATTATTCTAGCCAATTTGAGATGTTTTAAAACTAAGTCCACTAGATAATAATGACATATATTGGATAGTAGTGCCATGTGGTACAAGTGTCTCTATTTGGGTACTAATGTCCTTTTAGTTTAAAATTAGTGTCATTATACTAATTTCTCAGTCATTATTTTTATCTATGTCTACATGTGTTTAATTTTCTATATCTAAGCTTATGTGATGAAATATATTATGTGAGTAAAATATAAGAGCTTTATCTCTTTGGTAAACCCCTATGAATGCCCCCTTTTTTTAGGGTAGTTTTTGACCATGTGTAATAATTGTATTCAAAAGAGAATTATCTAAAAAATGTTTAATATCTAGATCATATATGATAATTACATGATAATATGATTTAATGTCCATTTATAACATCAAAATCTAAGAGAATTTGAGCATAAGTATGTAATGTAAGATGTATGTTATCTCAAGCATTACACAAGGGTGTCAAGATAGAGGTGTTAAATATATTTAATAACAAATCTACATAAAACTTGGTAGCTATGTATGGGGATGGGGCATGATGGCATCAAAAACTAATGTGTATAACAAGCAAAGACAAGTGTCATGGCCATGATGCATACAAGAAATCATACATGCAAAACACATGAGGTAAGTAAAATAGGCCAAGGGGACACAATACAAGGGACATGGACACATGTCACTAAATCTAAGAAAATAAGACATAAGGACATTTTCAAATGTCTAGATATGTAAGCAACAAGTAAGTAGGCTTAGAACTACATAGAATTACATGTTCAAATGTCTACATACACAATCAGAAAATCACATACAATAAAAATGGTCACATGTACAAATCATACATAATATGAATAGAAGTGGCATAGAACCATAGTAAAATGACATAGTCAAATGCCCTTGAATAAACGAAGCATATAAATGCAATCAAGTATAAACTAGCAAGCTATAAATGAAAGCACCCATTAATATGTAATGAAAATATATGCAAGATATAGGATGTAAATATGCAAAGTCTAATAATAAAAATTCATAAAAAATTGAGTATGAGTATCATTGATTAATATCTAGATATAACAATGATAAATCTATAATGTATAGTATGAAAGGATATAACCTAGTGATCTATATTGTGTATAAGGTTTCCCCAAGTGGGAGAATGTCTCATGTGAATAACCATGGATAAATATATATTACCTCAATGTGTAGATAATATCATGCCTCAATCAATATAGTAGACCTGAATGCAATATCTAAGCACTTGATAAGAAAAAATGAAGTATGTAGTATGATAAAACCTATTATACTAAGATATATAGCATGTGTAGTGTCTAGAAAATATAAGAAGTGTAAACTTAACAATGCATAGATTCTATATATTTTGTGTTTTCTATGTAATTATTTGAATGTTTTTTGACATGTTATATTAATTTTTTAATGTAATTATTTGAATGGTTTTTGACATGTTATATTAATTTTGTATTTTATAGAAATAAGATATGTATAAGCCACATGATTAAATAATGGTTAAATGTTAATATGTAAAGTCTCCTTAGATGCATGATGTTCAATGGGTTTTTGACTACCTTGCCATCAAGTGAAGCTAGATGATATAATTTTGGGATAAGATTTGTGATGATGTATGGTCTAAGACAATTTGGTTTAAACTTTCATTTATTCTATTACATAGTGTTGACATTTATGATATTTTATTTTAAAACCAAATCATTGACTTCAAATTCTTGATTATGGACATAGTTATTGTAGGTTATCTAGATTCATTTTTTATACATCCTAAGATGTTAAACATTTTGAATGCATGTGCGATAAAACAATTCTAATTAGTGGAGATGTCTCTATATACTTATCATTTGTGATGAGCCCCTTTAAATAGACCCATAATTATGGGATTTCCAACACTATTAGGATAACTAATTTTGGGCCATATACTAGTAACTAAGGTGTAGCATCTATTAGTATGCATATAATGGTGCAATAATCCCTTAATGTATTGATGAGTTGATTAAGTTAGTCATCACCAAATTTTGTAACCATTTTAATGATAATATTATTGATTATCTTGTTTCTTAATTTTTATTGACCATTGTCCTATTGGTAATATGAAAAAGGGAATGTGTGTTAGATTTTGTATTTGAGACAAAAAAAATTCACTCTTTTGTTCAAGAAAGAGGTTGCATTGTCTATGATTATGGCCACTATAAGGCCAAAGCCTATAGTAATATTAGTCATTATAAAATGTAATATATCATCTCCCTTTGGGGATTGTAATGGGATGGCTTCTACCCATTTTTAAATATACTATATAGTTTTGATAATGAATTTGTGACCCCCTACGAATTTTAGGTTTATCTTACCAATTAGATAAGACCCCATATTATGAATGACCAATAGGGTATGATAGGTAGAGTTTGTTGTGAAGTTACATGTGTATGTTACCATAACATTGGTATTTATCTCTTAACTTGGCATATTCCTATCATTATTGTTCCACGGTTAGCCAATAGTATCCTTATTTTATTAACCTGTGTGACATTGATTTACTTCTTAAATGACCACTAGATTCACTATCATGTACCTATCAAATCACTGACTTAGCTTCCTTGGCTATCAAAAATTAGAGTAAGTTTATCTCAAAATATATCTTTAATAATTTCCCACAAATAATGACATATTAGATGGAGTTTTTTTATAGTTTACACTTTTCATTTCTTGTGAAAGTATTAGGTGTAATATATTTATTCAAAAAAATTATATTGTATAGAACTATTTAGATGGTGTTGTATTATGAGTGGTAAATATAACTATTAGAGTGATAAAGTCTACATGGGACACTAACATAAATTGTAATTATTTGATAGTGAAAATAGCCTAGTCTTCATCTATGTTGATGGGGATCAATTATGTCACACTAGCCATTACATCAACATGACATTTATCTTTGCATGGGATTTTTTCAATAAATAAATTATCATATTGAAATTTTTGACATTATACCATATCATAGTAAGGAATTAGGCATAATTAGTTAGTTTGGTAGATATTTGTAATTTGATTTACAATTAATTATATTCCCCCTTAAAGTTTTATTTATTTAATATAGAGAGGTTAAGATGATTTAAGGCCTAGGATAAGAGCTTTGAACTCTATGATGTTATTGGTAGATTAAAAAATAATTTAGTAAGTGATGGGTGCTATGAATCCATGTGGATCGATGAAAATAATTCTAGCTATTGTACAAGATACACATCCATAACCATCAAAAAACACTATCCATGTACTTAAAGTGGTATTATATGTTGTGAAATCATCTCTAAAATAATCATTAATAGGATTTATATCCAATAATGGGGATAGTACCAATTTATCTAAAGATATCTAGCATTTTAATATTTTTTAAAATGATCTTAAGGTCAAATTCTATGAGTAATATAACCCATTTTGCAATACAGCCCAGGAGATGTGGTTTTGACATGAGTAACTTTAGATGATTGAATTTTGAAATTATTTGTGTCTCATTGTTAATCATATAGTGTTGGAGCTTCTAAGTATGAAATATAAGTGCTAAGAATTTTTTTTCAATTAATATATAATTTTTTTGTAGTCAAAAAGTGTATGAATGATGCATTAAATACACCTTTCTTTACGTTGATCATCTGGTTGGGCTAAGAGTGCACCAATTGCATGATATATTGATGAGAGGTAGAGTAGAAGTGGTTTGCCAGGTACTGGTGGGACAAAGATAGGTGGGTTTAGTAAGTATTATTTAAGCGTGTCAAATATTTTTTGACATGTGATGACCTATTCAAAATTTACACCCTTTAAGTATTTTTGTGAATGATTGGGTCTTATTTGTGTGTTATGCCATAAAGAAACATATTACCTAAATTTTGCCTTGGAGGGAGTGAAGATAATTTAAATTAGTAGGAGGAGCCATATCCATTATTACTTTGAATTTCTTGGGGTTAACCTCAATGCTGCATTAAAATATTATGAATTCTAAAAATTTACCTAATGAAACCCAAGATACACATTTATAGGGATTTAGTTGCATGTTGTATTTTATAATTTTTTTGAAAATTTGTCATAAATCCATTTCATGATGTTATCACTCTTTGAATTTCATAAGTAAATCATTGACATAATATTTGATTATCTTATTACTGATATCATGAAATATAAGTGTATTTGTTGATTGGTATGTTTCACCTATGTTTTAAATATAAATAGCATGACTATATAATATAAATTTCCCCATGGTGTGGTGAAATAAGTATTTTATTGTTATTATTTAGTGATCATAATTTTATTTTATTTGATGAAACCATTCATAAAGGAGAGAATCTGGTAGCCAGATATGGAGTTGACTATCATATCAATGTTAGGTAAAGGAAACTCATCCTTAGAACATTATTTGTTTAGGTTTTTGGAATCACAACAACATTGGATTTGACCATTAGGATTTATAACAAGAACAATTTTATCAACCTATTTTGGATGAGAAACTATTCAAATGAAACTAACATCTAATAACGATTGGATCTCATCTTTAACCAAAAGATCAACTTTAAGGTGAATATTTTAAATATATTTTTAACTGGATTGGCATCATAATATAGTGTAATTTTATGTACTATTATTTATGGATTAATAACATGTATGTCAAAATAATCCCAAGTGAATACTTCAAGTTTTTTTAAACTCTGATGAATATTTATATCTTATGATTAATGCAAAGTAATGGCCAATTGTATGATATGAGGATCAATATCTATGTCATAGTTGAATTTGACATATTCTTCATTCAGTAACATAGATAGATCCATAGTGTATGGTGTTATAGGGAGAGTATCATATTTTTGTGTAACATATCATCTAAGTAATTTGAATTTAAATTATTTCAAGACTACCTATAGTGTTGATGTAGGACCACTCTTATATGAATATTGTATGTTCAAAGACTAGGTCATTCTCAATATATTTAAAGTTGGATTTAATATCATTATTTCACTTGTCCTTACTAAATTTGTAACTATAGTGAATGGGAGCATTGGTGGAACTATAATTGGAAGTGTTTTAACCTTATAGTATTTAGCTAATCTAAAGCCTATGTTTAAGTAAATGGATGAGTAGTCTAAATCATGGAAATAATATGAATAAAATATCCATTTATATATGATATATTTGACTTGATTTTACTTCATAAAAATAGTAATAATTTTTTGACAATAAAGACTTATCTCAAAAAGACTTGATATAGATGATCTGAGTGGTAGAAATTTATATGGAAGTAGGATTGAATGTCATCGACTAGATCCATATTTAATAAAACCTTTTAAATAATAGTGACACATTTTTATAGTAGCACCATGTGGCTCTAGTCTCTTGATATTGGCACTAATGTCCTTTGTGCAAGACTATCCCAAACTTATGAGGCACCTATCTCTACGTTCCTAGGGTCTATTATGATACAAATCATAATCTTCCTTATAATTAGGGTATGAGATAAAAAGTGTTTTAATTATTAGGATAGGTTGGAAATCCTCAAAAAATGAATTTTAAGAGAGTTTATTACATCCTAATACTTTGAGGATGGATCAACCCTAATCTATTTCTCTCCACATTATTGTTAATTAAGTTCAAGTGATGTTATTATGATAGTGGCCTTGAGTGTTTTGAGTGTGATTGAGATTGGAAATCTGGAAAATAATATTTTAAGGCTAATATAGATGGTATAATTTAGGATTAGGGTAGAATAGGGATTAATAACCTTAATTTTTCTCAACTTGTTTCATGTTTGGATAGGTATTTTGCATCTAATTTCTATCTAGTGGATAGAGGGATAAAATTCATGTATTTATAGTGTTTTTTTGATAATGAATATAATAAAATATGTCTAAGATAACATTTGGAGGGTTTTAATTTGTAAAATATGTTCATTAAATAAAAAAAGGCCAAAGGACATAGGTGCCATTTTAGGGACACTAGCTCCACATGGTTGTAGTCTCTTTAATGTAGTACTAATGCATATTTATAATAAAACTAGGTACAAAGGGTGAGTATTGGGAAATGAGGGTTTGGGAATATATTTGAAATGAATAGGGATACTTTTGGCTTGCATGAAGGTTGGATAAATGTGGCTCTAGTATAGGACTATGTATAAGCTAGGTATAAATAATATCAAGTATCAGTCTTATGACTCAAATACCATTTATAGGTGCCCTCCCCCATTTATAATATAAATGCAAGAAAGAGAAATGACTATTATAAAGTAAAAAGAAGCATACCTAGACTTACCTAGGAAGCGAAGGCCATGAAGTTGAGTCTGAGTATGTGAAGTTGTGTTTGCATCTGTGAAGCATTGTCCAAATCGTGTCTTACAAATGAAACATGCATAATTAATTATTTACTTAAGAGATACCAAAATAAAAATAATATATTGAGTCAATAAATAACTGAGTAAAAATAAGTAAAGATATGGGAAAGAGGAAAGGAATGAATACACCTTGTTGGGAACACAAACTAATGAATAAAATTAGTGATAACATCTATGTGTGTGTGAGTGTATATAGTGATCAACTAGTGAATAGCCTTAAATTGAGTTGATATCTTGATCAATCATCATGTATGAGTGGCTTAAAAACTTAATCCAATTTTTAATCCATCATTTCCAACCCCTACTTGGTGCATTATGACATGTGAATAACTTGGATTGGAATGATAGTGTTTCCAACCCTCTCATGTGGGTGGCTCAATAACACAAAGAGGTTATGAATTCATCATTTCCCACCCATGTGTAGTAGATGCATATGAAAATAAACTACATCAATTAATAAAAATGTCTAATTGAATATATCTACTTGTGTGTGTAACCTCTACAAACTTTGGTATGTAAGGAAATTATTTATATAATTCACAATAATAAAATGATATACGAAATAATTAAGAGTAGAATACATAGATCCACATAAATAATTGGTGAAATATCATTATACTTGAATACTATAACTAAGCCACTTTGAGGGGGAAACCTTAAAAATATTGCAATAAGAACAAAATTCACAATACCATGATAAAATTCTAACCAATACCTCCTATATATACTCTAATTAACCATGTTTATTCTATAGGTTGACCATACTAATAAAATTTATAATTACAACAAGCTAATATAAAGGTGTATAAGACATAAGTCAGCCAAACATATCTGTAGATGCAATATAGGTTAAGGGCATAACATTCCCCTCCCCTTCAAAAAAATTTTGTTCTCAACATTTAATCAACCCAAGATGTTTTTGTAGGAATCATTCATCCTCCCATGTTTCATCTAAAAAATCTTGGTTATTTCATTTGATCAAATACTACTTAATGGCTCTAGTCTGTAGTTACTTAGTGGATATTTGAAAGATCTACTTAGGCTCTATAATTACTCGACCTTCTTCATCTAATTCAACTAACTCAGTCTAAGTGGAAACTCTTTCTCCAACTACTTTATTTAGGAAAGATACAAGGAATATTGGATGTATATGACTGGTTAGGGGTAACTCTAGCTTGCAATCCACACCACCAATTTTATGCAAGATTTGGTGAGGGCCATAATACTTAGGTTATATCTTGTTATCATTTTCTTGTTAATTTAGAGAAATCTACTTATATGGATGCAAATACACAAATAACAAATCACCTATGTCAAAATACTACTTAATACGGTGTTGATATACTTGTTTCTTTTTATTTTGTGTCATTTCTAAATTCTCTCACAAAATTACTAACAACTCCTTCTGATGGTGAATGTGTTAATAAATTGAACCTTAGGATGCATTAGAAAAATTGAAGCAATTGATGGACGGTGATACCCATACAATGTCAAAAAGGGATACATCTTGGAAGAAGTGTGAGAAGAATTGTTATACCACCCTTTATCAAGTGGTAGCCAAAGAACCCATTTATATTGTTTGTTAGAAAAAAAATAATGAAGAAACCCTTCATGATATTTATTTATTACCTCTATTTTTACATTATATTGAGGATGATATGATGAGATACAAGCCAATTGGATACCCAGACATGAAATAATTATGTCAAAAAATATTGTAAAGATGGGATCTCAGTCACTTAAAATGATCTTAGGAGTGACATGTAGTTTTTGAACTATATTGAGAAAAGCAAAAGCTAGTTTACTAAAAATAAATAGTTGTGATAAGGGAAAAAAATAAGCATAATTGGTGAGTCTATCCACAACAATAATGATAAAATTTTTACCTTTAGACTTTGGAAACCCCATAATGATATCCATGGAAATCTCTTACCAATGATGGATAGGGATGAATAAAGGTTCGAAAAGACTTGGGGTCTTAATGGTTTCACCTTTATTTTGTTTGTATATCATGCATTAAACCACATATTTCTAGACATCCCCTTTGATTCCTACCCAAAAAAATATTAATTTATTATATGATATGTTTTCAAAAATAACAAGTGACCTATACGTGGAGAGGAATGAAGATCCTAAAGAATTCTATGTTTGAGGACAAAATTCTTACAAAGGTATAATCTCTCTTTATACCATAATGTGTTTGCATTCCATGTAAGTTTTATAGATTCATTATGACCTTGATAAATATTTTGAATCAAATCCTTGGTATCCCTATCATTTTCCCATTCTAATCTTTCTTCTTCTAGCCAATATGCCTACCACATTGTCATGGTGAATAACAGTGTCTTAGTTGATTCATCCATCTAAGAGAGGGCATCTGTTGCCACATTCTCTTTTCATTTCTTATACACTATTTAAAAATAATATCTTGACATTTTAGTCACCCATTTTTTTTGTTATTAAAATGAAAATCATTATTCCAAAATTTAAGGCTATCATGATTAGTTTTTACCTGAAAGTGACAACCCATTAAATAAGTTCTCCATTGCTTCACTACATGCAAAATAATGACCATCTCTTTCTCATATATTTTTATGAGCCCATTTTATCCCTTTATTTGATAAATTTTAAAATCCATTGGTATACATTATCTCATGATTACATCCCTCGCAACATATCCTAATGCTTCACACTCTAAAAAAAAATCAAAAAAAAAATCAAGAGTAGCTAAAATTGGAGTTGTGCACATAACCATTTTCCACTGTTCAAATTCCTTGGTAGTTGAAGTAGTCCATTATAAGTATTATTTATTAAAAAAATGGGTTAATGGGCGGACAATCTACCATAAGTTTTAACAAACCTAAGATAATAACTATTTATCCCTAGAAATCCACAGAGGTTCTTGACGACCTTGGGAAGCTACCACTCCATCATCACTTGTATTTTATTAATATAAAATTTCCCTTCTTCATGTGAAATAATATGACCTAATTAATCGATCTCTTGGACACCAAAAACACATTTGGAAGGTTTTTCATAAATTTGATGTTGTTCCATAATTGAAAACACTTATTTCAAAAGCTTAAAATGGTCTTCCAAATTTTTTTTGTAGATGATGATATCATCAAAAAACACTGATATAAAATCTCTCAAAAATGGTATATAAAATAGTATTTATCAAACTCTAAAATGTATATGTTGCATTTGAGATACCAAAATGCATGACCATAAATTCATAATGGGCTGCATGAGTTGTAAAAGTTGTTTTAGGTATGTCCTCATCATAGATGTGAATCTAATGATATCTGAAGCAAAGATCTAACTTGGTAAAATAAATATCACCATGAAATTCATCTATTAAATAAAAAATTACTAGAATAGGAAACTTATCTTTGATGGTTTACTTGTTGAGTTCTTTATAGTTTGGGTACATCTTCCAATTGTCATCCTTCTTCCACATTATGATCATTGGGGAGGAATATTCACTTTAAATGTGTTTAATGATTCCTACATCCATGATATCTTGAACCATATTTTCAATATCACTATTTTGTGCATAAGGATACTTATAGGGTCTAATATTAGGTGGTGCACTTCATAGAATGAGTTTGATGGCATGATAATGTGCACTTATTGGAGGAAGTTCTTTTTTCATGTCCTTAAAAACAACATAATAGTCATCTAGTACTTTTTACATATCAGGATGTGTAGACTCCTTGGTTGGTTAAACCCTCATGGAAAATAAGCATGCCATAAAACCTTCTGCACCTTTTCTAATAATCTTCATCATGCAATGGGAACTAACCATTTGTAGATATTTATCCCATAATCCATGTAGTAAATTTTTTTTTATTTATGAATGTAACTACATGAAAAAATCCTATAAATTCATCTCAATATTTCCCAAAGTAGTGATCCACTGCACTCTTAAAACAATGTCATCTCTTCCCATGGGAATAAAAACCATAGGGAATTTAAAAATAGTCTCCCATATAAAGCCTGCTATAGAATTTTCTAGAATACTTGATTGTACTACCATTTGAAATCATGAATTAAAAGCATGGAGCTTGGTAAATGAAATAATTAAATTGAGTAACCAAGTTACTATTCATGAAGTATGTGTACTCCCAGAGTCAATTAACATAGTTTCTATTTCTTTAAGAACCCCACCACCATAAGAATTTAAGGAATAATAATTCCTAAAAGTGCATGTCAATAAATAGTTAGTTGAGAATCTTCAAATTCATCCTCAAGTTATTCTAACCCTTCCCCTAAATCCCCCTAATCTTATTCCTCCTCATTGGCATCGTAATGTAAAACAACTTGTGCTCAGCACATCAATGCCCTTTGCTCTATTCGCTATTGTATCAAAAAAATAAACTTTTTACATGAATTTCTTCCACTTGATGAGGTTTTAATCTAGTAGGCTAATGAAATTTTGGTGATGGGAAAGTACATTAACATATATTGGTGAAAGGTATTTGTCTCATCAAATCCTTTTCCTCAGCTATGCATTCCCTTCGTATGGCCTCAGATGCAGTACTAAGATGAAACATGTGAGCCTATAATTAGATGTTATACTTAAGGCCACCCACAAATAGGTTAGTCATATTTTCCTCAATGATGTTTGTCACATATAAAGAGATATTATAAA
The DNA here is from genome assembly GCA_037957365.1 of Torreya grandis. Lineage (NCBI taxonomy): Eukaryota > Viridiplantae > Streptophyta > Pinopsida > Cupressales > Taxaceae > Torreya > Torreya grandis. The sequence continues at coordinate 1,178,228 of JARHVA010004384.1, forward strand.
ATTGATGAATGTAGTATTTAACGTTCCCAGTCTGGCACAACTTGGCTAGATGATTAAAGTAGTTTTCAGAGACATTATAATGATAGTGGAGCTATAACTCCTTAGAAAATATTGTCCATGAAAATAAGACACTATAACCAATTATACCAAATGAATGGATTACGTTTTATATAAAGAGATTCCACAACCACATTTTATGAGCATTGAGTCTAATGTAGATCAAATAAACTTTCAATTTGAGTGATCCAACTTAGTAGATCATTACCATCAAAATTTCACAGGGCCTCTTTTGGAAACATCAACTTAGGAAAATAATTGGTGTTGGCATTATTTGGAGGAGGAGAACCAAATTAAAGTGGCGGAGGATTATTTTGTAGTGGATGAGCTAATAATTTGGCCAATCTCCTAATTATTTTTTTGATTAATCCTTCACACTATCCAAGTTACCTCTCAAACATATAATGTACACTTGAAATATATCAAAATCATATTTTTCAACCATGACCTTTAACTTTAGCTTAATTTTTTTGACTACACATAAAATATACATATCATAAGTTTTATATTCCATGTCATTTTTGTGAAGAGTTTTTTGAGTTTCTCGACATTTCCTACATCTGTGAGTGTTTATACCAGCCATGCACAAACCCTAGGAGGGTTTCAACCCTAGAAAATGTATTGATGGAATAAACCATTGAAATCACCTCATTGAGACAAATCCAACTACTACTATTATGCATAAGGGTGAAAATTTTTAATCAAAAAAAGTGTACTAGTAGAATATACCATTGAGATTGTCTTGCATAGATAAATCTAATGAGTAATAAATTTCACAAGGAAAAAATTCTTGACTTTATTTTTACCTAGTAAATATTTTTTCCTTTTTAAAAAAAAAACCCTCACGAACAAAATTGTGGTGATGGAAAACATCAATTCCTCCCAGATCATAAGTTACATTTTTTTAGCCTTCTAGTGTTTAGGATGCTAGATCTGGAAAAAAAACTACATCATATAAACTATCCTAAATCAAAGCTTTGATACAACTTGTAAGTAAATTACTTAGATTATTTAAAACAATAGAATTATATATGTTATAATTAAGAGAAGAATAAGTATATCCAAATAAACAATTGGTGAATGAGAAAAATACTTATATATTATGACTGAGCCACTTTAAAGGGAAAACCTCCATAATAATGCAATAAGAACAAAATTCACAATATGATGATAAAATACTAACCAGTCCCTCTTATATATACTCTACTTATCCATGATTATTCTATAGGCTGACCATACTAAGAACATCAAAATATGCAACAAGTTAATATGAAGATGTGTAAGCCACAAGTCGGCCACACATATCCCTATATGCACTATAGGTTAATGGCATAATAGGGTATATTAGGTGTATATGTTCCAATAAATAATGTCAAGCACTTCATATGGAGTAAGTCATGAAACTGGTGGTAATATGAAATATTGTGTCAAGCATATATAACATAGATAATGGCATAGATTTTCTCATTCTATCAAATCAACCAATGTGTAACTAAGCATATGGAAACAATGTATCACGCACATGCCCCTAGTCTATTATACGAGTATTTTTTTTTGGATGTAGTTATAATAACTATATATAAGTATCTAAATTTAAAATGGGAATGGTCATATCATGCATGATGCCCCTAATCTGAGCAAACTAATATGAATTTGAGCTGAGCTAATATGAATCTATGTAAAAAATATCACTGATAAACCTATAATTGGATTTCTAAAAACCTATATTATACCTATTGTATTATTGTAGCCAATTTGAGATGTTTTAAAACTAAGGCCACTAGATAATAATACCATATATTGGATAGTAGTTCCATGTGGTACCATTGTCTCTATTTGGGTACTAATGTCCTTTTAGTTTAAAATTAGTGTCATTCTACTACTTTCTTAGTCATTATTTTTATCTATGTCTACATGTGTTTAATTTTCTGTATCTAAGCTTATGTCATGAAATATATTATGTGAGTAAAATATAGGAGCTTGATCTCTTTGGTAAACCACTATGAATGCCCCCTTTTTTTAGGGTAGTTGTTGACCATGTGTAAGAATTGTATTTAAAAGAAAAATATCTACAAAATGTGTAATATCTAGATCATATATGATAATTACATGATAATATGATATGATGTGCATATATAACATTACAATTTGAGAGAATTTGAGCATAAGTATGAAATGTAAGATGTATGTTATATCAAGCATTCCACAAGGGTGTCAAGATAGAAGTGATAAATGTATTTAATAATAAATATAAGTAAAACTTGGTAGCTATATAGGGGGATGGGGCATGATGTCCATCATGACATCCAAGTAGAAGGGGTAGATTCATGAAGTCCTTCATGGCATCAAAAACTAGTGTGTATAACAAGCAAAGACAAGTGTCATGGCCATGATGCATACAAGAAATCATACATACAAAACACATGAGTTAAGTAAAATAGGCCAAGGGGACACAATACAAGGGATATGGGCACATGTCACTAAATCTAAGAAAATAAGACATAACGACATTTTCAAATGTCTAGATATGTAAGCAACAAGTAAGTAGGCTTAGAACCAAAGAGAATTAGATGTTCAAATGTCTACATACACAATCAAGAAATCAAAAATAATAAACATGGTCACATGCACAAATCATACAAAATATGAATAGAAGTGGCATATAACCATAGTAAAATGACATAGTCAAATGCCCTTGAATAGAAGAAGCATAGAAATACAATGAAGTATAAACTAGTAAGCTATAAATGAAAGTACACATTAATATGTTATGCAATTATATGTAAGATATAGGATGTAAATATGCAAAGTCTAATAATAAAAATTCATAAAAATTTGAGTATGAGTAGCATTGATTAATATCTAGGTATAACAATGCTAAAACTATAATGTATAGTATGCAAGGATATAACCTAGTGATTGATATTGTGTATAAGGTTCCCCCAAGTGGAAGAATGTCCCAAGTGAATAGCCATGGATCAATATATATTCCCCCAATGTGTAGATAATATCATGTATTCATTAATATAGTGGTCCTAAATGAAACATCCGAGTACCTGATAAGAACAAATGAAGTAAGTAGTATGATAAAACCTATTATACTCAAATATCTAGCATGTGTAGTGTCTATAAAATATAAGAAGTGTAAACATAACAATGCATATGTTCTATAAATTTTGTGTTTTCTATGTAATTATTTGAATGTTTTTTGACATGTTATATTAGTTTTGTATTTTACATAAATAGGATATGTACAAGCCACATGATTAAATAATGGTTACATGTTAATATGTAAAGTCTCCTTAGATGCATGATGTTCAGTGGGTTTTTGACTACCTTGCCATCAAGTGAAGCTAGATGATATAATTTTGGGATAAGCCCTTTTGTGATGATGTATGGTCTAAGACAATTTGGTTTAAAATTTCATTTATTCTATTACTTAGTGTTGACATTTATGATATTTTACTTTAAAGCCAAATCATTGACTTCAAATTCTTGATTGTGGACATAGTTATTTTAGGTTATCTAGATTATTTTTTTATACATCCTAAGACGTTGAACATCTTGAATACATGTGTGATCCAACTATTCTAATTAGTGGAGATGTCTCTCTATAGACCCAAAATTAGGGGATTTCCAACTTTGTTGGGATAACTACTTTTGGGCAATATACTAGTGAATAAGGTGTAGCATTTGTTAGTATGCATACAATGGTGCAATAATCCCTTAATGTATTGATGAGTTGATTATGTTAGTCATCACCAAATTTTGTAACCATTTTAATGATAATATTATTTATTATCTTGTTTCTTACTTTTGCTTGACCATTGCCCTATTTGGTAATATGAAAAAGGGAATGTGTGTTAGATTTTGTATTTGGGACCAAAAAAATTCACTCTTTTGTTCATGAAATAGGTTACATTGTCTATGATTATGGCCACTATAAGGCCAAAGCATATAGTAATATTAGTCATTAGAAAATGGAATATATCATCTCCCTTTCTGGATTGTAATGGGATGGCTTCTACCCATTTTTTAATATACTATATAGTTTTGAAAATGAATTTTTGACCCCCTACGAATTTCAGGTTTATCTTACCAATTAGATAAAACCCCATAGTATGAACGACCAATAGGGTATGATAGGTAGAGTTTGTTGTGAAGTTACATGTGTAGGTTACCATAGCATTGGTATTTATCTCTTAACTTGGCATATTCCTATCATTATTATTCCACGGGTGGCCAATAGTAACCCTATTTTATTAAATTGTGTTACATTGATTTACTTCTTAAATGACCACCAGATTCACTAACATGTACCTATAAAATCACTGACTTAGCTTCCTTGGCTATCAAAAATTAGAGTAAGTTTAGCTCAAGATATCTCTTGAATATTTTTCCACAAATAATGACATATTAGAGGGAGTTTTGTTATAGTTTACACTTTCCATTTCTTGTGAAAGTATTAGGTGTATTATATTTATTCAAAAAAAATATATTTTATAGAACTATTTAGATGGTTTTGTATTATGAGTGGTAAATATAACTATTAGAGTGATAAAGTCTAAAGGGGACACTGACATAAATTTTCATTATTTGATAGTGAAAATAGCCTAGTCTTCATCTATGTTGATAGGGATCAATTATGTGACACAAGCCATTGCATCAACATGACATTTATCTTTGCATGGGATATTTTCAATAATTAAATTATCATATTGAAATTGTAGACATTAGACCATATAATAGTAAGGAATTAGGCATTTTAGTTAATTTGGTGGATGTTTGTAAATTGATTTACAATCAATTATATTCCCCCTTAAAGTTTTATTTATTTAATCTAGTGAGGATAAGATGATTTAAGGCCTAAGATAAGAGCTTTGTATTCTATGACGTTATTGGTAAATGAAAAAATGAGTTAGTAAGTGATAGGTGTTATTCATCCAAGTGGATCAATGAAAATAATTCTAGCTCTGGCACTAGATACACATCCAAAACCATCAAAAAACACTATCGATGTACTTAAAGTGGTATTATATGTTGTTAAATCATCTCTAAAATAATCATTAATAGGATTTATATCAAATAATGGGGATACTACCAATTGATCTGAAGATATCTAGCATTTTAATATTTTTTAAAAACGATCTTAAGGTCAAATTCTATGAGTAATATAACTCATTTTGCAATATAGCCTAGGAGATGTTGTTTTGACATGAGTAACTTTAGATGATTGAATTGTAATTATTTGTGTCTCATTATTAATCATAAAGTGTTGGAGCTTCTAAGTATAAAATATAGGTGGTAAACATTTTTTTCAATTATTGGATAATTTTTTTGGTAGTCAACAAGTGTATGAATGATGCATTAAATACACATTTCTTTATGTTGATCGTCCTGTTGGGGTAAGAGTGCACCAATTTCCATATATACTGATGAGAGGTAGAGTAGAAGTGGCTTGTCAGGTACTGGTGGGACCAAGATAGGTGGGTTTAGTAAGTATTATTTAAGTGTGTTAAATATTTTTGGACATGTGATGACCTATTCAAAATTTACAACCTTTAAGTATTTTGGTGAATGATTGGGTCTTATTTTTGAGTTATGCCACAATGCAACATATTACCTAAATTTTGCCTTGGAGTGAGTGAAGATAATTTAAATTAGTAGGAGGAGACATATCCATTATTAATTTGAATTTCTTGGGGTTAACCTTAATGCTGCATTGAAATGTTATGAATCCTAAAAATTTACCTGATGAAACCCTAAATACACATTTCTAGGCATTTAGTTGCATGTTGTAATTTTTAAATTTTTTGAAAATTTGTCATAAATCTATTTCATGATGTTATTACTCTTTTAATTTCATATGTAAATCATTGACATAATATTTTATTATCTTATTACTGATATCATGAAATATACGTGTATTTGTTGATTGGTATGTTTCACCCATGTTTTTAATCCAAATGGCACGACTATATAATATAAATTTCCCCATGATGTGGTGAAATAAGTCTTTTATTGGTATTCTTTAGTGATCATAATTTTATTTTACTTGATGAAACCATCCATAAAGGAGAGCATCTGGTAGCCAGATATGGAGTTGACTATCATATCAATGTTATGTAAAGGAAATTCATCCTTAGAACATTATTTGTTTAGGTCTTTAGAATCACAACATTTTATTTGACCATTAGGATTTATAACAAGAATAATCTTATGAACCCATTTTGGATGAGAAACTATTCAAATGAAACTGACATCCAATAACCATTGGATCTCACTTTAACCAAAAGATCAACTTTGAGGTGAATTTTTTGAATATATTTTTAATTGGATTGGCATCATAATATAGTGTAATTATATGTACCATAATTAATGGATCAATAACATGTATGTCAAAATAATCCCAAGTGAATACTTAAAGTTTTTTAAAAAGCTGATGAATATTTATATCTTTTGATTATTGCAAAGCAATAGCAAATTGTATGATATGAGGATTAATATCTATGTCATAATTAAATTTGACTTTTTCTTCATTCAGTAACATAGATAGATCCATAGTGTATGGTGTTATAGGGATAATATCATCTTTTTTGGGTAACATAACATTTGAGTAATTTGAATACTTGAAATAATTTACATTCAAATTACTCATATGATATGTTACCCAAAAAAGATAATATTATGGCCTAGAACAATACCTCATATCATTATTCTAGGCTCTAATATAAGGTTTAGTGTGATTATAATTTTATTTTACTTGATTGAAGAATCTATAAAGTAGAGCATTTGGTAGCCAGATATGGAGTTAACTATCATATCAATGTTAGGTAAAGGAAAGTCATCCTTATAAAATTCATTGTTTAGGTCTTTAGAATCACAACAACATTAGATTTGATGATTAGGATTTATAACAAGAATGATGTTATCAACCCATTTTGGATGAGAAACTATTCAAATGAACCAAACATCCAATAACCATTGGATCTCATCTTTAATCAAAAGATAAACTTTGGGGTGAATTTTTTTAATATATTTTTAATTGGATTGGCATTAGAATATAGTGCAATTTTATGTACTATTATTGAGGGATCAATAACATGTATGTTAGATTAATTCCAAGTGAATACTTCAAGATTTTTTTAAAATTTGATAAATATTTGTATCTTATGATTAATTCAAAGCAATAGCTAACTGTATGATATGAGGATCACTGTCTATGTCATAATTGAATGTTATTATTTATTCATTCAATAACTGATCTGTAAACTGAAAAATACAAGTGCATTACATTCGAAAATCACTTGTTCATGTTTATGAGATCCTTCAAATTTTCACTTTCTTGTGTTTAATTTTACTTAAAGAAAGTAAAATCAGAATTAAGATGAAGATTAAAATGCAATAATAATCAAATAAAATCAAATATAACACCAGCAAGTTGATAACGGAGTTTGGCTTCAACAGCCTACATCTCCGGGTCTACCCAATAGTGAGGACCGTTTTATTAAAACGCTGTAACAAATGGCTTCAGAACCTTTACAAATCTTCAAATTCACCTTCTATGATCTTTATATGCCTACAAATATTTCTCTTAGACCTGAAAACAAAATCCCAAGGCTGTACAAGGCAAAAGCAAGGCTCTAATCCTCTTAATTCTCTTTACACAGTCAGAAATCCATGTCAAAAAAAGTAAAAATAACTCCCTTTTATAAAATTTCAGCCACTGCAGCTGAAGCAGTCAAGACCTTAGCCTTTTAGGTGCCAGGTCTCAAGTTCAAAACTATCTCCTCCATTCTAGGCATGCTTTGCATGATGTTTTGACTTTTCCTCCTCCCTAGGCACGCCTAGACTCCTCCTTGGGTGCTCAGACTTGGTCTTTTGTCCCACATGGCTGGGAATAAGTGGCTTGCATGCATTTAAAAGTCTTGGTGCCTCCTTGGAAAGTTTCAACATCCCCCTTTTGTGGGAGACTTGGTGTTAAGTGTTAATTGATAGCCTTGTCCTATTGTCATGTGCCACATGGCAGGCATTCGTGATCCATTCTTGAGATTCTCCCATGTGGAATTTCTAGAAGTTTTTACAAACACCTATTGACTACCACTTGTCACCACTTGATTGGTCCACTTGGTATGCCCTCATTGCACCACGTCATCTTATGACACCAAATTTTGACTTATTGAACCAAAACTTCAGCGGCCTATAACTTTTGCATACGGTGTCTGTTTTGCAAACCAGAAAAAGTGTTGAAAAGCTCTTGATGAGTAATACAATGTGAAAATGATTTGAACTAAATTTGAAGAATTTTACAAAATAAAATGGTACATGGATCTGCCTAGATCATTCCTCCCACTGGGAACTTTTGGACCTCTAAAAGTTCAAATTAATTGGTAATGAGGTGAGGGTATTTTTCCCTCGCCTTTATAACTTCCATCCATCTAGCCTTGCTTGGCTGCAGCCCTTTGAGACCAACATGAAGATATTCAACATTAACTCTTTGCGAAGTCTGCATATTCCTGTCAAGTATAGTATCTTCCTGTAATTCTGTTAGATATTCAGAAGAAAAATCATCAATGGAAGGAATGGATACACTTTCATCATGATCAATGATCATTGGAGGCTCATACAATTTCAAATTTTCCACATTTACAATTGAATAAATCTGCATGTAAGATGGTAAATCTAATTGAAAAGCATTTGTGCCAATTTTTTCCATTATCTAAAAATGACCATACCAGATTGGTTTCAACTTTTTACCTTCACTTGTCAATATTTCCTTACTAATGTGAAGCCATACCATATCACTTACAACAAATTGGTGATCAATACGATGTTTGTCATGCCTAGATTTGTACTCAGCTTGACTTTTCTCTAATTGAGTATGAATAGTCTGATGAATGAGCTATATTTGTTCAATGAACTTCTTGGCTTGAATGGCTTCTTTTGGTTCACCAATAGCTGATCCTATCCATAACAAACTTCAAATGGAGATTTCATAGTAGAAGAATGAAGTGCCCAGTTATATGCATGTTGTATGTAACACAATTGTTCATCCCATAACTTTGGATTTTTATTGCTATAACCCTTAAGCAAATGTACCATAGTGTGGTTCACAACCTCTATTTGTCCGTCGATTTGTGGATGAAATGCAGTGCTCTTTTTTAATTTAGTGTCCATTAGTCCCCACAAAGTTGACCAAAACTCCCCAATAAATTGAGAATCCCGATCAAAAATAATTAAAGTAGGCAAACCAAAATGAACTCATACATGTTTAAAGAAAAAATATGCAGTGCCTTTGCAAGTAATCTGCTTAGTGCAAGGAATCAAAACACACATTTTGCTAAATCTATCCACAACCATATATAAATAGTCATGTTTTCCTTATGTCATAGGCAATCCCCCCACAAAATCCATAGAGATACTTTCTGAGGGGTGAGTTGGAATAGGTAGAGGAGTGTAAAGTCCTAATTTCCTATTACTAGGTTTACTTGTGGCACAAATAGTACATCCCCTTATATATTTATCAATATTTTCCTACATACGAGGCCAATAACAATACATTTTCAAATGTGCAACCATTTTAGCAACTCCAAAATGACCAAAAATAAGAGAAGTATGTGCTTCTCTAATCATGTGCAGCCTCTCATTTTGAGGAATACATAGTTTACCCAAATGATACAAAAGATCATTTTGTACATGATAGTCCAATTCTTCTACTTGTCTACTACCCATCAAGTCTTTATAAACATCCTAAAATTTAAGATCATTCACATATTGTTGTTTATAAATTTCATGAGACAAAGAACCATGTTGTAAAAGAATAGATGCAACAACCATAGGAGGCCTAGATAGCATATCTGCAACCTTATTCTGAATACCTTTTTTATACTATATCACAAGATGAAATTGTTGTAAGAAACCCGTCCAATGAAAATGTCTAGACTGTTGTAGTTTGGTTTATGACTGAAGATACTGTAAGGGCTGATGATCTATATGTATTATTGTCTCTTTGCCCATTAAGTAATGTTTCCATTTTTTAACACTTTGAACCAATGCATACAATTCCTTATCATAAGTTGGATATTTTCTTACTGCACTTGTAAAGGTTTCAGAATGATAACAAACTAGTTTCTTGCCTTGCATTAAAATAGCTCCCATAGCATACTCACTTGCATCCATCTCGATGTTAAATGGTTGTTGTATATTAGGAAGTGCCAAGACCGGAGCAATACTTATCTTTTCTTTCAAAGTATCAAAGGCTTTTTAATTTTTGCCTCCCCACTAAAAGACCTATTTCACACTTGTCAAAGAATGCAAAGGTGATGCAATATATGAAAATTGAGCAATAAACTTCGTCCAAAACTGTACTACACTAAGAAAACTCCTAACCTTAGTTTTGTTAGTAGGTGTAGGCCAATTAACAATGACTACCACTGTTGTAGAATCAATTTTCAATTTACCATGTCCTACAATGTAACCCAAGTATATCAAAAAGGTCTTACCACATTCAAATTTTGACACTTTAAGATAGAGTTTTTCCCTTCATAATGCATCCAAGACTTTATTAATGTGGATCACATGCTCTTCCCATGACTTGCTGAAAATCAATATATCATCTAAGTAAACTATAATAAAATCATCAAGGAACTATCTAAAAACATCATTCATCAACCTCATGAATGTAGTTGGGGCATTACATAACCTAAAAGGCATAACAAGCCATTCAAACAATCCCTATTTTGTCTTAAAGGTAGTTTTCCATACATCACCTTCATTAATTCTTACTTGATGATATCCACTTCTCAAATCTAGCTTAGTGAAATAAATAGCATGTTTTAATTGATCCAACAAATCATCTATACGAGGAAAAGGGTAACGATTCTTAATAGTAATTTTGTTTAAAGCATGAAAATCAACACACATTCGCCAAGTGCCATCTTTCTTTGGCACCAAAATAATTGGCAAACCAACAGGAGATGAACTTAGATGAATAACACCTCTATCCAATAGATCCATTACCTATTTCTTGATTTCCTCATTTTCCACCATTGATAACCAATACATGCCAATGTAAGGGAGAGGAGAATCCTGCAATAGCTGAATTTCATGTTGAACTCCCCTTTTAGGAGGTGATCCCTTAGGATCTTGAAATACATCATCAAAAGTATAATTGATTTCAACCAATTCATTCTTGTGTCTAGGATCACACTTTTCCAAAGCTTGATAATATTCTTTTTCCTTAGACTTAATCAACATGAGACAAAAAGTCTTGCTTGAAGTAACTAGTCTTTTCATTTGCCTTGCTATAACCAAGGAAAGACTTGTTGTAATGTGATGTGCTCTAACTATATATTCAATGCCATCCTTAACAAGAAAGTACTTATTCTCCTCTCTATAGAAGATTGCTTTTCTATCGTAAAGATATGGGCTTCCCAAAATAATCCCACATATGTCCAATGGAACAACATCCAACTCAACCTCATCTATGAACTTCGATGTGATGGCAAACCTTAGCCTACAAGTTTGTGAGACTTGTATCTTTGCATTGTCACACACCCAACCTAGTGGATAATGCTTCGGATGGGGATTGGTTTGTAAGCCTAGCTTCTTAATAACCTCTTCAGAAATCAAATTTGCTTGTGAACCACTATCAAATAGAGTGTCAATCTTAGTCTGCTTTGAAACAACTCTAATGTGAAACAATTCATTTCTTTTCTTATCAACATGCATAGAATTCTGTCTAGAAGAAGATGCATCATTTGGTGACTTAGTGCTAAAAATTGAAAGAGAAAAATCATTATGTAAACCCATAGCTGTGATCTTAGTTTCATCACCTGAATCTGATCTTGAGTCATGAACCATAACATTATCCTTCTTTTCTTTCTTTTGATACTTTTTAGGCCTTAACTTAGGATGTAGTTTCCAACACTTATATTCATCATGATTTTTCTTTCAATGATTACAAAATGGTTTTCCTTCTTCTTCTTTTTTAATAGTATAAGTGGATTTCTGTTTACCCTTTCTTGATGAACTTTTTCCTTTGGAATGCTTAACATTAGATTGCTTACTTTTTACTTTAGGAAAAGATTCTTTTGTTTATTTTCCTCTAGCCTCTAAATGAGTGGCTTGAACACATACTGCATCTAAATTAGTGGGATTGAACATAAGAATCATATGTCTTAAGTAACTATGCAACTCACTTATATATTTTAGCAGTGTTTCTTGTGTGTATAGAGGAACATTCAAAATTAAAGCTTTTTTCCTAAAATCTTGTGTATAATCTTGAACACTTTGGCCTTTTCCTTGTCTAAAACTTTTCCAATCCATCATGGCTTGTTACATATAGCCTAAAGGATAGAATTGCAATCTGATTTCTTCAATAAATTCATTCCATGTAGAAATTGAGTTACCCTTTTGAACCTTGGCTTCCTTCAACTTACTCTCCCACCAGATGAGCGTTGTACCTCCCATATGAAGAGTAGCCAAATGAATTTTTGACTCATCCCCTGCAATCTTTTGGACCTTGCAATATACTTCAATCTGCTTGACCCAATTATCCAACTTTTTGGCACTAACTTCGCCATTAAACATTGGTAATTCAAACTTAATATCCAATTTTAGTGAAGGGAGAGATTCCATAGTTTTTTTACCATCATCTGATGGAGAAAGTTTTTTTATTTCTTTACCTTTTGATTCTCATGAATCACCTTCTTTTTCATTCTTAGATTTCCTTTGTTTGTCACAGTATAGTTCCTCAACCATGCTTCTCATGTCTATGAAAGCTTGACGTAAAAGCTTGTTCAGATTCCACCTCTTTTTTAGCCATCCTTGAAGCACGCCTTGAACCAATCTCTGGATTATACTCAATGATTTTTCCTTCACCCTTTTGGGATTTAGACCTTGTGAACATGCACTAGTAATTATTTTTAAATAACAACCACTCTGATACTAAAAATATGATGTATAAACTAAAAAATACAAGTGCATTACATTCAAAAATCACTTGTTCATGTTTATGAGATCCTTAAAATTTTCACTTTCTTGTGTTTAATTTTGCATAAAGAAAGTAAAATCAGAATTAAAATGAAGATTAGAATGCAAAAATAATCAGATAAAATCAAATATAACACCAATAAGTTGATAACAGAGTTCAACTTCAATAGCCTACATCTCTAGGTTCACCTAATAGTGAGGACTGTTCTATTAAAATGCTGCAACAAATGGCTTCAAAATCTTTACAAATCTTCAATTTTGCCTTCTCTAATCTTTATATGCCTGAAAATATTTCTCTTAGACCTGAAAACAAAAGCCCAAGGCCGTACAAGGCAAAAACAAGGCTCTAATCCTCTTAATTCTCTTTACATAGTCACAAATCCATGTCAAAACAAGTAAAAATAACTCCCTTTTATAACATTGCAGCCACTGTGGCTGAAGTGGTCAAGACCTTAGCCTTTTAAGCATTGGGTCTCAAGTTCAAAATTGTATCCTCCATTTTAGGCATGCTTTACATGAGGTTTTTACTTTTCCTCCTCCCTAGGCACGCTTGGACTCCTCCTTGGGTGCTCAGACTTGATCTTTTGTCCCACAAGGCTAGGATTAAGCAACTTGCATGCATTTAAAAGTCTTGGAACCTCTTTGGAATGTGTCAATGTCCCCCTTTTTTGGGAGACTTAGTGCTAAGTGTTAAATGCTAGCCTTTTCCTCTTCTCACGTGCCATGTGGCAGGCATTCGTGATCCATTCCCGAGATTCTCCCATGTGGCATTTCTAGAATTTTCTATGAACACCTATTGACTACCACTTGTCACCACTTCATTGGTCCACTTGGCATGCCCTCATTGTGCCACATCATCTTATGACACCAAATTTTTACCTGTTGAACCAAAACTTTAGCGGCTTATAAATTTTGCATACGATGTCCATTTTGCAAACTATGAAAAGCATAGGAAAGCTCTCGATGAGTACTACAATGTGAAAATGATTTGAACTAAATTTAAAGACTTTTGAAAAATATAACGGTACATAGATCCACCTAGATCAGTAACTTAGATTGATCCATAGTGTATGGTGTTATAGGGGAGTGTCATCTTTTTTGGGTAACATATCATCTAAGTCATTTGAATACTCACCAAAGTATACGTAGGTAATTATGAAATGACGAAACCTATTCTTATGATATAAATAAGGAATATCCTCATAGCACTCATGTATTCTAAGAGAACCTCATCATTATTAAATTCATCAAAATGTTAGAAATATTGTTATTGATGTCAAAGGTTTAGCACTATTGGTGATAAAGGCCCCAATGCATTTAATATTGGTTGTAATAGATATATCTTGGCTAATGTGAGTTAATATTTATATAATATTAAAGAATATATTTTTGGTTGCATATGAGACAAAAGAAGGGTCCATGGAGAAGTAAAAGAGCCACTGGGCAAAGACAAAAGAAGGATGGGACACATTTTTCCATGAAGAGTCATCTTGGGGAATTCCAAGAGTCACCAAGTGAAGACAAAAGAGGAAAGGCACAATTTCTCATGAAGGGACACTTTAAGAAATATGAAAAGTCACCAAAGATAAGGACAAAAGTGGGAAGGACGTTTTTGTTCATGAAGGGTCACCACATGACTTTTCAAAGGCTTGAATATGAAGGGTCATACAAGTTTGGCAGCATTTTCCATGAGGATTGAAGGGTCACAAAGGGGGAAGGCCAAAGGTCATTTGGAAAGATATAAATAAAGGCTTGAGAAGCAATTTGTAATATGAGAGATAGAGGTTGATTTGATATTGTAATATCTAGCTTAGAAGAACAATTGTGAGAGATGAATATGATTTGTATTTGTTATATCTAGCTTAGAAGAGCAAAGGTGAGAGAGAGGAAAGAGATGTTGTATTGATCTATCATTTGTTGAGATAGCAATATTAAGAGATAGGTGTGTGGTATACACAAAGGGGTTGGTGCTCCTATGGGTTGGTGCTCATGAATTATTGTTAGGTTGGTGCTCAGCAAAGGGGTTGGTGTTCCTATGGGTTGGTGCTCATGAATTGTTGCTAAGTTGGTGCTCAACAAAGGGGTTGGTGCTCTTGTGGGTTGGTGCTCATGAATATTAGATGGGTTGGTACTCGACAAAGGCATGTGGTGCTCTTGTGGGTCGGTGCTCATGAATAGTTGTTGGGTTGGTGCTCAGTAAAGGGGTTGGTGCTCTTCTAAGCTTGGATTGCAAATATTGTTTGGGTTGGTGCTCATTCATATACTTGAGATTATTCTCCATGGTTTTTCCCACATTGGGTTTCCACGTTATATATAGTGTCTCTCTCTATCTTGTGTGGTGTTTATTGTTTGAGTTTTATTGCATATCTTGAATGTTTGATTAAGTGGAATTTGGTTAAGGAAAAGATTTATGAGATATATGATATACTGATTCACCCCCCTCTCAGTATATCCCATGCTTAACAATTGGTATCAGAGTATGTTCCTTTTTGAAAAGTTTTACAGCTTGAAGGTAGATCGGGAAAACATGATGGCTGGGTCACAGGAAGAATTTTCTACAAATAAGGCCTCTTTGTTTGATGGGATGAGTTATGATTTTTGGAGCATGGGAATGAAGGTTTATTTGATGGCCCTTGGATTCAACATATGGAAAGCAATGGTGGAGGAATATGAAGAGCCACATACATTTATAATTACTCCAGTAGAATAAAAGGAAAGTGAATGTAATGTTAGATCTTTAAATGTTATTTTATGTGGTTTATGTGAATATATATTTGTTAAAGTTATGCAATTTAAATTTGCTCATGAAACTTGGGTAAAACTTGATAATATTTACAAAGGTGATGGAAAGGTTCAACAAGCTAAGTTGCAGACTTTTAGAAGGTAGTTTGAAAGTTTGAAGATGGAAGAAGAAGATATAACAAGTTATCTTTTACGAGTTGATAAAATCATAAATCAGATTCAAGGTCTTAGAGAAACATTAGATGAGTCAATGGTGGTGCAAAAGGTTTTGAGATCTCTACCAATGAGATATGATGCAAAGGTTTCAACAATCAAGGAGATGAAGAATTTAGCCAATCTAAAGATGGATGAGCTTCATGGTATTCTCACGGCATATGAGATGTGGATAGAACAAGATAAAACCTCAAAGAGAGAAGTGGATTTCAAGATATCAAAGAAGGAGAAAGCTAAGATTCAAGAATCAAGTGATAGTTCTAGTGATGATGAAGATGACAATGGATCAATTTTCATTTGCAAGCCAAAAAGAGGAACATGTAAATATCCAAGAAAATTACCTTTTAAATGTTTTAATTATGGAAAGATTGGACATTTTTAATCTAGATTCCTAGATAAGGTTAATGATGACGAATAAGAAAAGCCTACATAAAAAAATAATTTCAAAGGTAAATCTAAGAAGAGATTCAAAAAGAAGAGCCTGTATTATAAGGATCCTAGCTCAGGCGAAGACAGTGGAGTCAGTGATTCAGAAGAAGAAGAGATTATATTCATGGCCATACATGAAGATGATCAAGAAGAAGAAGAGGAAGCTAAATTGAATATGGAAGGAGAGCTCATTTGTGCCTTAGAAGAGTTAGAAGCTGTTCAGAAGAAGAATTGAAGATTAAAGTGCCAGATTGAGAAAAATGAACATGAGTCAAAGGAAATGATTGAATATCTAAAAGCACACTTTGAAGAAGCCAAGAAGAATGAAGAAGACCTCAAAGAATATTTGGAAATAGCAAGAAAAGAATGTCAAAGGTATGTTATTGAAATTGCATCTTTAAAAGAAGATATTAAGAAAGCAGTCAGTGATAAAGTAGTTAGTGATTCAAAATTTGAAGATAGCACTAACATGTTAAATAAGATATTGGAAAATCAAAAAGTAAATTCAAATAAGATAGGGATCAAATTTGAAAAGAAAAAGAGCTATGTTGAAGCTCTTACAAAAGAGGAAACAAAAAGCGTAGAAGTGAAAAATAAAGAGGACATTTCAAATAGAGAAGGCTAGAGAGAACAAAGGTACAAAAGATAATCAGGTTAGAGATATACAGACAGGTCTTATGTTTATGGCTATTATTTTTATTGTAATGAATATGGTCACAAGAAATTAGAATGTATAAAAAGAGATAACAATTTCAGAAATAAGGAGAAGGAAAGTCAAGGAGAGTCAAGCAAAAGCCATAACTCTTTTGCTCCTCTATCAAACTTTGTTGAAGAGACCATAGTATGCTATAAGTGTAACAACTTCAGACACATAGCTTGGTATTTTAGAAGCGTGTTTGAGTCAGTCAAGAAGGATCACAGTTTTAAAGCTCCATTCATCAAGAAGAAGGCTCAGACATGTTCATGGTAGAAGAAACAACCTAAAGATTCTATGATGATTCAAATAACTCTGCATGTAAGAGGTAAAGATCAGCCATGGTTAATTGATAGCGGATGTTCGAGGCATATGACAGGTGATAAAAGTAAGTTCACAACTCTAAAGAAAATCAATGGTGGTATAGTGAGATTCAGAGATAAAACCACTGCCAGGATAGCTGAAAAAGGTACTTTAAGTTTAGATTATGGTAGAACTAAGACTAAGAATGTTTTATATGTAAAAGGTCTTAATCATAATCTATTAAGTGTTAGTAAAATATGCGATCAAGGATACACATTAAAGTTTCATAACGAAGGTTGTGAGATTAGAAGAAAAGATTCAAATGAGTTGATTGTAGATGCTTAAAGGATAGGGAATAATGTATATGTTTTGTCAGATATCTTCTCAAAGGCACGAACAAAGGATACATTCAAAGATTAGTGAGAGGAGTTGGGAGTAATTTCTATTACTTCCTACCATTGATGTTCAACATCAGTTGAGGGGGAGATAAGTGTTAGCTCTAGGTAGGCCCATTGCCATTGATTTCAAAGGGGGAGAATAACAGGTACAGGTGCAGGTGCAAAAAATAGGTACAGGGAACAGGTATAGGTTACTAGAGTAAGGGGGAGTTACTGTATGTTTTTAGATGATATTGTGTGCAGGTGACAAGATGTGTTAGTTTCAGGATTGAGGTTACCATCAATGACAAAGGGGGAGATTCTTGTAAATATTGTCATTGATGTCAAAGGTTTATCATTATTGGTGATAAAGGCCCCATTGTATTTGATATTTTTTTTAATAGATATATCTTGGCTAATGTGATTTAATAATTATTTAATATTAACAAATATCTTTTTGGTTGCATATGAGACAAAATAAGGGCCCATGGAGAAGTAAAAGCACCATGGGGTAAAGACAAAAGAAGGATGGGATGTATTTTCCCATGAAGAGTCATCTTGGGGAATTCTAAGAGTCACCAAGTGAAGAAAAAAGAGTAAGGGCACAATTTCTCATGAAGGGACACTTTAAGGAATATGAAAAGTCACCAAAGATAAGGACAAAAGAGGGAAGGACATTTTTGGTCATGAAGGGTCACCACATGACTTTTCAAAGTCTTGAATATGAAGCGTCATACAAGTTTGGTGCCATTTTCCATGAGGATTGAAGGGTCACAAAGGGGGAAGGCCAAAGGTCATTTGGAAAGCTATAAATAAAGGCTTGAGAAGCCATTTTTAATATGAGAGATAGAGGTTGATTTGATATTGTAATATCTAGCTTAGAAGAGAAATTGTGAGAGATGAATATGATTTGTATTTGTTATATCTAGCTTAGAAGAAAAAAGGTAAGAGAGAGGAAAGAGATTTTGTATTGATCTATCATTTGTTGAGATAGCAACATTAAAAGATAGGTGTGTGGTATACACAAAGGGGTTGGTGCTCTTATGGGTTGGTGCTCGGTAAAGGAGTTAGTGCTCTTATGGGTTGGTGCTCGACAAAGGGGTTAGTGCTCTTGTGGGTTGGTGTTCATGAATAGTAGCGAGGTTGGTGCTTTGCAAAGGGGTGTGGTGCTCTTATAGGTTGGTGCTCATGAATAGTTGCTTGGTTGGTGCTCAGCAAAAGGGTTGGTGCTCCTACAAGCTTGACTTGTGAATATTGTTTGGGTTGGTGCTCATTCGTATACTTGAGATTGTTCTCTGTGGTATTTCCCACATTGGGTTTCCATGTTATATCTAGTGTCTCTCTCTATCTTGTGTGGTGTTTATTTTTTGAGTTTTGTTGCATATCTTGAATGTTTGATTAACTATAATTTGGTTAAGGAAAAGATTTATAAGATATATGATATGTTGATTCACCCCCCTCTCAGTATATCATGTGCTTAACACAAAAATAGGTAGATATAAATAAGTTGTATCAAAGATAAGGTTAGGATAAACAACTAAGCATATTGAAACATGGTTCACCATATCATATTCTTGTGGAATAGGTGGATAAAAAATGATATGATGATAATTATTTTGAGAAAAGTTATCATTAGATGTGTTATCTCCATATCTAAATCCTTGTCTACCATGTTGATCATATGACTCAATAGAATTAAGTATTCACTGCTCATGTTTGCTAAGGCTATATCTTGTGTATCCCATTTGCTATAAATATATTAATGTAAAATGAGATGAACTTATTATCTTATGTTATGGAAGTAACTGGGTGAGTGGTATGTGTGATTTGAGTAGTAGACTAGAATGGTGTTGTAGTAAATTCCATGTGAGGAACATAATTATGTGAAGTCTCTATGTGTTGACAATACTTAAATATTTATTTATCCATAGGGCATGTATATATATGACCTCTATAGCTACATTTTAAACATGCTTGTAAATTAGATGGAATAAAATGCATAACATGAATCCATGGTATTCCATGTAATATATTATAATTAAGATCATTAGGTATAATTTGTTATGTGGCAGGTAGTGTTCTAGGCCCCAATATAAGGTTTAGTGTGATCTGACACAATATTTACATGGAATATTATCAAACCCTTGAATATTCATATTATAAGGATCCAAATACTTATCATGTATATTAGTAAGTCATATAAAAGAGATATTGCAAATTTTCTATCCTGATCTATTATCGACTAAAACCCATTTGACACCTACCTCATTAATTTGTAATGAAATGTAGAGAGGTAGGTGTAAATATAATATGTGTTGATATTATATATATTCCTTCTTTAAATAAATATTCTCTTATCTCAATTTATTAATATTAATTATGTAAGTAACATAATCTAGCTCGAATGTTTGAGGTACCTAAGTATCACAAAGTGTATCATAAAAAATGTTATTATGTGTCATATTTTAGGATATCTAAAATGGAAATTATATATGAAGAAACAATGCTCTAGTCAATGAATATATATCCATGGGTGTTTCTAACCTACCAAGTTTCATGACCACATGAGGACATCAAACTTGGAGTACATGGTTTACTAAAAGTGTAGATCTAATAGGAGAAGGATGGTGGCTAGATGTGTGTAATAGATAAGGAGGAGGGATAAGCAAGACCAGTGTTTTTTCCTTATGTCTAGGAGTTATAGGGAAAGGATCAAAGTGAGCCAAAGAGAAAAATGCATACAAATGAGAATTGTATATTTTAGGTAGTATAGTTATTATTTGATGTAATGTGTTCTATATGTGATTAAATGTTAGTGTTTTAATTACATTCCAAATAAGATAAAGATAGCATGCTAAAGAAATAATGAATCATGACAAATACTTTAATTGATATTAAGAATCATGTCTACATGTATCTATGTCTTTTTTGAGTTTATTCCAAATTAAAGGGAAAAAACATGAAAATGAAAGTATTAATCTCTGGAATAGAAAGTGATACACCTCTTCAATCATTATTATCATGATTAGGTTAAATAAAATTAGAAAGGGTATAAATTTAAAATCTAAATGATGGAAATGTGAACCCTAGGTTTATATAGGGTTAGGATTTGTACAATGATCAAAGTAAGTTATGTTCACCAAATGTTTCAACCTTTTAGGATTTAGCTTATGTAAATCTTATGTTTGATTAAAGGGATGAGTAGACTACATCAAGAAAATAATATGCATAAAATATCAATTGGTTTTTTTATAAACTTGAATAGCTTTGACATTCTAAAAATAATAATACATATGTAAAAATAAATACTTATCTATAAAAAACATGATATAGATGATTAAAGTGCTCAAAACTAAGATGAAAGTAGGTCTGAGTTTCATCAACAGGATCTCTATGTTATAACCCCTCCTATTGTCCAATTTTGGCTCACATACCAAGTTTGTACCCATATGGATTAGGTGTCTAATAGATGAGTAGAAGGATAGGACTAGATTTGTACAAGCCCCATAAGATGTCAACAGTGTTTGTAATGACTTATAAGTGAATATCATTCATCTAGACATTTTGGGTCTAATGGTATAAATTATGAGTAGGAACTTTTCTACCATCATAATTGTCATGTATAGATGAGTCAAGAAGTATTGATTAGATGGGTCTGATCATATTAGCCTCAATAACATATGCCCCAAGTTTCATGTCATTCGACTAAGCATAGTAGAAGATATGAAGACTCAAAGTTGGCCTCTCAAACAATATCTGTTAAGCTTCCATATTTAACAATTTTTTAAGAAGCCCAAATAGATCCAAATGAACATATTGAAATGACTATATCTGACATGTGTTGTAGTTTTAGGATAAATTGATCATATGGGTTTATTCATCTTGGTCCCTAGTTTTAATGTGCTAAGTTTTAAGTCATCCATCAAAGCATAAAATATGTTATACATGTTCAAGGTTGGATCCTTAATTAGATTTTGCTAAGTTTCCCATACCTAGCCAAACGAGTTAATCCATATCCAGGATGTCACATAGGATAAAATAGACTATCCAAATTATGCATTCAATATCTTCACTCATAAGGCTCTTGAGACCAGTGGATCAAATGGGTTCATTCCTTTTGACCTCAAGAACATCTCCTAAAAATTTGGTGCCTCCATGACATTTTCACTTCAAGTTATAGGCCTAAAAATATAGACCTACAATATAAGATGTTCACAATAACATCAACTTTAATACACTATATATATATATAGATAGATACATACATTCATACATACATATAAATATACTTAAACTTTATGGTCTATGAGATGTTAAATACATCTTGTAGGATGTCAAATATAGTTTATAGGATGTCAAATTTAAGCTTGTAAAGTAGCCATTAGATTTCAAATAGTGGGTCCCAATTAGTCCAATAGTCTACATTATATTGTACATCATGATCTAATGTGTGATAAAAGGTTAAAGGGTTAGATATTTTGAGAGATAAACATGTGGCATAAGCATTTGAGGCTACAATCTGATACTAGATCCTTAAATCAAATATGCGGTTGCCATGTGGCATAAACTAGGATAAATTTAACAAGTTAAGGGGAAAGATTGATGGCTGGTGCTTGATCATGTAGATCAAGATAAATAGAGTGATATTAATTAGTGAGTCAAGGTTTGAGATCAGATATCATTGACCAATGAAAATAAAATTTGAGAATCCAAGGCTAATGTTGATGAAAGCAAACATAGGTATTACAAGGTCATCCTAACACCATTGAAGCTCAATTAAACACCTTTGAGAGGCCATAATACATGTATTAAATTATGAAAAACATAAAGGGACCACCCATGGGGATAAATATGGACCTCTGGCTCATAAGTTTGCATCATAAGAGTATCTTTCTCTAAATGTGTTCATCATTGATGGAAGGAACAATATTTTCAAAGGGAGCCATGAAGGCATACAAGTGGATAGCAATAGTTCATCCCCAAGATAAAATGCAAGAAAAGGACCCCTTATCTCCACTATGGATGCCATGATGAAATAGCTAGGAACAATTAAAAATATCATAAGATTCTAACAAACTAGACTAATGATTGTAAGTGCATGAATGGTGGAACAAAGCTCAGAATAAATTGACTTCATTGTTAGAATAGGAAGGAATATAAATGTAACTATGCAATCACTTGAATTATCTTGAATCGATCAAAAGGGTTTAAGTGATCTTAATTTGTGGAGCTAGTTATAATAACATTTCAAATGGATTTTAGATGGTTTGATTCCCTTTTAAGCACCAACTCTATCTCTTTCTTACTTTCTTCTATAAACATAGCAATTGAGTTATTTATGAGGATCACTCTCTTTGGCATGAATAGACTCTACCAATATTGAGCCTTGTAACTTCTCGAGATAAATAATATGATTATTTTTAGATTTCATTATATTATCCTAGTGTGTTCATGTCATTTTGATTTGTATAAGTGGTAGAGATTTCTCCCTTGCCAAGTTTTGATCTCACCTAGTTGGTAGATTGTCTAGGTATGTATGTCATGTCTAGTGTTCAATGTCATTTTATTAAATCCAATATTGGGTATATTTACTATATTAGTGCTTTGAGATAGGCCTCTCTATCACCTCCCTTATATTTTTCTCACTTAATGAACTTTTTCATGAAATATTTATACATGGTAGGCATTTAGAGTCATAGATCCCATCATTTGTTTCTATCTCACTAGTGTTTTAGAGGATCAAATATGAGTGGATGGACAATATTTTAGGTGCATGAACACCATTAGTTTAGGATTTATTTTTTAGTTGCTTCTCCCTTTTCACCCCAACATTCTGTAGGTCCTAGTGGAAATGAGTCAAGTGATGCATCAAAGGTTATAACCTCATTAAAAACCCTAGAGGTCTGGTCTAAATATAAGCATCCCAAATCTTTTAGATCATTCCCATGTGAGTCTAGGTATGGGTCACAATTGAACCAATCTAACCTCCATTAGGTACTATTTGGATAGCTAAAAGTTCTATCATGCTTAGTGGGACATAAATTTAGCCATTAGAATAGAATTTTCTAGCATATCCATCTTTAAAACCAATTCCAAGTACTCCTTTGGTACTTCTCTCAAGGTAAAATTTATGTATTTGTTCATAATTCTATTTATCTTCATGATTTTCTAGGTTATGGTAGACTATAGAGAGGAATTATATTATTTTTCTCTTTATTAGAAATTCCAACATGATCCTCATGACCCATATCAATCTTATCATGATTTGTATGAGTAGTATGAAATCTCATACTAGTCCTATAAACACTTTTGTGAATCTTGTTATCGTCTTTATTAGCCCATCCAAGTCCCAAATCAATTCATCTCAAGCTTTAAGAAAGATTTGATTGGTTATGAGAAACTAATGATAACCATTGACACTAGAAACAACTATAGTGAGGATATTTCCAAGTATGAAATTTAGATCACGAGACAAAATTTATAGCAGGCTAAAGAGGTATGTTTAACTTTCATAAGGTAAGGATATTCAAATTTTAGTTATGATATTCTAGACATTGGAGGTATAATAGTAAATACTAAAGAGAGGTTAGTGATTTATGGTAAACCCTAGGGCCTTCCTAATAAAAAATATTCTCCCAAAAAAATACCCTTTTCCCTTTATGATCAACAATTGAATGTTTATTACATCCCTCAAGAGTCAATCTGGACCTTGCCTTGCCTTCATACTTTTAATTCTATCTAGGAGAGGTCTCAGGAAGTTGAAGAAGTTTGTGATGAGGAGACTAATTTTTGGATTGTAGATATAATATATGAGTCTACATCTTCATGTTTGTAGGAAGAGATCCTAAATGATCTAGTTCAAGATTTTGAGGCTAATCTAGCCAAGTAGATTGAACTTGAAAATTAGCATCTTCAGTATTCAATGGTAGTTGAAAAGTCAACACAACAACAAATTCCTTCTTTCACACCCATGGCTGAAAAAAGTAAAAAAGTAGAGGTTCCTAAACCCAAGTTCATGACATATAATTAGGTAAAGTATTCCATAGAGAAGGAATAACATCCAAGCATGTTTCAATATGTTGAGTCCAAGAGCAATCTAGAAATCATTCATCCTCTACTCATTTCTCTTCAGAAGCCAAATTATTTTCCTTCATGGAAATCCATTCAAGAAATAGTGCAGTAGTGAAATGAGGTGAATGTGATCCAAGGAGAGCAACCTCAAGAGGAAAACTAGGTATCTATGGTAACATCTTTGGACCTTTTTCATCTTTTTGAGTACTTTTAGGGATCTACTATACCAATCCTAGAAAAAAAACCTATCTTTTTTAAAGCAATTGAGGAAGTTGTAGCTGAGGTAGGTAGAGATAAAAGAGTATTTCATTATCAAAAGTAGGACATCATCATAGACACAACTAGTTTCAATGAAGGGATTGATCAAATTTTAAAATATGTTCAATAAAGTTAAGTCAAATAGGTAGTTATTGTGATAAAAGATCAGTTGATTAAATTCAAGAGGAAGATACTTTAATCATACAAGTTGAAGGTTTTTTCCATGAGATTATTGACCATAGAATAGATTCCATCCATCATGAAGAGGAGACACTTGTACAAGATGATATTCAGGATATTATACATGAAAAATATGAGATGTCATTATCTATAGAAGATGAAGATAAAGAAATTGAAATGTATCAATAACTATCACATGAATCCATATAAAAAGTAGAAATATGTGATCAACATGTTTAATATGTTAAGCATATTGATGAATCTAATGTCCTTTTAGTTGATCATGATGAAGAGGCCTTTTGGAATGACCTAGATAGATTTTATGCAATGTTTAATAATCCATCTCCACCTCATATGGAGATTGAGGAATGGTCTATAATAAGTATTGTTATAGCAATTCATCAAGAATAAATTTATGATGTATTACATCTATGTTTTGATACCTATCAAGAATCTAAATAATTTGACAAGGAATTACTTAAAATGGAATATAATGAAGACACTAATCCAAGCATACCAGTTGATTTGCCAATTCAATCATTGGATGAGAATGTGACAAATTAGGATCATCCTATGAATGAGGTAGATATAGCATTTTGTATGCAAGAAATAATAATTTGGGAAGAAGATGATTAGATCTTGGATCCATACCTTTAATTAATGAACCTAAGAATGGAGGTTGGAATATTAGATGCATCATCAAGAAGACATGAGCATCTAATTTCTCTTAGATAAAGAACAGAGCTATCAAGAGACAGATATTGCATATTAAGGTTCCATGGTACATAAAATAATTTCCCATTTGACCCTAAAATAAAGATTATTACTTTAGGTTAGTTTTTATAGGTTTATCTTGTTTTAATAGGTGATTAGCATAATCAATATTTTCTTCCCTTTTCATCATTTATATATTTTTCGTAGGTTAGATATCCTTGCATTAGTGGTTTAGGTTCCCTTTCTATTGTGTTTCTTTTCAATAATTACCTTGAACATTGTATTTTGTTTTTCTTCTTTTTGTCATTGTGTTTATTTTAAGAATATTTTTTAAGGATTGGTAGCCAATGTTGGATATGGGTCAATATGTTGGATCCAAGTAAAGACTCCATGCCTAATGTACTAGTCTAGGAACATGTTCTGGGTTATTTTACATGGATAGGCATGCAACCCATGTGATTTGCCAAAGATGTTGGCCAATTTTAGCCCACATAACAAGCTTTTACCCATATATATTAGGTTGCTAATGGATTATCAGAAGGATGATAATAGAGTTTTAGAGAACCCATAGGATGCCAAGAGTGTTTGTAATGGATGATCATTCATCTGGGTCTTCATTATGTTCATCTAGGCATTTTGGGTCTAGTGGTAGAAATTCTAAGTAAGAACTTTACTGACATCATAATTTCAATGTGTGGATGAGTTAAGTGGATTTGGTCAAATAGGTCTATTTGTATTATCCCTTAGAACATATGCACCAATTTTCAAGTCATCCTACTAAGCATAATAGATTATATGAAGACTCAAAGTTAGCGTCTCAAACAAAAGCTACTAAGTTTCCATACTTATCCATTTTTGAAGAATCTCAAATAGAGCCAAGTGAACATATTAACCAGGTTATATCTGACATGTGTGGTAGTTTCAAGAAAAAATGATCATATGGGTTTGTTCATATTTGTCCCTAGTCACAATGTGCTAAGTTTTAGGTCATCCATCAAAGTTCAAAATAAGTTATTCATGTTAAAAGTTGACTCCTCAGTCATATTTTGCTAATTTTTCCATAACCAAATGAACCAGACCATCACCAGGATATCATATAGGATCAAATAGACTAGCCAAATTATGCATTTAATATATTCCCTTAGATTTCTCATAGGACTAATGAATCAAATGCATTCCTTCATTTTGGCCTCAATAACATCTCCTAAAATTGTAGTGCCTCCATGAATTTTTCACTTCAATTTATAGGCCTTCAAATATGGACCTACAACATAAGATGTTCATGCTAAAATAAAATTCAAGACACAAAAAAAATCCATATGTGCTTAAATTTGATGGTCTATTAGATGTCAAATACATTCTCTAGACCATCAAATAAAGTCTATAGGACATCAAATTTAAGCTTGTAAAGTAGCCATTAGATTTCAAATAGTGAGTCATAGTTGATCTAATGGTTCATTTTGTATTATACATCCTAATCCAATGGTGTGAATAAAGGTCAAAGGGTTAGATATCTTGAGATATCAATACATGGTGTAAGTAGTGAGGCTACAATTTTATAGCAAATCTTGAATTCAAACATGGGGTTATCATGTGGTGTAAGCTAGGATAGAGTTGAAAAGTCAAGAGGAATATTGATGGTTGGTTCTTGATCATGTAGATCAAGATCAATGAATTTAGATTGGTTAATGAGTAAAGGATCTAGATTAGATATCGATGACCAATGAAAACAAAGGTTAAGAATCCAAAGATAGTTATTGATATAAGTAAACATAGGTATTGTAGGGCCATCCTACCACCATTGAATCTCAATCAAACATCTTTGAAAGGACATAATCCATGTACTAAATTATGAATAACATAATGAGAGCATCAATTGGTCTAAATGTGGACCTCTAGCTCATAATTTCTCATCATAAAGGGATCTTGCTTTGATTGTGTTCACCATTACTGAAAGAAAGAGTTAGATTTTCAAATGGTGCCATAAACACATATAGGTGGACACTAATAGTTCATCCCCAGGAATAACTAAATTGAAAGGGCCCCTTATCTTTACTATGCATGCCATGATGAACCAATTAGGATAAATTAATAACAAGACAAGATTATAATAGACTAGCCTAATAGTTATAACTATATAGATGGTAGAACAAATGTTAAAGCATCTTGACTGCGTCATTGTAATAGGAAGGAATATCAATGTAACTATTCAACCACTTGAAGTATCTCAAATCAATTAAAAAGTTCTAAATGAACTTAATTTTTGAAGGCATTTTTAATAACATTTAAAATGGATTTGAGCTCATTTGATTCTATTTTGAGAGCCAAAAATCCCTCTCTTTTACATTATTTCTTTGATAAATATATCCTTCAAGCTATTGATGAGGATCCCTCTACTAGGCATGAATAGACTCTATGAATATTGTGCCTTATAACCTCTTGAGATAAATAAGATGAATATTTTTATATTTAATTATATTATCCTAGTGTGTTCACATCAGATTCATTTGTATAAGTGGTAGAGCTTTGTCCTTTGCCAAGCCCTAATCTCACCTTGTTGGTAGATTGTTTGGTTATGTAGGTCATGTTTAGTGTTAAATGTCATTTTATTGAAGCCAAAATTTGACATATTGACTAGATTAGTGCATTTAAATAGGCCTCTCTATCACCTCCCTTATGTTTTACTCATTTGATGGACCTCTACATGAAATATTGATGCATGACAGGAATTTGGAGTCATATATCTCATCATTTTTTTCTATTTCACTAGTATTTTGGATGCTCAAATATGAGTTGATGGACAATATTTTAGGTTAATCACCACCATTAGTTTATGATTTCTTTTTTAGTTGTTTTTCTATCGTTTTCACCCCAGCATTCTCTAGGTCCTATCCGAAATGAGCTGAGTGAAGCATCAAAGGAGATAGCCTCATTAAAAACCCTAGAGGTCTAGTATAAATATAGGTATCTCATAGCCTTTAGATCATTCCCATGTTATTCTAGGTATGGGTCAGACTTGAACAAATCTAACCTCCATTGGGTGTTATTTGGATAGCTAACACCTCCTACATAATAGTGCCACATTTGGACATTAATAAAATGTGGATTTAGTGGCATGATATTTGTTTTAATGGCCCATATGTAAGACTATCCTAAAATTTTGAGTGTAACTATTTTTGGGTTTTTAAGGTATGTTACTATGCACACAAATTTTATAGCTATGTGTTATGGCTATTATGATTGATTTATGATGCAAACCCTAATCCTCCTTATAATTAGGGTATAAGATGAAAACTATGCTTGCTAGTAGGATATGATATACATCCTCAACACCTCACTATGAAGAGATTTCACTACATACCAATAATATGAGGGATCAAGCCTAATGTAGTTTTCCCCACCTAATTGTTATTAAAATTGAAACTAATGATAGTATGATACTGTATTTTAGTTCCTTGAGTGTGTTTGATACTGGAAATATGTAAAATCTAAGCTTAGGAATGTCATAGATGGTAGTATGCAAAAGTAGGGTGGAATAGGTATTAATAACCTTGATTTTTATCAACTTATTCTATGTTTGGTTAGGTATTTTACATCTAATTTCCATCTAGTGGGTAGACAGATAAAAGTCGTGCATTTATAGTGTTTTGTTACTTGTGTAGATAATAAAATATGTCTAAGAAGATATTAGGAGGGTTTTACTTTTGAAACTATATTTGTTTAAGAAAACTAGGGCAAAAGATATAAGATCCATTTTAGGACACTAACACTATGTTTCTCTAGTGTCCTTAATGTGGTGTTAATGTCCAACTAGTGGAACACTAGGCACGAAGGGTCAAGATTGGGAATTGAGGGTTTGGTACTATGTTTGATCTGAAAATGGGTGCTTATGGAATACACAAAGGCTAGATAAGTGCGACAATAAGCTCTAGTATATGTCTATGTCTAAGGTATGGATAGGTAGTCTTGAGTATCACTCTTATCACTCAAATATGACTTTTAGGTGATTAAATGAAGTGTGACAAAAGTGGGGCCCTTTGGTGTTTTCACCAATGTATATACCATAAATTGAGACTGAGTAGTTAATGGTTGGAAAGGGATACATGGTGTACCTATTGGGATATTCAAATAATTTAGTGGTTTCATATTTTGATATAGATCATATCTTAAATGAAATTTATTTTTATTATCTCATAGTTAATTATTCACCTTTTGAATATCTATAGAAGCATAGAAATTAGTTTTCCATGGATGAGCATTGAGGATTTAAATAATACACTAAGTACACATGTATTTTTCACATTATATTTGATAATAGTTTTAGTTGAATTATTTTGTCATTGGTTTCATATACACAAGGTTTTATCTCAATCTAAAAATTATTGGTAACAAGATACAGAAGGCCCTAAAAATGTGTATAAACTATTGACCCTTATATCATTTTAAATAGATAATTGACATTGCTCATGGATGATGAAAAGTTGCACTAGGACATACATATCCTTATGCCACTCTAATAAACTACTCATTCTTATGGTTATATGGTTATTGCTAGTGTTACATCTAACACGAACATTAATTTTAGATGTGTATACATTTTTTTATTGTAGCCTTGCCTATGAAGTTAATATTGGCCTCCAAATATTTAATAGGCCTAGAAAAGTGATATAGACTTCCCCATTCAGTGTGAGACTCAACTTTCATAATAAAATTTTAAATAATTTATGTTATACAAGTCTTTGGCTGCACCATCTAATTATCTAGAATGTCCCTTAAGGATTCGATAGTAATTTTTTCTTGAAAATTATTTTTTATTGATTATATCTCTATAATATATTTTTAGGAACTCCCTCAACCACATATATTAATCTTTAGGGATCCTTTCATTATTTATTCTATTCCCCTTTATAGGTCTTTGTTTCCTTTATCAGGGAGAATATATCATCCCTTTATTATACTTACATGACATCAAATTCATCCAACATAGTTTTCCTCTTGACCTTACTCATGGTAATTATTTGTATATAAAAGTGTAAATTTATGTTACGAATGTTGGTGATGATGAAATATTGCTTACATGTTTCATGCTCTTGTAACTTATAGATCCAGGGATGAATGTTCATTATAACTTGCTATTCAACCTTGATAGTTAATGTAGAAGTATAAAGTTGATAATTTTATAGTGGAGAAATTTATGCTAAAGGATAAAAATGGAAGGAGAAGTGTTGATGTATTTGTAAATGAAGGAATAACCTTCCTCCACTCTATGAATTTACTCTATGGGAGTCTTAATGATATACCTTATTTTTTATAGATTCTTATATACATAGACTATTAAAGCATCTCTGGAAGTGACATAAGAAACAATAATACTTAATTAGGTTCATGGCCTTGGTGGTAAATAATGTGTATCAAAAATAGATGAGGAAACTAACTCTTCAAAATGTGCCTCTATTTTATTCGCTTGTGAATTAGTGGTACTAAAGAAAGAATGTGTTATGGGGTTGAATACAAAATTGATAGATATTATGTGAGGGATGAATAGGAAACCTAAAAAAGTAGTAATATAAATAGGATAAACAACAGTATCTAGGTATACTATACCAATGTTGATAGAAATATTAGATAAAGTGTCAATAAATTTATCATCGTGAATAATAGTTGATGATGTTACTTCAAGTGCAACTATACTTGGCATAACATCCACTATTGTAACTACCTAAGTAGTTTTCATAATATTTTATGTCTCCTATTCTCTTTGTCCCTTATTATCTGCTTCTTCCTCTTGTTACTCATCCTTCACACTTTTTTATATTTCATCCCATGATTCTATGTAAAGGAGACCCAATGGCATACATGAGTAATCTGTAGGTCTTTCTTATTGTTGTGTAAGGTTTTAAGGAGAGACATGTGGATTCTCCCCTTTTTTTGTAAGTTAAACTAGAGGATATAAAAGTGATAGTATAAATTAGTATAAAAATGATGAAAAAAGTTCTAGGATTAATAACAATTAGATTTATGGATGGATATAGAACAATGATTGATGATAGAGGCATGGGGAGTGTAGATGATGAGTCAATAGTGGTAATAGTATGTGAGGTAGTCACAATAGTAGGAAACACTAGAATGGTTGAAAAAATAGTTTAAGGTGAACTAAATTTATAAAAAATTGGAAATTAAAAGAAATAATAATGAATAGTTACATGTTACACTATTATCAATGGTGTAAAAAAGGATTGATCCCACTAGGGTACCAAAGACTATTGTTATTCCCATGTTAGTTTCAAACTAAGGGGTGGAAAAAATTTAAGGTTTAGGGAGACCACTAAAGTTTTTAGATCTAATAGGTTTCTTTGTCTCCATAGATGTGCTTGTTTCCATTTAAGAATGAGGATGGTCAAAACATGATGGAGTTATCTCCTCATTGTCTATCCTCTTGGCAACTTCCTAAATAATACTAGGATCATATTAGATCATTTAATTAACTATTATAGATATTTATAATTTTATAATTTTTACTATGACATCAATGTCATCAATAACATTCAAAAATGTGGGGTCATGTTTAAACCACTGATGTCCATATGTAATATGAACTCTCGTCCCAATCTTCTAAAGATTACTCTTCATACTGTTCCTTACATCCCATAACCTAGATGGAGATGGAGAATTTCCCATTCCATAATGAAGCTTGATATTTATGACTAGATATAGTTTCTTCCATTTTTTATATTTCATGTGACCAATACTTAGAGGGACCTTGTGAATAAATCCCTACTTAGCCTTCTTCAAATCAATGTTAACACTATCAAATATTTGGAGATTAAATTTCTTGCTCGACTAACATATTTGGGACTTGCCATGGAGGATATAATGAAGCTCCAGAGGTCCCTTATATCATTATCATTATGTGATCAGGGTATAACTACTAGTCCCCCATATTTTTGATGTTTTCTTATTGGTTCTTATGAACTTGGCATAACCTGTCCATAAATAGACATATATACAATTAGATAAAATACATTTTATATTACATGGATCTATTTCTTGAATGTGTGTGTGTGTGTGTGTGTGTGTGTGTGTGTGAGAGAGAGAGAGAGAGAGAGAGAGAGAGAGAGAGAAGAGAGAGAGAGAGAGAGAGAGAGAGAGAGAGAGAGAGAGAGAGAGATGAGAGAGAGAGAGAGAAGAGAGAGAGAGAGAGAGAGAGAGAGAGAGAGAGTAATCAAAAATCCTATTCTTTGGGTTTTCATTTGATTTAATCCCAAGGCTCATTTTGTGACATAGTCACAATGTAATTTATAGTATCCACTAGATATGAATCATATAAAAGTTTCCATTTGGTATATAATTGAGCATGGACATTTGGAACTTCAAATTTTTCTAATAATCTCCCCCATGCTTACAATTTTATTAGAACCCATGATAATGTCTAACAAATGCACCGATATCTCATGGATGTAGGAAATTATAGGGAAGACATACAACTTATTTAGTAGTTCCTTATCTACTCTTATACCTTGTCTAAAATATATTATGGGAATATATTAAATAAATCCCTTTATTATAAGAATCTCAAGGTTTAAGGGCCCACTTTTTCAACTTGTCATGAATTATGTTGGTTGATAACCATGCATTTTTTATATGCTAGTTATAATTCATTTTAGGGAATAATATATAATAATTCTCAAAGGAATTACCATAAATATAATGCCACAAGGGTTGTACTACATCTATGATGCATATACTTCTTAAAATATGACCATTAGATAATAAATTGTATAGTAGGTCTATGCAAGGGCATTAACTCTAGATTTTTTGTGGAATTATGTAAACCAACAACCTTAATCACATATGCATCATCAGTGTATATCTTTGAGATTGTGTATAACTAGTATTATGCCCTTTATGGTTTGAATACATCAATGTTTTTCCAAACAAATGAATAATGTTAAAATTGATGTTCCAACTGGTTGGGTTAAACACCATGTCCATAAAATATATTCTTTTAGTAATGGAACATGAGATGAGGATGCCATCATAAATATATAAAATCTATTTACATGTATCACATGATTGATGGAAAATTATGGCCTTTAGTAGCTTTGGAGATCAAATTTACACAATATGGTTTGTTGTCAAGGTATTTAATTTTTTCATTGAGAGCCAAATATACTGTAAATTTATCATTGGGATCAAAAATTAAATGCATATAGTTTTTAATTCATGTTAATTAGTTGTATGCAATGACTTATGATTTATTAACCATCTATTTATCTTTCATTTTGATTTTGGTTTTATAATGTCAACTTTGGTAGGTCTGACTTTCATGTGGCATATTTATTCTAATTTTAGTTGTTTAGTCATCTTACTATGACAATTGTCTCTTTTCTAGGATTTTTTTAGTGTTTGTATGTCTTTTAAACTTAATTTTGTTTATAAGGGTACATGTGGTACATTTTCATTTATTCATTAGGTGTAGGTATCTGAACCCTATACTTTTGTATTATAGGTTACAAGTGATTGAGATTATGACACCTGACTTGATCTTACTTGTTTTTAGGGATTATATATATATATATATATATATATATATATATATATATATATATATATATATATATATATATATATATATATAAACACACACACACATATACTATGTTCCTTAATCTAAATAAGTATTAGGTGACCAATATTATGCCACATGGGTGACTATCACTTATCCAAGATATGTCCTCTATACTTTACTTTGTAAGATCACATGTTTTGTAGTTGATGACATGTGGATGGCCCATGCTACTCTAAATGATTTTCATGTTTTAACTATGTCCTTTGCTCTTAAAGGCTATGGGTCACTTATGTTATGAAATAGATAGTTATCTCATCCATCTAGAGAGTATTGAATCTTTGAGAACTATGTAATGACCTTCAGTCATAAATAAGTGGGATTGAGTCATTTTGATAGTCTAACTAGATGATCATATGTTATGTATTTGCTGACATCATCTATTAATAAATGGGATGGTGACATGTGGATATCCTTATGCTACTCTAGATAATTTTTTAGGACATTTACAATGTATGATTGTTGAAGGATTTGCAAATGAACAAGATGAGGACATGTGCTATGATCTCAATTCCTCAAGTGTTTGAGTTAATACATAGTGTATGTTTTGAACATGTAGGTCATAGATAAGTGGCACTGAGATATGTGTCTTAACATCACTTTATCACATAAGAAATTAGACATTATAACTTTGAAAATCATGGGTGAAGAAGATAGATGAAGACATGTGTTAATATCTCATGATTTTAGGTCTATAGTACACATTTAAACATAAATAAAACTTTAAGCAAGACATTAGATTAGTTAATTAGTTAAATAAATCATAAAAATATCCCTTTCTTCTCGAATATTAACATTAAAATGCATAAATTATTTATAAAATATTTCAATTGAAACACATTTTTATCCTTGCAATGTTCAAGTTTTGAAATTTTAAAATCTAAGGTTTAAGACATCAATACATATACTTATGAAAATTTTAAATCAACATGATGAAAAAAGACCCAAACAAATATTAAAAAATATTAACATTGTAACAAAGTCCTACTCATGAAAATTTAATATCAATTTAAAAAAATCCATTTTCATGAAAGCTAGACATGAACATGCAATACATATGACATGATCATGAAGATTTGAATTTAAAGTGGGTCCCCATATGAATATTTTAAAGGTGGGGTGTGTTAGTCATAATAAATTATTACTTAATGGGGAAATACTCTAGAGTACTTGAGAACCTATAATATTGGTTTGATCATACATAACTTCAAACTTTACCAAAAATAAATAAATAAACCTTAAAATTGAAAGAGGGTTGAAATTTAATCATGTAACATACTAACCCTTCTCAATCTTTGGATTGTGTGTGATCTTGTAAAGATTAATTCATCCTTGTTATGACAGTCTTAAATTTTTTTTAGGAAAATATAAATATTGTATTGACCTTATTTTATCAAAATATTTATCTTTTAACTACTAAATAATTAAAATCAAGTAGTTCTTTTCTACCAATGAGGCATCCATATCCGTGATAGAGATACCTCTAATTCCACTCTAAGAATTTCTCTAAAACTAGCTAGGAATCGATATCTTTTATACAGATAATGTAGTCACCCTTATTCCATGTATTTTATTATTTATTTATTTTTTAACCTTTCTTGGAACAAGTTTTACCATTGGTTGGGTTTACAGGAATGCAATATTATCTTAAATTATATATTTTCTTCACTTTTTGACCTTAGTGTATATTATATCTCAAAAATGTCTTAAATTTGTAAAAGTGAATTTCATTTTTAATAATGATAAATATTTATAAAATTTTCATGGCAACATTATATTAACTTCCATTAGCATGATAAACTTATTTAATTCATCTAAAACTTTATTCTCAAACATGATACGTACCTTGATCCAAGGACTTATAACACACCGATAATAATTCACAAAAAACATTTGAATGTGATTTCAACCCTTGTTAGGATAATCTTGATAAAATCACAAAAGTACTTGATTGATTTAAATTAAAATAAACTAGTCTATGAAAGCAAAACAATTATTCTATAAAATAGGAAATACCAGAAATGGGAAATCCATCCCACTAAAACATAAAATTAATTTATAAATCAAGGAATATAACTAGTAAAATTATAAATATAATCTAATTATACCACTAAATTATAATTTTAGTCATTATAAGATGTTTCATGTTTGAGGAAACATGAAATAGTATCTCAAAAACTTCCCATTCATTAGAAAAGTTAAATCAATACCTTCGAGATATTTCAAGTGAAAAGCATTGTTACCCAAAATTTCATAAATCTAATATTTACCAATCCATGAGGAATTGAATTTATCATGTTTCCAAATATTTTTATATTATTTATACCATAGGATAGCTTAGTATAAAATATATAAAACCTAATTTTTTAAATATTTTATCAAACCATATTTTGACAATATCTTTGTGTTTGTTAAAGTTTTGCACAGCCTCAGTTCATGTGTCTTCCATATAGAAAATTTATGGTAACCTTGAATGAATTATCTCATATTATTCCATATACTACCCATAAACTAGTAGAGAAGGTAAAACTTTGAGGGCATGTTTATGTCTTGTTCTGTCTACCCATAATGCATAATTTATAAAATTATCTTAGTTTTTCTTACACTAAATTATTAAAATCATCCATAAAGTTATTATTATTATATTATAAAAATTCATTTCTCTTTGGATAGTAATTCAAATAAAAATTGATGGCCCCAGTGAACTATGTAGATTAGAAGGATGGACCATTATCACACACCAAAGTAATTGATGTCCCAAATCTAGTTAGTAAAATTTATTCAAGAAACTTAATCACATTTTTAGCTCTATAATTATTTATTACTACATACTTAGTCAATATATTACAATAATCTATGGCTATCAATATAAATTTATGTCCTACTATAGATTTGGGATTAATCACTCACATAATGTCTAAACCCCATTATAAAAAAGCTCATCCTTCGATTACATGATGCAAAGGAATTATCATGTATACTTATCCTTTACCAAATACTTGGCACTAATGGCATGATCTAACATATCTTTAGGCATCATTTAATATTGTAGGCCACTAGTATCCATTCTTTATAATTTTTTGAGTTGTAACATTTCCAAAGGGATGTCCAATACCAATATTCTAATGGAGACAATCCAAGATGTATATAATTTATTATTTTTATACATACCACAAATGTATGCCTTGACAGTTTTTTAGATACATCACTCCTTTATTTATTATGTGATGAGTTTATTTAATTTAGGAAGGCATGTGTATGTGAGTAGGTAGTGAATGATCCATGTATAAAAATTCCCTCTAGTTATCTTAGATTCATTTATATTTATATATATATATGTTTGGATATATTTCATCCATTTGTTAATTATACCATACCCTTTGACCATTTTAACAAGTCTAATTTGAAGATCAAAATCATCTATCTTATACATCCATTTGCCTCTTCTCTCACTGAGATCATTCTATCAAAGCATTAATTTAACAGTTGGGTTTGGGATGATGGTGTATGTAAGATTGCTTAGGATATAGTGTATAAATTTATTAACTACCTTAATCATAGAATAAATCTAGTTTTCTATCATGTCATATTTCAAC
Organism: Torreya grandis; assembly: GCA_037957365.1. Classification (NCBI taxonomy): domain Eukaryota; kingdom Viridiplantae; phylum Streptophyta; class Pinopsida; order Cupressales; family Taxaceae; genus Torreya; species Torreya grandis. Next base: position 1,216,481 of record JARHVA010004384.1, read on the forward strand.
CTAACATTTTTCAAATTAGTGATCATAAAGGCAATCAGATTTATAATCTAATTTTTATGTAATCATAATTTCTATAGTATGTTACGATGCAAATGAGTACATAAATAAATATTTGGTGAAATTAGGGATGATAAAAACTATATTTTGAGTAATTGTAGTCTTAATATCTTAAAATTAACTTCTAAATTCATATTTCTTCTTGACCTTGGCATATTATTTTAGAATAACATTCAATGGCCTAAAAATTTATGGAAATATAAAAATGAACTTTCCTAAAAATTATATTTTTCCAAATAAATATTTAAGATTTATATGATTTTTGAATATGGTATCCTTGATATATATTAAACTTTCTCTAGGTAAAATATAAATTTCATATTTGGTAATGATGTTTCCTAATAGTTTACCTTCTATGACTCTAAAGACACTTCCTGGATTTAATTATACTCCATACCTTCTCCACATGTCAAAAATTCCTTGAAAATTTGCATAATTATCTTCCCCATTCATTGAGAATATGATCAAATCATCCATGTAAATGAAAATACATTTTCCAATGAGTCATTGAAATTAAAAGTACATAGCATGCTATAAATTTTCACCTACATTCATCAGGTCAAAATTCATTAATCTATATGCAAAGGTCCCCCACTTGGTGGTAAAATTTGTTATCATTTGGTCTTTGGCTTAGATCAATAGTTGATTTTAACTTGATAATACATATAATAAGGAAATGTTTTTAGACCCATTGACTATTTGAACTACTTCATCAATTGAGAGAATAAAATAATAACCCTTGTTTGATCCTTTGTTTAGGTTTCTAAAATTAACAAAGATTTTAATATCACTATTCTTTTTACTTATTGGCACCAAATTGGCAACCCATGTGTAATTCCTAAATGAGAGGATATAAAATTATGTTCACTAGTCTTTGTAATGGTTTACATCATTCATATAAGGGTATAGTATGAGTTATGAATATGGGATAATAGACCTTTATATATTCATATGTATAGGTGATTACATATTTATATTCAGTCAATAGGTCCTTGAATTTCTATCTTATGAATTCATATCAACTTAATCTAATTTTAATATGATGTGGGTGGTTCCCAGGTTCACTTTAGGAAAATTATATTCATCTATTTTAGACCAATTCTATCTTTCACCTTTAGGATCCATATTGAAAACTCATTCTAATTACACCATCAACATGGGTATTCATTTTTATTTCATTTATAAGATGTCATCATCTCCTAATTACTATGTATTGATGGGATCAAAATCATTTTCAAAATCAGTATCATAAATTCTCAATAAATTTATAATCAATTGATTATCATCAAACACCTAAAAATATCCATGTTATCAAGGACTAAGGGACATGGAACCGACTCCATATTAAAATTCTAGATTTTGGAATCTTGTAGTGGTACTAAATTAGAAGTTAAAACTACTAGTGAATCTACTATTTGGTTTTTATCCCTTAGGATGTATTTGATGTTGAATTATTTTAATGAATCAATTATGTCGCATGATCTATGTATATACATTTTAAAGTATGAAATATTGCATTAATATTTACTCCTAATCTAGTTGGCTACCAAGTCTCAATCTATAAGGATTAGTAACTATCTAACATAATTCTTTAGTGTAAGCTATAGGCCCATAATGTGGGATTAATAATCAGATTGATTAATGGTGCATGGGAAATTTAACCCATATTAAACAAGGTATTTCCTCCCATCTTGGTCAATTAATGTTTCTCCCATGCTTGAGCCTTGCTTTAAATTGGCACCATAAAAGTATAATGTCTAACTAGGAAGGCCCTCGAAATTATCATTCATGAGATTCATGATTTATAGTAAATTTATAGACACCTAAATGAGATGAAAACATATAACCTTTTCATTCTTGGAATTTTTTTCCATGATGAAGTAATTCATCTTTGTTTTTTTTTCCACTCGGATATGATTTTCCATCCTTTCCATGGAAGCCACATTTGCAAAAAATATGTGACCATGTAACCATTTAGTGTATTGTACCAATCATGCATCCAAATTAAGCCATAGGCCTCATGCATGTCAATAAAAAGAATATATATAATATTGGACACATGGATCTAAATCTATTTATATGTGAATGTTCAGTAACTCCATAAAAAGTAAGACCGTAATATTATCTAGCTATAAGACTACTCTCTTGGACTTGTTTGGAATTAAACCTAATATTATGCAAAAAGCTATAGGAATTACATTATATGAGGAACATGAGTATACCAAAACATTATGCATGTCCCTTTCAAACATTCTGGTACTAAACATAAAATGTGATACCTTAGGTTTATCCTAATGGACAATGACATTAATATGCATAGTTTTAGATTTATCAACAAATGGTTTTCTGATAAATGTTTTTAGTAACAAATAACTTTGTTCATTAATCTAGGATAGATTTTGAAGATTAATAGTTTAATTAATTTTCATAATATCCTCAAATATAATGTATCAAATTATATTTTATCAATCAATAATCTAATTCTCATCATTTCCATTTGGACAGAGTGGACTGTTATTATATTTTACATTTGGAGAATAACTACACTATTGTTTGGAGGTGTGGAAGTCAAGATAGGTTTTTTAAATTTAATTTTAATGTTTTAATATTATATTTTTAACTAATATAGATCATGGGTCTCATTAATATTCTCTTTAGCCTCATTCTCGTCTTCAACTGGGAATGAAAATTCATATGCCTTAAACATCATTGCAATGTTGGATGAGATAGAAGCACTAGCTATAAATGAATCAATATGATTTGGGAAAACTTAAAACTTTTCCATATCTTTATTAAAAACTCAAATAATTTACAAAACTCTCTAAAATATATCTCATTATATTATGTTGTGTAGTAATTTGAACTCTACACCAATTGGGTAAAATAGGCTCATATATATAAATATATATATATCTTAGGAAGATTATTGGGTTGTAAAAAAAAGTTTTTTATTGGTTTGTTATACCTATAGAATGTTAATTTCATATTTTATTCTTTCCCTATTGTATTCCACCATTTTTTCATGCTCTGGAACTCATTTCTATGTTTTTGCAGCATATGCTAAATGGCATCCAGTTCTATTTTTTTAGAATTAGAATCAGTGCCCTATGTGGTAGCATAATTAACTAGGACTAGGGCTTGGTTATAAATTTTCTATTTAGGTGTTGACATAAGATTATTTATATAACTAAGGTTCTTTCTAGATGGATTATGGGCCAAAGGTAACTATTTATATATTTGGTCCTAAGTGTGGGACATAACATTATACCTAGAATTTAGAAAAAGATTAAGTAAAAAGAAGTTTGGACTAATATTGGGAATAGCTAAATCTTGTAATTGGGGATGAAACAACCCATAAATATTGATATCATAAGCATAGGCCAATGGCAATGAGATAATGTTGAGTGTTATGAAAAGGAAAAATGTAGTCATAGATTGTAAGATAATTTTATAAATTTTCAAGGCCATCACATCATTGGGAATGCATCTTATCTTTAAAAAGATATTTTATATTAATTTAAACTACATATTTGACACATAGCATGTATGATCGGATCAAGACAATATATGTTTTATGATTTTGGTTATGTTTAATGATTTAAAAATATGATATTAGTTTGTTTAATAATTTTCATCACATTTTTTAGTTACTTAAACTATGTTCATAAATATTTTTTGATATATTTTCAAGTTGTATAAAATAAATTGTACCTTCATACTCAAAATAGATCACTTACCTTGCTTAGTTCTCCTTATTTTTATTTTTTTGTTACGTTTCCCCAATTTAACCTCAAATATTAAAGATAAACTCTCTTTCTATCCTAAAGTGATTCACATGGAAAGTCAGGTATGAATGGGATCTTGGAATTGGGAAAATAATTTCATGTGGGATTAAGGTATATATATAATGATATATATATCACTATTGTAATTATTCAATATAACTAATATTACTCAAAGAATAATAATATATAGCCCATGCTCTAAGCCAAAGGAAATGACAATTTTCCATGAAAATAACCATGTAAATGGAAGATATAATACCAATTTTTTTGGAATATCTGCCCTTATAGATATATGTTTCAAGTAGATCCATAGTTAATTTAATCCTTTCCTCCACCAATTTTTAGATATCATTCTTCTTTGATCCTCCCTTTCTTCCCTTGGTATAGTTAAACTACATTATTTATTCCTTACAAATTGAGATAATTTTTTTTGGGCAACATAAATAAAATGCAACACATAATGATGTGTAATATTATGAATTATAAATAATTATATAAAGAGTATATATTTTGGTGTTCTAAGGAGCTTCACACACCATCTAATTTTGCTACTATTGACACTTAAGATTGATTTTTCCTTGATAGATGACAAACAAATTCCACCCATTAGATATTTTATATATTTGAAATTGAAAGTAAATGATTATAAATATTCCCCTACCAAAAATTATTTTTACTCAACTAAAAAAAATATCTTACTAGTAATTGTCCCAAAGGTATAAGTTACACCAGAAGGTGTGTAATTACTTATTTTGGTAAAGCAATCTTTGTAAAAGTGAAAATGCCTAAATAAAAAATTGTACTTAACTCTAAAACCATCCCTATTTTACCTATATTATATTTTGTGTTCCATTATATATTTTTTTTAATATTAAGAATAAATAAGATGCTTATGAATGCATGTTACAAGTGTTTCCATGTTTTGTTCCATGGGTTGAAGTATGGTATATTTGTTAGTTCTATTATGGTATTTGTGTTAGTTGTTATGATTTATGTAATTTACATAGGTGTTTATATATTAGTAGTATAGATGAACAAAACCTACAAGATAGACTATATGACCTCAATGTGTTGTCCCCATGTCAACATAATTGAAGAGTTGGTTCAAGTTTCACATTAGACACGAATCCATGAAATAATCATACAAGTGATCGTGACATCCTTATCCACCCTTCGTAATAAAAAATGACTAATAAAATATGTCACCACCTTGCAAGTTTTGGTTAGATTTACAATGGGTGTAGGTCATGTGAATCCAACCATTTCCCTAAATCTAAATCTAGTGTATGATATCCCATAAAATACTATATCATTGCCTCTCACCATCAACACCAAAATCACCTTAAAATGTTTCACCAATTGAATGTTTAATGGCCTTTCCCTTCCATGCCAGTTTTCCATTTCTCAAGTTCACCATGAAATGAAATGTCTCCTTATCACACAACTCATTACCATGTCGTATAAAATAACAAACAACCTCATTTTACATTGTCACTTCCACTAAAAATATAATAGTATTATTTCTTAACATTTCATAATAAAATGTTTATACGAATTCAATGATCATCGATTTCAAGTTATTCATAGATATTGATTTAAAAACTTTCACTTTATAAATCCTAGTTTTACCAAACTAGAAAGTTACATCGCTTTTGATGTAACTTACACCTTTGAGGAAATTGTTAGCATGTGTGTGTGTGTGTGTGTGTGTGTGTGTGTGTGTGTGTGTGTGTGTGTGTGTGTGTGTGTGTGTGTGTGTGTGTGTGTGTGTGTGTGTGTGTGTGTGTGTGTGTGTGTGTGTGTGTGTGTGTGTGTGTGTGTGTGTGTGTGTGTGTGTGTGTGTGTGTGTATCTTAATGATAAAAATAATATATATAATATACTTTCATAATGTAATTTATGACATGATTATATTATCATATATTAATTATATAGTATATAAACATATTTTATATTATAATATATTTATTAAAATTATATATACATATAATTTATAATTATTTAATAATAATATATATATTAAATATTATTTAATAATTATAATAATTGATATTATATATTTTTTAAATTATTTTATACTTATAATATAATATAATTATATTATTTTAAATATAATATAAAATGCATAATATATCATATCATATATTAATATATACTATTATAACATTTTATTAATTAT